>JAHRHZ010000279.1:3339767-3453392 GCA_024137785.1 Ginglymostoma cirratum | reverse complement strand
CTATCCTCTCCTCTATCCATCCTCTATCCGCCTCCCCCTCTCTCCCTATTTATTTCAGAACCCTCTTCCCCTCCCCCATTTCTGATGAAGGGTTTCGGCCCGAAACGTCAAGTTTTCCTGCTCCTATGATGCTGCTTGACCTGCTGTGTTCATCCAGCCCCATGCTTGTTATCAGGGGACTTCTATTGCCTTTCAAACATACACAAAGCCAACACACCTGGACATCCCATCATATCAGGCAATGGAACCCTGTGTGAGAACCTCTCTGGCTATATTGAAGGCATCTTGAAACCCGTTGTACAAGGAACCCCCAGCTTCTGTCACAGCACTACAGATTTCTTACAGAAACTCAGCAGCCACGGACCAGCCGAACTATGACCATTCCTCGTCATAATGGACGTTTCAACAGTCTACACCAGCATCCCCCACGTTGACAGCATCACCCCAACAGCATCGGCACTCAATATCGCCAACTGTCAATTTCCAGATGCAATCCTACAACTCATCCGCTTCATCCTCCGCCACAACATTTTCTTCATCTTTGACAACCAGTTCTTCATTCAGACATACGGAACAACCATGGGGACCAGATTTGCTCCCCAGTATGCCAACTTTGTCATGCACAGGTTTGAACAAGACTTCTTTGCTGCACAGAACCTCTGACCAGTGCTATACACCAGTCACATTGGTGACATTTTCTTCCTTTGGACTCATGGCAAGGAATCACTGAAACAACTACATAGCGGTATCAACAAGTTTCATCCCACCAGACCATTGACCACTCATTAGAATCAGTCTCATTCTTGAACACACATATCTCCATCAAGGACGGACACCTCAATAGCTCACTGTACTGCAAGCTTACGGATGACCTCATGATGCTGCACTTCTCTAGCTTCCACCCTAAACGTATTAAACAAGCCATCCCCTATGACAAGCCCTACGCATACACAGGATCTGTTTGGATGAGGAGGAACGAAAAAGACACCTGAAGGTGTTGAAGGATGCCCTCAAAGGAACAGGTTACGATACTCATCGATCGCCAGTTCTGATGTGTCACAGCGAAAAACTATAATAATCTCCTCAGAAGACAGACACGGGATACGTCCGATAGGGTACCCTTTATTGTCTAGCACTTCCCGGAGCGGAGAAACTATGCCATGTTCTTCGCGGCCTTCAGCACATTATCGATGATGATGAGCTCCTCGCCAACATCTTCCCCACACCTCCACTTCTCGCCTTCAAACAACCACCAAACCTTAAACAGACCATTGTTCGCAGCAAACTACCCAGCTGTCAGGACAAAATGGACCACAACACTATACAACCGTGTCATGGCAACCTTTGCAAGACATGCCAAATCTTCGACATGGACACTACCATCACATGTGGGAACACTACCCACCATGTGCATGGCAGATACTCGTGACCCTGCCAACGTTGTCTATCTCGTAAGCTGCAGGCAAGGATGCCCTGAGGCATGGTATATTGACAAAACCAAGCAGATGCTACAACCATGGATGAATGGACACCGCTCAACAATCGCCAGACAAGGATGTTCCCTCCCAGTGGGGGAACACTTCAGTGGTCAAGGACACTTGGCATCGGATCTTCGGGTAAACGTCCTCCAAGGTGGATTTTGGGGTACACAACAAAGCAGAGTTACCAACCAGAGGCTGTTAGCCAAGTTCAGTCTGCATGAGGATTGGTTCAACCGGGATTTTGGGTTCGTGTCACACTACAGGTGACCCCACCATACTCTCACATGCATACAAACACACACACACACACACACACACACACACACACACACACACACACAGAGTCTCACAAGCACACACACACACACTCTCTCACACTACCCCCCCCGACACACACTCACTCACTCTCTCTACCTTACACTCTCTCTCCTTCACACACACACTCTCGCCCCTCTCTCTCTCTCACACGTATTGAATTTCTCTTTGCAGATACATTCTATTTTGTTCAAAAAACACACAATTTATAGACAGTCAGTGAATGTGGTGTTTAATAAATTCCTACTTTAGAAATAAAACCAGTCTGAATCCAAACCAAAACACAAACAGATTCTAAACGGGGCCTCACACCCAACATGTATTATCTGACCTAAAATATCACCTGTTTATTATGTTGCTAAAACCTTAAGTTCTCTCAGGACAGTGACTTCAAAGGAAATCAGGGATTTACATGTACAGATTAATCAATTAAAGCTTTCTATCTGATTAAAGATTTAACAGCATCTTAGGTTTGTTTAATACATCCTCATCAGTGTCGTGGCACTTTGATCTTTTACTTGTCAATTCTGTGTCTGATACTACCTCTCTCCCTAACACCTGAAGGAGGAGTGAGGCTCCGAAAGCTTATGTGTTCAAATAAACCTGTTGGACTATAACCTGCTGTTGCGTGATTTCTGACAATATTCATCAGTGTTTTATTTCACTGAGACGATCACTGATATGGAGGGTTTGTCTTACGAGCAATTGTTAAACAGGTCGGGACTCTACTTTTGGAATTTAGAAAAACAAGAGGTGATCTCGTTTTGACATTTGAGATTCTTAAGGGGCTTGACAGGCTAAATGCTAAGAGGATGTTTTCCCTCATGGGAAAGTCCAGGACCAAATAGCATCATCTCAGAAGAAATACACTCCAGTGTAAGACTGAGACGGGAAGGAATTTCTTCTCTGAGGGTTGTGAGCCTTTGGACCTCCTCATTAGAGATCTGTGAGGGCAACGTCCAGCCATGAACCTCTTGAAAAGTGGAGCAGGCTTGAGGGCCCAAATAGCCTCCCGTTCCTGTTTCTTAAGGTCTTATATTTACAGATGTTCCTTTATTGCATATGTCTCTAATCTCCTGTTTAAAGTGATTCCCAACATCACTCCTTTATCTCAGAGCTCTGTATAAAACCCATCAGTTCTCATCCCCCTGCTATTTTAGTGTAAAGTTTTCTCAATCACTCCACCGAATACCCAACCTAGGACATCGGCCCTGGTCGTGTGCAGATGTAACACGTCCAATTTGTACTGGTCCTACCTCCCCCAGAGCCTGCCCCAATGCCCCAGAAATCTGAAACCCTCTCCCTCAGACCATCTTTTCACCCACATAATTGTCTGATGTATTCTGCTGTTTCTACTCTGACTAGCTGAATTGGTGTTAGGCTGAAGCCAGCATAAAGATTCACCAGTAGCAGCTCAGCTCAACCGATGATCCTTGATGTCCAGGGGAGAGATACAAAAGGGTCCGGGGCAGTTTTTTTTCACACAGAAAGTGGTGAGTGTCTGGAACGGGCTGCCAGAGGTGGTGGTGGAGGCAAGCACAATTTCGTCATTTAAGAAACATTTAGACAGGTACACAGATGGGATATGTATGGAGAGATATGAACCGAACGCAGACATGTGGAGCCAGTTTAATTGTGAAAACTGAGTGGCATGGACAAATTGGGCCAAAGGGCTTGTTTCCATGCTATAGACTTCAATGATTCTAATAGTTAAATAGGGTTTTAACTAATAGAATTAGATGATAGCAGTTCATGGTTGTTTACTTGTAGCTACAATCTATTTATTTATAGTAAATATCAATTTTTATTAAGTCCAAAAATGTTTTGTGTTTCTGTTAACCTGGGTCTATAATGACAGGGAAATTGGGGACTTTGTGCTGTTTGATAAATTTTTAACTTTTTTGACGACTTGGGCTTGACAGTAGTGGGCTTGATTTCCAATGGACGACCACAGTGAGGTGTGATAAGCTACAAACCTAAGCTGTAAGAAGGACATAAAAATGCTGCAAAGAGATACAGATAGATTTAAGTGCAGCAGTACAGTAGCTAGAGTATAATGTTCCAAAGTGGGAAGATATTCACTTGGGCAGAAAGGAACGAAACTTGTGAATGATGTTTTAAGAGGAACTTGATTTGCATAGTTAATACAGGAAGAGTTAGTATGCAGGTACAGCAAGCATTTGGGAAGGCAGTTGGTGTCTTATGTTTTATTGCAAAATGATTGGAGTGGAAGAAGAAGGAAGCCTTCCTGTGGTTGTATAGGATTTTGGAAAAACAGTCTTGAGATACCATTTAAGTCTGGATGTGCTCAGCGTGGAGATTGTGCAACAAAGATTGCTAGATTTGTTCCCTGGAAGAGATGTCCTAAGATAGGAGGCTGAGTAAATTGGGCTGATGCTCTCTGAACTTAATCTGAAAGAGAGGTGAAGCAAGTGAGTTTTACAATGTATAAACTGAAGGGCTCTTTCCATGATTGGGAAATCAAGAACATGTGGAGACAGACTCAGGGTGTGGTTGTAGGCTTGCTTGCTGAGCCGGTGTGTTTGGTAGTAGATGTTTCGTCAACCTACTAGGTAACATCGTCAGTGTGCCTCCAATAAAGCGTTGGTGTTCTGTTCCGCTTGCTATTTATTGCCTCAGTTTGCTGGGGTGGTTGGCATTATTTCTGATCCTGTTTTTCAGTGGTTTGTGTATCGGGTCCAGTTCAATGTATTTGTTGACGGAGTTCCAGTTGGAATGTGAGGCCTCCAGGAATTCCATGGCATGTCTTTGTTTGAGGACAACACCTCCATAATAGCACGAACCAAACAGAGATATGCCAGGGAATTCCTGGAGGTCTGACATTCCATCTGGAACTCCATCAATAAACACATTGAACTGGGAGACCAATATTTCACCTCTCAGAAAACCACAGGATTGAGGATTGTGTGGGAAAGAGAAGCTGAGGTAGAGGATCAAATTTGTTCATATTGAGTGGCAGAGCGGACTCCACAAGCCATATGTTCTACTCTTGTTCTTATTTCTTATGTTCTTATTTTGCTCAATTTGTCAAGGGAGGTTGAACTTCACATTCTAACATTGTTAGGATGGCCTTTCATTTGAAAACTGCAACCTGTAAAAAATATAATTTTTGCTGCATACTTTTAAATATGAAAAGTAGATAGTCGATTAATGTTTTGATTAATTTATTATTTTTAGAAAGTGGACGAATTATCACTGGACTTGCTAAAGGATCCAAAATGATGAGATTATTTCAGAGTGATTTTTCTAGTGTGTGCGTTACAGGCCTTTGTTTGTTCTTTGTGCGGTACAAAACTGACATTGCAATCACTGGGAAGAATATTCATGAGGTATGAAAGAATATTAACTCTATTAATAGTTTTGCTCATTATATTAGCAATCATAAATTTTTTTTTCAACTTTTGGTAATGAGGGAAACTAATGTTGGGCTTACTTAGTATAAATATTCAATATCAATCATTATTATGTACAAAGGATGATCACCTAGGCTGTCCCATCAGGCACTCCTAGGTAAAGCATAGCATGGCAAGAAGCACTCTTCCTTGCAATATGGCTGGAGTCTAATCTCTTGTGTGATTGTGTTTGGTTGTTGTGGTTAACAAGTGGCCCAGACACAGAGATTCCATATGAACATACAGACATCAAAATAGGATCAGAACTAGACCATTCACCTCGTTGAGCGTGCGCTGCCATTGGGTAAGAGCATGGCTGATCCATTTGTATTTTAAGTTCCATTTTTACCCATGAAAACTTTTAATTCCCCTGCCTATCAAAAATCTATCTACCTCTGTCTTAAAAATTTTTCATTGACCCTTCCTCCAAAGCTTCTGAGGCAGAGGGTTCCAAAATTGTACAACTGTCTGAGAGAAAATAAGTCCTCATCTCTGTCCCGTACGTGTGGGCCCTTATTTTAAAATAGTGCTGCCTAGTTCTTAATCCTCCCGTAAGAGGAGGCATCCTTTCAAGGTCCACTTGGTCAAGACTACACAGGATTTAATACACTTCAATCAATTCAACCCTCACTTTTCTAATCACCAATGAAAATGAGCCCTGCCTGCCCAACTTATCAATGTGGTAAGCCTCCTCTGAACTACCTTTGATGCATTTACGTCTTTCCTAAAATAAGGAGACCAAAACTGCACACAGTATTCGAAATGTGGTCTCACAAGTACCAAGTATAACTGAAACATCACATTCCTTACTTTGTTGAATTCTTTTTGTAAGAAAGGAGAGGAACCCACCTTGATTGTGTGCTGTACCTGCATGCTAACTTTCTGTGACGTATGTACCAGAATATCTAAATTCCTCTGCAGTGTGAAATCACAATCCTGACTCAGAAATATATCTCCATTCCTCTGGTGTCTTTGGGTCAAAATCCCGGAAGTCCCTTGCTAGTGGCATTGCGGGTCTATCTACACCAAATACAGCAGTTCAAGAAGGCAGCTCACCATCACCATCTTCTCAAGCAACTAGGGATGGACAACAAGCGTTGGCTCAATCAGTGATGCCCATATCCACGAATGAAAAGAAAATCTGCAGTCACTTCCTTTTATGTTATACTCTGCTTTATCATTGTTCCTGCCAAAATGACTGTAATGATTGGAATGATGTCAGCCAGGTGGATCTGACAGAATATGAGTTCCCTGATTGGGGTTGTTAATCTGGTCCAATCACGGAGTTGTAGCTGACACATATAAACAGGAGTGCCAGGGTTTCTGCACACTCTAGGAGCTGGCTCTGTGCCAACTGGGTCAGTGTCATGTACTATGCATGTGTAAATAAAGGGTGACTTAGTGATGGGATACCAACCTTTGTGGACTTATTTCGGCAACTACTTCACTTTTATCCACATTATTCTCTATCTGCCATATTTTTATTCATTCACTCACTCAACCCAATTATATTGTCTGCACATTCTTTGTGTCTTCTTCTGAACATACTTTCCTACCAGTCTTGGTGTCATGTGTGAAGTTAGTTACAAACTTTCACTCCCTCATCTAAGTCATTGATGTAAATTGAAGAAAGTTGAGGCTGCAGCACTGACCTCTGGAATACTCTGCTTTTCCATCTTGCCAACGAGACAAAAACTATCCATCTGAAATGTTACCACCTAAACCATCAAGTTACCCCTGTTCCTGAGTTGCTAGAACACATTATTGAACAGCAGTATAATAATTCTTACATTAACATTCTTTGTATGCTGACTACATTTGACAATTTACAAATTTGCAATTTATAAGTTACAAATTTCATTTGGGAAGAGCTCTTTTGATATTTTATAAATCAAAAGATAGAACTTAAAAGGTGGCCTCAGAACCCCACCAGATATGACCTGTTGACATATTGATGTGCAGGTATAATTCTTGTTCACACATTTTATCATTCACTGGGGATGAGGGTCACTGGCAAGGCGAGCATTTGTTGCCCATCCCTTCTTCTCATTGAATTGAGTGCCTTGCTATACAATTCCTGAGGGCATTTAAAAGTCAGTCACATTGCCGTGGGTCTAGAATCACAGGATGACAAATTTCCTCCCTTTAGAGGACATTAGTGAAACAGATGCATTTTTAAAATAAACGATGGATTCCATAGTCATTATTGCTAAGACTGGATTTAAATCAATTGATATCAAATTCCATGAGCTACCAGCTGCAACCCATTTGAACCCAATTCCCCAGATCATTAATTAGCTTGAGCCTCAGGATTATGAAGCCAGTGATGTTACTACTGTGTCACCTATTTGACCCATTCACATTCAAAGTCGCTCTTTACAGAGGATGGAAAATGTAGTAATTGGAACCAGGTGGACCTTGTTGACTAGAAGATCCTTGATTGGGGTTGTTAACCTGGGACAATCAGGAAGCCCTGGCTGATCAATATAAACAGGGGATTTATAATCTTCTCAGATCAGGGGATTGACTCTAGCCTGGCTGGCTACAGCCAGTATACTGTGCACATGCAAATATAGGGTGAGTTGGTGATAGGATACCAACCTCTGTGCAGTTATTTCAGAAACAGAACTGAATTCTGTTCCACCTTTCAGCTGTGATATGATGATCTTCTGAAATCCTATTCTGGACTTGGAAATTTTGGAACCATGGTTCAAAGTTAATGTTTGTTTTGGATTTTGGTCAATTCAAGTTATTTTACAAGAGACAAAAAATTAGTTTCTGAATTTTATGAATGAGCAATATTAATAATATTTTTAAAGTAAAAGAACTTGCATAATGAATTGACAATTTCACTATGTGCGTCTATTGCATGATATGCTTTATTTCAAGGTATGCTTTCAAAGATGTTTAAGAATCCAACAGAAAATGCTTGTATTGTTTTATTTGTTTCCAGTCTTTAAAGCACTATTCTTGTCATTGTTGACTTCTCTCTATTTGATATCTACTCAACAGTCACAACTTTTGCCATTGACCTTTGTGAAACCAAACAGGCCAGTTCATGACTCCAGATCTTTGCTAACATGGGAAGGATCTCCCATGGTGTAGAGAGATCTGGAATGCAGGATTTTCTTCTTGCAGGATTTTGTGTTCTCTGGCACCTCTACCTCATCATGAAAGCATTTGGAATCAAAATGATACATCATGGTGGATGAGTTGTGCTATTTCAAATTGTAGATAACAAGCTCCTCCCAGTTGCTAATGTCAATGCTACTGAGCTTCAGGGTTTAAGAACAAAGAATAACAAAGAAGAATACAGTACAGGAGCAGGCCCTTTGGCGCTCCAAGCCTATGCTGACACATTTTGTCTGACCATACTAAAACTGTTTTCACCTGCAGGATCCGAATCTCTCTATTCCCTTCCTATTCATATATTTGTCTAGATGCTTCTTGAATGTTGCTATGATATCATCTTCGACTACTTCCTCTGGCAGCATGTTCCAGGCACTCCCCACCCTTTGAGTGAAAAAAGTGCCTCACACATGTCTTTTAAACTTCTTCCCCCTGCACCTTGAACCTGTGTCCCCTAGTAATTGATCCCCCACCCTGGGAAAAAGCCTCATACTTTCCACTGTATCCAAGCTATTCACAATCTTTTAAACTTGTATCAGGTCGCCCCTCAACCTCCTGCATTCCAGTGAAAACAAACCCAGTCTATCCAACCTTTCTTCATAGCTAAAATCCCCCATACCAGGCAACATCCTGGTAAACCTTTTCTGTACATTTTCCAAAGCATCCACATTCTTCTGGTGATGTGGTGACCAGAACTGTGTGCAATATTCCAAGTGTGCCCTAACTAAAGTTCTATAAAGTGGCAGCATAACTTGTCTATCTTCATACTCAGTGCTCCTTCCAGTGAAGGCAAGCATAGCCTGGGCCTCTTTTATTACCTTATCTAGCTGCGCTGACACCTTCAGTGATCTGTAGACCTGCACATCCGAATCCCTCTGCATATCAATACTCCTAAGGGTTCTACCGTTCACTGTATAATTTCCACCTGTACTTTACTTCCAAAATGCATCACCTCACACTTATCCGAATTAAACTCCATCTGCCACTTTTCTGCCTATGCCTCCAAATGACCTATAATGTGCTGTATCCTCTAACAATCCTCCTCATTATCACAATTCCACCAAGGATAGTACCTTGAGGAACACCTGCAGAGATGTCCTGGAGCTGGGAGCTGAGATGATTGACCTTCAACCACCATGACCATCTTCCTGTGTGTCAGGTATGACTCCAACCACTGGAGAGTCTTCCCCCTGATGCTCATTGATTCCAGTTTTGCGAGGGCTCCTTGATGACACATTTGGTCAAATGCAGCCTTGATGCCAAGGGCTGTCACTCTCAACTCACCTCTGGAATTCAGCTCTTTTGTCCGTGTTTGAACCAAGGCTGTAATGAAATCAGGAGCTGAGTGGCCTTGGTGCTAGAATGTTGTCAGGGCCTGTAGCATTTGCAGTATTCAGTATCTCCAACCGTTTCTTGATATCATGTGTACTGAATCGAATTGTCTGAAGACTGGTATCTGTAATGCTGGGGACCGCTGAAGAAGGCAGAGATGGATCGTCTATTTGGCACTTCTGGCTGAAGATTGCTGCGAATGCTTTTGCCTTATCTTTTTCACTGATTAACTGGGTTCTTCCATCATTGAGGATGGGGATATTTGTGGAGCCTCTTCCTCCAGTGAGTTGTTTAATTGTTCACCACCATTCATGACTGCTTGTGGCAGGACTGCAGAGCTTAGATCTGATCTGTTGGTTGTGGGATCACCTATCTCTGTCTGTCACTTGCTGCTTTTGCTGTTTGGGTTGCAAGTAGTCCTTTTTGGTCGCTTCACCAGGTTGACACCTCATCTTCAGGTATGCTTAGTTCTACTCTTGGCATGCCCTCCTGCCCTCTCCATTGAACCAGGGTTGATCCCCTGGCTTGATGGTAATGGCTGAGTGGAGGACATGCTGGGCCATGAGGTTACAGATTGTGTTGGAGTACATCTCATGGATGCCCAGTCTTGAGTTGTGAGATCTGAGCGAAGTCTGTCCTATGATGATAATGTCACACAACACGATGGAAGTTATTATCAATGTGAAGGTGGGCCTTTGTCTCCACAAGGGCTGTGCAGTGGTCACCCTTATTGATACTGTCATTGACAGATGCAACTGCAACTGGCAGTTTGGTAAGGATGAGGTCAAGTATGTTTTTTCTTCCTTTTGGTTCCCTCACTCCCTGCCGCAGACCCAGTCTTGTAGCTGTGGAGTCCTTTAGGACCCGACCAGCTTGACCTGTAGTACTGCTGCTGAGCCAATTTTGGTGGTAGACATTGCAATCCCCCACCCAGAGTACATTTGTGCCTTTGCCATCCTCAGTGCTTCCTCCAAGTGTCGTTCAACATGGAGGAGTTCTGATTCATCAGCTGAGGGAGTACAGTATGTGGTAATCAGGTTTCCTTGCCCATGTTTAACTTGAAGCCATGAGACTTCATGGGGTCTAGAGTCAATGTTGAGTACTCCCAGACCAACTCCCTCCCAACTGCATACCGTTGTTCTGCCACCTCTGCTGGGTCTATCCTGCTGGTGAGTGACAGGACATATCCAGGGATGGCGATGGTAGTGTCTGGGATATTGTCTATTGGGTATGATTCTGTGAGTATGTCAGTCTGTTGCTTGACTAGTCTGTAAGACTGCTCTCCCAGTTTTGGCAGTAGCTCCCAGATATTAGTGAGGAGGACTTTGTAGCGTTGAAAGGACTATTTCCACTGTTGTCTTTTCTGCTGTGTAGGTTGATGCTAGGTGATCCGTTCGGTTTCATTTCTTTGAGACTTTGCAGTGATTGATACAACTGAATGGCTTGCTTGGTCATTTCAAAGGGCAATTGAGAGTCAACCCAATGCTGCGGGTCTGGAGTCACGTGTACGCCAGACCAGGAGAGGATGGCAGATTTTCCTTCCCTGAAGGACATTAGTGAACCAGATGGGTTTTTCTGACAATCAGCAATGGTGATCAGCAGATTTTTAATTCCAGTCTTCTTTCTTAAATTAAATTCAAATTCCAGCATCTGTCGTGGTGGGAGACAAACCTGGGTCCCCAGAACATTAGCTGAATTTCTGGATTAATAGTCTAGTGATAATACCACTAGGCCATCGCCTACCCTGTTGGACTGTAAACTAGTGTTGTGTGACTTCTGACTTTGCCCACCCAAGTCCAATGCCGGCACCTCCACATCATGTTTTGAAGTCCAGTTGGGCTACAGCTAATACGCACTTCTGCATGGTTACATCATTATTCCAACATATCAAATGGTCTCTCAGCATCTCTTTAGGGTTTAAACCAAAGTCATCTTAACCTCGTCAAAAATTCTGATACAAATTCCCCTTGTTCTTGAATTGCTGAGTAAAACCGATAGCATCTCAGATTTAGAGGAGGCTTTGAGTCGAAATATTCCTTAATAAATCCATCAACTCTGAAAAGTTTTAGTATCTAGTGGCTCAGTAAATGTCAGGCTCCTATTAAGTGAAAAAAGCTGCAAGTCCACAAGCTGTCAGGAGAATTACTTATTGTTTTTCATCTGCTCCAATATCATATGCCTAGAAAGATAATACAGAACAAAGTAAATTACAGTACAGGAACCGGCCCTCCGAGCCTGCACCAATATGCTGCCTGTAAACAAAAAAAAAAGGCCTTGGGATTTTCCTTAATCCTGTTGGCCAGTGACTTTTCATGACCCCTTTTAGCCCTCCTGACTCCTTGCTTAAGTTTCTTTGAACTTTCCTGTATTTCCCCCTTGCTTTGTGTTTCCAGCCTTCTACCCTTGATAAATGCTTCCTTTTTCTTTTTGATTAGGCTCATAATATCTCTTGTTATCCAAGGTTCCCTAAACTTGCCATACTTATCCTTCATCCTTAAAGGTACGTGCCAGCCCTGAGCTCCCAGTAACTTACACTTGAACACCTCCCACATACCATGTGTTGATTTGTCCTTAAACAACTGCCTCCAATCTGCATTCTTCAGTTCCTGCCTAATATTGTTGTAATTAGCCTTCGCCCAATTTAGCACCTTCACCTGACAACTGCACCTATCTTTATCCATCAGTACCTTAAAGCTTACTGAATTGTGAACGCATTCTTTCCACATACTGGGCTCAGTTTTCAACAGCAGAATCAAGCAAGTCAATCACCCAAATAACAGCATGATGCCAGAAATGCTTACCCCAGCTCAAAGACGACTGTTGTCAGCGAATTTCTTCAGGAGCATATTTTATTCCCTTGTTGCCACTGAAGTAAACCCATAGAAGCTGGTATCCCGTCATCAAGTCACCTTTTGTTTACACTGCATAATACTTGACATTGGCCTGGCTTCCTCAGAGCCAGCTTTCAGTGTGAACAGAACCTCTGAAACTCCTGTTTATATCTGTCAGCCAAGTTGCCCTGATTGGACCAGCTGCTGACGTCAGATCGGTCTTCCTGAGAGTCAACCTAAGGAAACAGACAAGCCCGGATGGAGTTCCTAGCTATGCACTTAGATCCTGTGTGGACCAGCTGGCGGAGATATTCGCTGACATCTTTAACCTCTCCCTCCTACAAGCTGAAGACCTCACCTGCTTCAAGAAGACCATCATCCCAGTACCAAAGAAAGCACGTGCAACGTGACTTAATGAATACTGCCCAGTGACTCTGACCTCCACAATCATGAAGTGCTTCGAGAGGCTGGTCATGGCCCAGATCGACTCTAGCCTCCCAGCCAGCCTCGATCCCCTGCAATTTGCCTACCAACAGAACAGGTCCACAGTGGATGCCATTTCCTTGGCCCAACACTCATTCCCCGTAACATCTGTATAAAAGGATGCCTATGTCAGACTCCTACTCATCAACTACAGCTCTGCTTCAACACTATAATCCCTGCCAGACTAATCTCAAAACTCCAAGACCTAGGTTTTGGCTCCGCCCTCTGCAACTGAATCCTCAGCTTCCTCACCCATGGATCACAATCAATGAAGAGAGACAACTGCACCTCCTCCACGACAACCCTCAACACTGAGTCCACCCAAAGATCATTCTCAGCCTCCCACTGTACTCACTGTACACCCATGACTGTTTAGCTAAATTCCGAATGAATGCCATCTATAAGTTTGCTGACAACACCGCCGTGGTGGGACAAATATCAAAAAACAATGAGTCAGAGTACAGAAAGGAAAAAGTGTGCTTGGTGTTGTGGTACAATGATAACAACCTCTGTCTCAATGTCTGCAAAGAACTGATTATTGACTTCAGGAAGAAAGGAGGAGAACACACGCCCATCTACATCAACAGAGCTGAGGTGGAGAGGATCTAGACTGTCAAGTTCCTAGGAGTGGCAATAACTGACAACCTGTCCTGGACTTCCCATTTAGATGCAATGGTCAAAAAGGCACAACAACGCCTCTTCATCCTCGGGTGGCTTGGGAAGTTCAGGATGTCGGTAAGGATTCTCACCAACTTTTACAGATGCACCATAGAAAGCATACTATCTAGGTGCATAACGGCCTGCTATGGCAACTGCTCTGTCCAGGCCTGTAAGAAACTACAAAGTTGTGTGCACAGCCCAGACTATCATGGAAGCCAGCTTCCCATCCATGGACTTCATTTACACTTCTTGCTGCCATGGAAAGGCTGCCAACATCATTTAAGACCTCTTCCACCTCAGTAATGCTCATGTACGACCTCTTCCATCAGGCAGAAGATACAGAAGCTTGAACACATGCACAAACAGGTTCAAGAACAACTTCTTCCCTGCTTTTATTATGACTGATGACTGGACTGTCTAACTTCAAATAACGTTAATTTTGTTAATGTTGATCTTGCTCTGTGCACCTCCTGAGCAGTATAATCAGTATACCTTGTTCATTTAAGCACCCTTTGATCTGTGTCCTTGTTTGATATGATCTGCCTGTACTGCTTGCAAAACAAAGCTTTTCACTTTACCTAGGTACATGTGACTAAAATAAAGCAAAGCAAATCAAATCAAGGTTAACAGCCCCAATCAGGGAACTCATATTCTGTGATGTCCACCTGGCTGACCTTGTTACAATTGCTACTATCTTCAATTTGAAAGTAACCAATAATAGAACATCAAACTAGTCGCTATTACCAACCAATGACCTTAAAGATTTTCCTGTGATGTCACTCCTTGCTTTGTGCTGGGCCTCCAATTCTGGGCTTCAAATCATCCTGTTAAAAATACTTTACGTATTATGAACCTAAAAAACAAGCACACAGCACCTCTTCCTCTGTGTACTGAATGCCCATGCTGCTTCAGAATTCCCAAACTATATAAGCACTCAGGCTGTGTCCCACTCCAGATATGATCTCTCCTTCCTGACTGTGCAAAGCTTACTGATCATGCGGTTTCAACAGGCCCTATTTGAAATAGAGTTCAGGTGAGCTGAGATGACTCACACTAGTTAAGTTTCAGTAGTAATCAACAATTACTGAGGTCTTATTCAGACTTCAGGCAAATGATTGATAGCTGTCCATCACTCAGTGGAGTCATCTAAATTACGAACCTGTTAACGAGATGACTGAATTTTAAACTTTTAAAATGGAGAAAGGACAGAAAGACTTACCAGTTCAATTTTCATGCTCTAAAATTCTCAAACTATATGTTCACTCAGGCTGTGTCTCATTTTGGATGTGCTCTCTGTTTTCTGACTATGTGAAGCATATTGATTATCCGCAGTGAGTGAGAAGGAAGCACAGAGGACAGGAAAAATTACTTGTTCTGGTGTGTGAATAATTGAGTTGACATGATGCATGAAATTAATATAATCCTAGCTAATGGTATTAGTGGACAACTCAGATCCCAGACTAAAATCTGTCTAATGGATCATAGAGTCACAGAGTGATAGAGGTGTACAGCACGGAAACAGACCCTTTGGTCTGACTCATCCATGCCAACCAGATGTTCTAAATTAATCTGTCCCCATTTGCCAGTATTTGGCCCATATCTGTCTGAACACTTCCTATTCATTTACCCAGCCTTTTAAATGTTGTAATTATACCAGCCGCTACCACCTCTGGCATTCATAGGCAGTGTTTTCTGCATATTATCAGTTACTACCTTAAAAAAAACTCTTGTTCATCCATCTTTTTGCAAAACCCACAATCTGTCTCCTCTAATCCTGTAACATCATCCGTTATAGATGGGTTTTTTTGATATTAACAAGCTGATTTTTCATTTGAACAGCAACATATAAATTTATATGCAATAATAAAACAAAATTTTATGATACAAAAGAAATGAAGATAAAATGAAATAAATCAAACTATTTATATGTAAAACATTTTTAAAGACTTTGAAACGTACAGGAAAACTACAATCCTCTTAATCCCAAGAGAATCCCATTGCAATTCCTAAATACTGAAGAGAAATCATCTCTCTAAAACCGCATAGGATTTGATGTGGCTGAGACTTTAATTCCCATTCATGAGAACCTTGCTTCATCACATAACCCAGCTTAAGGTTTGTCAGCTTCACATAATCCCTTTAGGATTTTAACCAACCACTATTGCTGTGGATCCTTTTAAACTAAACTCCTTATAACTCTAATCTACCGAATTAGTCATTGGGGACTCCATAGTTAGGGGGACGGATAGGAGATTCTGCGGGAATGAGAGAGACTCGCGGTTGGTGTGTTGCCTCCCAGGTGCCAGGGTCCGTGATGTCTCAGATTGTGTTTTCGGGATTCTTAAGGGGGAGGGGGAGCAGCCCCAAGTCGTGGTCCACGTAGGCACCAACGACATAGGTAGGGAAAGGGATGGGGATGTAAGGCAGAAATTCAAGGAGCTAGGATGGAAGCTTAGAGCTAGAACAAACAGAGTTGTTATCTCTGGTTTGTTACCCGTGCCACGTGCTAGCGAGGCGAGGAATAGGGAGAGAGAGCAGTTGAACACGTGGCTACAGGGACGGTGCAGGATGGATAGATTCAGATACCTGGATAATTGGGGCTCATTCTGCGGTAAGTGGGATCTCTACAAACAGGATGGTCTACACCTGAACCAGAGGGGTACCAATATCCTGGGGGGGATATTTGCTAATGCACTTCGGGAGGGTTTAAACTAATTCAACAGGGGGATGGGAACCTGACTTGTAGCTCCAGTGTACAGGAAGTTGAGAGTAGTGAGGTCATGAATAAGGTTTCAAGTTGCAGGAGTGTACCGGCAGGCAGGAAGGTGGTTTGAAGTGTGTCTACTTCAACGCCAGGAGCATCCGGAATAAGGTGGGTGAACTTGCAGCATGGGTTGGTACCTGGGACTTCGAGGTTGTGGCCATTTCGGAGACATGGATAGAGCAGGGACAGGAATGGTTGTTGCAGGTTCCGGGGTTTAGATGTTTCAGTAAGATCAGGGAAGGTCGTAAAAGAGGGGGAGGTGTGGCATTGTTAGTCAAGGACAGTATTACAGTGGCAGAAAGGATGTTTGATGAGGACTCGTCTACTGAGATAGCGTGGGCTGAGGTTAGAAACAGGAAAGGAGAGGTCATCCTGTTGGGAGTTTTCTCTCGGCCTCCGAATAGTTCCAGAGATGTAGAGGAAAGGATAGCAAAGATGATTCTGGATAGGAGAGAAAGTAACAGAGGAGTTGTTATGGGGGACTTTAACTTTACAAATATTGACTGGAAATGCTATAGTTTGAGTACTTTTGATGGGTCAGTTTTTGTCCAATGTGTGCAGGAGGGTTTCCTGACACAGTATGTAGATAGGCCAACAAGAGGTGATGCCACATTGTATTTGGTACTGGGTAATGAACCAGGCCAGGTGTTAGATTTGGAGGTAGGTGAGCACTTTGGTGATAGTGACCACAATTCGGTTATGTTTACTTTAGCGATGGAAAGGGATAGGTATACACCGCAGGGCAAGAGTTATAGCTGGGGGAAAGGCAATTATGAGGCGATTAGGCAAGACTTGGGATGCATAGGATGGGGAAGGAAACTGCAGGGGCTGGGCACAATTAAAATGTGGGGCTTGTTCAAGGAACAGCTACTGCGTGTCCTTGATAAGTACGTACCTGTCAGGCAGGGAGGAAGTGGTCGAGCATGGGAACCGTGGTTTACTAAAGAAGTTGAATCTCTTGTCAAGAGGAAGAAGGAGGCTTATGTAAAGATGAGGCGTGAAGGCTCAGTTAGGGTGCTTGAGAGTTACAAGTTAGCCAGGAAGGACCCAAAGAGAGAGCTGAGAGAGCCAGGAGGGGACATGAGAAGTCTTTGGCAGGTAGGATCAAGGAAAATCCTAAAGCTTTCTATAGGTATGTCAGGAATAAACGAATGACTAGAGTAAGATTAGGGCTAGTCAAGGACAGTAGTGGGAAGTTGTGCGTGGAGTCCGAAGAGATAGGAGAGGCGCTAAATGAGTATTTTTCATCAGTATTCATACATGAAAAAGACAATGTTGTCGAGGAGAATACTGAGATACAGGCTATTAGACTAGACGGGATTGAGGTTCATAACGAGGAGGTGTTGGCAATTCTGGAAAGTGTGATAATAGATAAGTCCCCTGGGTCGGATGGGATCGATCCTAGGATTCTCTGGGAAGCTAGGGAGGAGATTGTAGAGCCTTTGGCTTTGATCTTTATGTCATCATTGTCTACAGGAATAGTGCCAGAAGACTGGAGGATAGCAAATGTTGTCCCCTTGTTCAAGAAGGGGAGTAGAGACAACCCTGGTAATTATAGACCAGTGAGCCTTACTTCGGTTGTGGGTAAAGTGTTGGAAAGGATTATAAGAGATAGGATTTATAATCATCTAGAAAGGAATAATTTGATTAGGGATAGTCAATATGGTTTTGTGAAGGGTAGGGCGTGTCTCACAACCCTTATTGAGTTCTTTGAGAAGGTGACTAAACAGGTGGATGAGGGTACGGCGGTTGATGTGGTGTATATGGATTTCAGTAAAGTGTTTGATAAGGTTCCCCACGGTAGGCTATTGCAGAAAATTTGGAGGCATGGGATTGAGGGAGATTTAGCGGTTTGGATTAGAAATTGGCTAGCTGTAAGAAGACAGAGGGTGGTGGTTGATGGGAAATGTTCATCCTGGAGTTCAGTTACTAGTGGTGTACTGCAAGGATCTGTTTTGGGGCCACTGCTGTTTGTCATTTTTATAAATGACCTGGATGAGGGCGTAGAAGGGGGGTTAGTTATTTTGAGGATGACACTAAAGTCGGTGGAGTTGTAGATAGTGCGGAAGGATGTTGCAGGTTACAGAGGGACATAGATAAGCTGCAGAGCTGGGCTGAGACGTGGCAAATGGAGTTTAACGTGGAAAAGTGCGAGGTGATTCACTTTGGAAGGAGTAACAGGAATACAGAGTACAGGGCTAATGGTAAGATTCTTGGTAGTGTGGACGAGCAGAGTGATGTCGGTGTCCATGTGCATAGATCCCTGAAAGTTGCCACCCAGGTTGATTGGGTTGTTAAGAATGCGTACGGTGTGTTAGGTTTTATTGATAGAGGGATTGCGTTTCGGAGCCGTGAGGTCATGTTACAGCTGTTCAAAACTCTGGTGCGGCCACACGTGGAGTATTGCATACAGTTCTGGTTGCCGCATTATCGGAAGGATGCGGAAGCATTGGAAAGGGTGCAGAGGAGATTTACCAGGATGTTGGCTGGTATGGAGGGAAGGTCTTATGAGGAAAGGCTAAGGGACTTGAGGCTGTTTTCGTTAGAGAGAAGAAGGTTAAGAGGTGACTTAATAGAGACATACAAGATGCTCAGAGGATTGGATAGGGTGGACAGTGAGAGCCTTTTTCCTCGTATGGTGACGGCTAGCAGGAGGGGACATAGCTTTAAATTGAGGGGTGATAGACATCGGACAGATGTCAGAGGTAGATTCTTTACTCAGAGAGTAGTAAGGGCATGGAATGTCTTGCCTGCAGCAGTTGTAGACTCTCCAACTTTAAGGGCATTTAAGTTGTCGTTGGATAAACATATGGATGATAACGGAATAGTGTAGGTTAGATGGGCTTCAGATTGGTTTCACAGGTCGGCGCAACATTGAGGGCCGATGGGCCTGTACTGCGCTGTGATGTTCTATGTTCTATGTTCTATACCTTTTCCCTGCTTTACATATTTAGACTTTGCAAAGAATCCTACAGAACTGCTCCAAACTGAAACCTGAAAACTGTTTTCCATACTACATGTGCATAAGGCCAATCAAATTCCAGAATTTTAATGTATTTTAGAGCAATAGAGTCATAGAGATATACAGCATGGAAACAGACCCTTTGGTCTAACTGGACCGTGCTGACCAGCTATCCTAAACTCATTTAGTCTGCCAGCATTTGGCCCATAACTCTCTAAACCCTTTCAGATGTACCCATTCATGCACCCATCCAGGTGCCTTTTAAATATTCTAGTTGTACCAGCCTCCTCTACCTCCTCTGGCAGCTCATTCCATACACACACCATATTCTGCATGAAAAAGTTGCACCTTCGGTCCCTTTTAAATCTTTCCCTTCCCACCTTAAATGTGTGTCCTCTTGTTTTGGTCTCCCCTACACTGGGAAAAGACCTTTAATATTAACTCTATCCATGCCACTCATGATTTTATAAACTTGTGTAAAGGCCGCCCCTCAGCCTCTAAGGCTCCAGGGAAAATAGTTCCAGCCTATTCAGCCCCTTCCTTATAGTTCAAACCCTGCAACCATGGCAATATCCTTGTAAATTTTTCAAGTTTAACAACATTCTTCCTATAGTAGGAGACCAGAATTGAAAGCAGTATTTCAAAAGAGGCCTAACCAATGTCCCGTACAGCCGCAGCATGATCTCCCAACTCCTATACTCGATGCACTGATCAATGAAGGCAAGCATACCAAAAGCCTTCTTCACCACCCTGTCTAACCACGACTGTGCTTTCAAGGAACTGAGAACCTGCACCCATGGTCTGAATGTTCTGCAACACTCCCCAGGATCTTATGATTAAATATGTAAATCCTGCTCTCATTTGCCCTACCAAAATGCCACATCTCGCATTTATCTAAATTAAACTCGATCTGCCACTCCTCGGCTCATTTGCCCTATCTTGTCTATATGTGTGTTGCAACTGCCATCGTCTGCGTTTGAATGCATGACTTAAGATTTTAAAACCTTGAAGGCAATTTGTTGTTGTGTTTTTTCAAAGTGGACTTTGCGAGCAGAGGGTTTAGGTGAACGTGCTATGCCCTAGTTGCAAGGGGAGAAACACAGATAAATAAAAAAAAACAGCAACTCTGCTTACAGATAGAAGAGAAGTAGAATGTTATTAATCTGACATTGACTCCCTTGTCACCTACCTCCTCTTGTGAACAGTTCTCCTTTTGGGCATGTTCCATACATGTCTTAAACATTCTGCCTGACTTAGACTGGAGCAGTTCAACAAGTTGGGGCATTCTCAGTAAACCCCAGATTCTTTTTGTTCTGTAAATTCATTTTTTTGGAAGGCTGGCCTATTAGCTGTCTGTTCTGTAATAGGAATGAGTGCAACACTGTTTGAAGTGTCACCTTTCAGATGAAATATTCAACCACGGCTGTGACTTAATACTTAAATGCGCATTGTTATGAATCTGCCCAAAGCCCTTCCAAGTATATCAAGGAGATAGCCCAGATGCTAACTTTTATCTTTTTAAAGCTAAGGTGTTGTGTTTCAGATGTAATTCGATTGATCACACTACCCAGCTTTAAGCAAACACACTTTATTCTTACCTCCAGTTAAAATACAAACAAAAGAAAGAAGAATTGGAATAACAACTTTATTGGAAAACTTAACAGAAAAATAGATTATTTAACTATTAAACAGCAACTCTTCCAATTCAACAACATTCCAAAAACATACCCTTGGTAAAGGCAAAGTCAGTAAAATAGATTGTCTTGCATGCAATTCTAGCAGCAGAAAGAACACCCAAGCTTTTAGCTGTAACAGAGAGAGAGAGAGAGCTACCACGGTCAACTTCCAAACCCTAACAGCCACTGAAAGCTAAACAAAAACTCTGTTCTGTGACGTCTGACAGTGGGGCCTTCCACGCTGCTTCTATTGTTCCAATTTAAAAAGAAAACCAAGACTTCACAAGCTGTTTCCTAAATTTGCTTGAAACAGACTGCTCGGTACCTCTGTCTCAACCTCTCTTCATTAAAAAAACCAGGACAAAATACGAATTTGTATCTAGGTACTTGTACCTGAGATGGTGCCATAAGAGGTAGATTGTAAAAGTTTTTCACTGTACTTCTGCAATGGAGTACACGTGACAATAAAGGATATTCTACTCTTCTATCCTACCTGTCAAAGCCAGAGTATCATTACAACATAAAATATAGTATTTCAAAGTAAAGCAGAAGCAATGTCACCTGTGTCCTGGTGAATGTTTATCCTCAATCAAAGCCCTAAGCATATTCCCTCGGCATGAGCATTTTGGTGTTTGTGTGAGCTTGCTGTGCACACTGTGAATATTGCACTTCCTTTGGATGTTGCATTGCCTAGTTTACCAAGTTTGGCTACTTTCTAAAAGTACCTAATCAGTCGTAAAATACATTGCGACTTCCTGAAGTAACAAATATGATATATTAATATCTTTTAAATAGATACATTGCTCAACGCAGGGCTGAGGTAAGGCAGCAACTGCAGATCATGAGACAACTTTTTGGTAGCAGCAATCCAGAGGCCCAATCTAATGCTCTGAGAGCATGGGTTCAAATTCCACAATGGCAGCTGGGTGAATTTAAATTCAATCAATAAATTTAGAATTGAAAGGTAGTCTCTGTAGTCATAGAGTTATAGATTCATACAGCCTGGAAGAAGACCCTTTGGTCCAACCCCTCCATGTCAGCCAGGTTTCCCAAACTGAACTAGCCCTATTTGCCTGCGTTTGGCCCATAATCCCTCTAAACTTTTCCTGCCCATGTACCTGCACTAATGTTTTTTAAATGTTGTAACCTGCCTTCTCACCACCTCCTCTTACCTGAGACCTGGAGACCCTCAGTTTAATCTCACCACTTATGTCTCTCTCTTATGAAAAGGCAACCCTCTGGTCCTGATGGACAATGGCACCTTTACCTTTTACCTTACAGGAATAGATATTATTATTCCCAAATATACTTTAACTACTTTCCTAGCTAGTTTGACACCATTTATTAAGAATGCTCCCAATATGTTCTGCTGATATAATATTTTTCACTTATCTGTACTAAATCTCATTTGCAGCTTTACAATTGACAATGTGCCTTAGAATGCTGAGAATTGAAGTTCTGGAACTCCCTTTGGAAACCTATTCACCTTCCAATCTCTCCTATTTCTTTTATGACACTGCTTAAAATCTATTAGTTTGACCTAACTTTTGATCACCTAATTTTACCTGTTGTGACCTGGTGTAATAATTTGGAACAAAAACAGAAGTTGCTGGAAAAACTCACCAGACCTGGCAGCATCTGTGAAGAAAAATCAGAATTAACATTTTGGGTCCGTTGACCCTTCCTCAGAACCTTCTGGGGAAGGGCCACCAGACCCAAAACGTTAATTCTGATACATTAATTCTGATTTTTCTTCACAGATGCTGCCAGATCTGCTGAGCTTTTCCAGCAACTTCTGTTTTTGTTCCTGCTATCTAGCATCCGCAGTTCTTTAGGTTTTTATGAAGTAATAATTTGTCTGATATGTGTTGTTAAATGACTTGGCTTGTTTGTCACATTAAAGATTCTGTGTAAAGGTAAGTTGTTGTTACTATTTCTGTATTCTGTCATATCCTTCATCTTGACTAACCAGAGTGTTTTAGTTTCATAGCATTTCAAATACTCTATCAAGTAGATAATCTTCAGTTAAACACAGGAAAAGCGAAAGGTGTCATCAAATTATTTGTGGAGAGAGAAAAACAGAGTTATCTTATATTTTCGGGTTATGACGTTCCTGTAGAGTTCTGATAAGAATTTCCAGCATTTTCAGTTTTTTATTTTAGGTTCCCTGCTAGCAGTGAAGTATGCTTTTGTAGCTAATCTTTTTTCTGTGTGGTGATACAGATGAGAAGCTAACGAATTATTGTACTTGCATTTTCCATGAATTTTAGTATACTCACATTTGGTTAACTGGTATACCTACTTGCAGGAGATATACTTTTGTGTTTTGGATTGTACTGATGGAATTCTCACTGGTGCTGCGAAAATGCTGGGAAATATTTTTGTCCATGCTATTTCTGCATCTGACAAATGGGGAGCACTGAACCAGTCAATACATGGACACAGAGAGAAGAAAGCTTTCAAAGATATTATTCGCAGATACATCAGATTCCTAAATGGTAAAGCATTTTAACAGTTAAATTGGTCTGTGAATTAGATAAATTTTATCACATATTTAAATAGTGGATTATTGTTCATGTCATACAATTTAATTGGAAACCATTGGCAACTTAGATAATATCTTGTGTTGATCGCTTAATACAGTAGGGATGCTGTTTATGCTGGAAGAGGATATCAACCTATGCTTGGCTGCTGTCCAACAGCCATTTAGTAGCCATCAAGTTTTTAATGGGTATGAGGTGAACCTTCCCCCATCATTAGAGAAGACCACCATTGAGAGTTAAACAATTAGAAAGAACTTAGAAGATTATCCACCTTTTTCTTCATATGAATCTTGTGGATAATTCTGATTCACTATTAATCACCTCTGTTGTCACCTCTTTAGCCTTCTGTTGTCCCAACCCAAAATTCCCTTTAATTTTTACTTGCTCAGCATTTCCATGCTTATTTTCAAAGATCAGTTTCACTATAGATGCAGTGCATTGATCATTTAAAATACTTTTCTTATTCTTTTTCATACTCTTCAGGCAGCATTAACCAGTTAGTCAAATAGTGATATTCCCTCCAAGCCACTCACTGTCCTGGCTTAGAAATATATTGCCATTCCTTCAGTGTTGCTGGGTAAAAATCTTGGAAGTGCCTCCCGAGTAGCATTGTAGGTGTATCTGCACCAAATGGATTGTAATGACTAAAGAAGGCAGGTCATCACCAATTGGGCATTTAGGGATGGACATTAAGTACTGGTCCAGCTAGTTGTGCTGACATCCTACCAATGACTGAATAATAGAAAACAGATTTACGTGTATGAGTCCCATTCTTTTGTGTATTTTCTCTATTCACTCCATGTGTTAGTTACTTCACATGTAATAAATCGCTTCTGCACATTTCTAACAGTTTATCAGCATCATTCCAAACTTTCTTGAATTTCTAGTGATCTTATCGAAATACGGAAGGCAGTAGTGTCTGTAGAAGGGTCTAGGCCCGAAACGTCAAGCTTTCCTGCTTCTATGATGCTGCTTGGCCTGCTGTGTTCATCCAGCCCCACAACTTGTTATCTCAGTGTCTGTCATAAGATCTTTGCTGATCCACCCCTATATGATTGTAACGTTGTGGGTGTAGCCAGATTGTGAAATTCAATTCCCTTACAAAGTTCGCAGGCAAGGAGGTACAAATCCCCAAAAGAAATCAGTCAACTTATCAGCCTTATTTAGGCTTTACATTCAACACAACGTACATTGGTACATTTCATTGAACTAAACCCAGGGTGAGTTCTTCCCAATTTTGTTCTAAGTTGGGCATCCCATTAATTACTATTTTATCACATTTAGAAGTTCTGGAGAAATTTTATTGTTCAATAAATTGTTTTTAAATAATCTTTAAAGCCTAAATTAAGTGTTCCCACATAGTTCCCAGGATATCCATTTGTTGCTTGTTTGGCTTCCTTAAAAAAAATTCCCTCAAAAATAACTTGCTATTTTCCTTTTTTAAAGTTATCCCAAATATAAATAAAGGTGTTGCTATGCTGACAGGTATTGAACTTATTTTTTCCCAAAACAAATCTTCCCTTTCTTAATAGAAAAAAAACACCTAGACTGTTTTCCATTAGTTCTTTTTAAGGAACTTAATTGTTTATCCCTTAACTTCAGGTGAGTTTATGTTTGAGGACTTGCTCACAAGTTATTTTTTCCCCAGTTCCAATTTCAGACATAATTGTGCTCAAGTTTGGTCGTTTTAAATATTTTTATATCAGCCTGGTCAGGTGTGTTATGATACACCTCTGAGCAGGCAGAACTTGAAGCCAAGTCTTTTGGGCGGAATGTACTCAAATGCAGTTAAAGTGTGGTCGTAAGGGTTCTTGCAGTGCAGTGGTAGTGTCCCTATTTCCTGACTAAAGTCCTGGATTCAAGTCCAACCTATTTATAGAGGTGTATACTAGCATATCTGAACAGCTTGATTATAAAATAAAATGTGGTGGTGAGTTTCATGACATCCACTCAACAAGAATCCAATATGGATTTTTTTTGTGCAAACTTCTACTTTTCACGAATTGTGCAACTGAGATGTTAGATATGTTTCTCGTGGAATCTTGTGGAGCATGAGTTGGAAGCGGCTGCCACTCCTAGGACCTTCTGGCTTCCACATCCCTTGCCCCATAATTAAAGTCTAGTTAGACAGCTCTTCAATTGCTGCAAGCCAGCAATGACTTCTCATTCTGTGCTGCTGACATTTAACATGAAAGCAATGTCTCAAAAGAAAGGCAAACTTGCCCCCTGCTGCGTAGACAAAGATTTGCAGGCATAGTTGGATGAGCACAGGAGGTCAGTTTTCTTCCATGTGAACTATCTGAGGAGGCCACAGCATTAGACACCGTCAGCCTGCACTCAAATTGCAACATGAGTAAGGGAAGGTTCCCACATGAAGTGGAACGCCAAGCAATGCCCTAAAAAATACAATAAAATATAATCTGGTCTAATGGAGACCATGTAAGCACTGGTGATTGTTGGAAAAAAAATCTGATTCACTAATGCTCTTCGAGGGAATAAGTTTGCTTACCTGGCTTGGCCTACGTGTGTGACTTCAGACCACAGCAGTGTGGTTGACTCTTAAATGTCCTGTGAAATGGTCTAGCAAGCCACTCAGTGTATAACACTGCTACAAAGGAAAGTTTGATGAAAGGTGTGTGATTTCAATATCATGTATTTTAGTTTCAACTTCAAACTAGTTGCATATGGGCATTGGTTGCATTTGTGAAGGGTTTAAAGTAAAACAAAGTCAGAGTCCTCTCAGAACCATTACCTAACCCAATGTGTGTCAGAGAGCATGTTACTCTCTGGACTGTTAATGAAAGATTTTTAATAATGTGAGTTTTATGAGAAGGCAGTAAACATTGAAACACATCAGTTTGCTTTTGGTTTAGAGTAATCAAGGATTGACTTTAGCTTTAAAAAAGATGATTGAGGGGTTTCAAGGCAGTTCTAGAGTAGAACTGAAACATAGTTTCTCTTCTAAAAATGAGTATACGATAGTTCAAGGAAACACAATTACTTTGAGGTAAAAGAAGACCTAGAAGTGTTTTGTTAGAAATCTGCAGCTTATTCAAAAACTGAGAAAGTTTAAGCTTTCTATTTTGTGAGCATTGTGAAAGAACTCACAGTTCATCGAACAAAACTAGGAGAAGCAATTGGGTCAAACCTGAAGATTTGATACGGAAAGATAATTTCTTTGGAACTTGAATCCAAGTAAAATGATATGTTGCCAAATTCATGCAACTGTGTTTTGGTCCGTGTTTTCATATTGTTCTACAAGCTTCTATATTTAGATAATTTGGGTTGCTTTTTTTGCATAATAAACTTCTGTCCTACTATCAAAAGGAAGTATACAGCCTGGGTTAATATTTTGCACTGAATGAACACAATGCTAAAAAAAAACTATCAAGCCCGATTTAATTCTGGGATTTAAATGGGGGGTTTTCTGAAGAAGAGTCATGACCTGAAACGTCAATTTTGCTGCTCCTCTGATGCTGCCTGACCCGCTGTGTTCCTCCAGCTCCACACTGTGTTGTCTCTGACTCCAGCATCTGCAGTTACTGCTATCTCTATCTTGTAGGGTGCCACCTTTCTTGATAGAGGGTGCTGGTGAGAAGCGACTGAGCAGGATTCTGGAGATGTCAGCTCAGTCGACACGACTGAGAAGGGGATCGCAAAAGACCTGATGCTTATCAGGCGGAAGAGCAACTAACAGAGGACATGGGTGAGAAGCGACTGAGGAGGGTTCTGGGAGAAGTCAGCTGAGTCAACTTGACTGAGAAGGGGAATGCAGAGGACCTAGTTCTCATCAGGAGGATGAGCATCTAATAGAAGACGCTGGTGAGAAGAAAACAAGGAGGGTTCTGGAAGAAGTTGACTCAGTCAACACGACTGAGAAAAGGATCAGGACAGGCTTGGCTGCTTAGGAACCCTGCGGAATGCTCCTCCTGCTATATGTGGGAAATCAGGGACACTTCCAGTGTCCATGCTGACTATGACCAAATATGTTCAGTTGTAGCTCCTGCTTTGCTTCATGGAGCGCCTGGAGCTGCAAATGGATTGACACCATTCA
Organism: Ginglymostoma cirratum; assembly: GCA_024137785.1. NCBI lineage: Eukaryota > Metazoa > Chordata > Chondrichthyes > Orectolobiformes > Ginglymostomatidae > Ginglymostoma > Ginglymostoma cirratum. Next base: position 3,425,749 of record JAHRHZ010000279.1, on the reverse strand, counting down.
TGAGGCTGACAACATCACGGATAGCATGTTTAGCAAGCTGGTCACATCACCAGAATGGGCCACACCAGACAGAAAAGTGTTGGGTGACCACTAGGAAGACCTGTAAATCTGAGCAGGCAGTGCAGGAGACCTCTGTGGCTATTCCCCACTCAAAGAGGTGATGGACTCTTAGGGGAAAGCAGCAGCAGCAGCAGCAGCAGCAGCCAGATCAGTGGCAGCACAACTAGCACTGTTTTATAGCAGGGAGGGTTGAAGTGTACGTGAGTGGTAGTAATAGGAAACTGTACATTTGGGGAAGACATAGGCATTTCTGTAGCTGTGAGTGAGACTCTAAGATGTTGTGTTGCCTCCCTCATCTAGGGTAAAGGATATCCTGAAAAGGGAGGGTGAGCAGCCAAAGGTTGTGATCCATATTGGTGCTAATGACATTGACAGAAAGAGGAATAAGGTCCTGCAAAGGGATTCAAGGAGTTCGGTAGGAAATTGAAAAGCAGGACCTCTAGGGTTGTAATCTTGGGGAAACTTTCCATGCCACTTGCAAGTGAGCCCAGGAATAGGAAGATAGTACAGTTAAGTACTTCGCTAAAGAGCTGTGTAGGTGGAAAGGCTTCAGGCATGTGGTTAAGTGGAATGTCTTCAGGGGCAGGTGGGGCCTGTACAAGAAGGACAGGTGGCATCTAAACTGGAGGGGCACCAATATCCTGGCAAGGATTTTTCTGAGTGCCATTCCGGGGTTTTAAATTAGTGTGACAAGGGGACAGGAACCAGCGCAATAGATCAGCAAGTAAAATGACCAAGGTGGGGTTAGAGACTAAGGCCATAAGGTTAAGGGGAAAAAGAGATAGGGAGAGGTTACTGAACGCGGCAGGACTGGCAATCTGAGCTGCATTTGTTTTAATGTGAGAAGTATCACAGGTAAGACAAATTAACTTAAAGCTTGGATTAATACATATAACAATGATGTTGTAGCTATGATAGAGACTTGGTTGAGAGAGGGACAAGACTGGCAGCTTAATGTTCCAGGATTTAGATATTTCAGGTGAAACTAGGAGTCATACTTGAATTAGGTCTGGGAAATGAGCCCAACCAGGTGATTGAAGTTTTGAAGTTTCAGTGGGGGAGAATTTTGGGAACAGTGACCATAATTCTGTAAGTTTTAAGTTACTCATGAACAAGGACAGGGTAGTCCTCGGGTGAATGTATTAAATTGAGAGAAGGGTAACTTCACAATATTAGGCAGGAACTGAGGAATGTAGATTTGGGGCAGATATTTGAGGAGAAACTGAGAGGTTTGCCAAAAAAAAAGGCATACACAAGGTTTTGGAAACTTAAGACAGACAGAACCCTCGAAGAATACAAGATAGCAGGAAAGAACTCAGACAAGGAATCAGAAGTGCTAGAAGGAACCATGAAATGTCTTTGGCAAACAGAATTAAGGAAAATCCCAAGGCGTTTTACACATGTGGAAGAAGCAAGAGGGTAGCTAGGGAAAGGATAGATCTATTCAAGGACAAAGGGGGGAATTTATGGAGGAGTCGAAGGAAGTGGATAAGGTCCTTACTTTGCATCGGTATTCACAAAGGAGAAAGACATATTGGATGATGGACATGATAGAGGAGCAGATGACACCAAGATGAGTGGTCGAGCAAATTGTGCAGAGGACACTGAAAGTCTACAGAGTGATATAGATAGGTTAAGTGACTGGGCAAGGGTGTGGCAGATGGAGTACATTGTTGGTAAATGTGAGGTCATCCATTTTGGTAGGAATAACACCAAAATAGACTATTATTTAAATGTGAAGAATTGCATCATGCCGCATGAATCACAAAAAAGTTGGTTTGCAGCAGCAGCAGGCAATTAAGAAGGCAAATGGAATATTTTCATTCATTGCTAGAAGGATAGAGTTTAAAAATAGAGAGGTTATGCTATAGCTGTATAGGGTGCTGGTGAGGCCACACCTGGAGTACTGTGTACAGTTTTGGTCTCCTTACTTGAGGGAGGATGTACTGGCACTGGAAGGGTACAGAGAATTTCACTAGGTCGATTCTAGTTGAGAGGGTTGCCTTATGATGAGACATTGAGTAGACTGGGACTATACCCTTTGGAATTTAGAAGAGTGAGGGGGAGTCATATAGAAAAGTAGAAAATGATGAAGGGGATAGATAAGATAGAAACAGGGAGGTTGTTCCCACTGGTGGGTGAAACAAGAACTGGGAGCATAGCCTCAAAATAAGGGGGAGCAAGTTTAGGACTGAGTTGAGGAGGAACTTCTTCACCAAAATGGTTGTGAATCTGTGGAATTCCCTGCCCAGTGAAGCAGTTAAGGCTCGATTGATAAATCTTTTTAAGACAAAGATAGATTTTTGAACAGTAAAGGAATTAAGGGTTATGGTGAGTGGGCGGGTAAGTGGAGCTGAGTCCACAAAAAGATCAGCCATGAGCTTATTGAGCGGCGGAGCAGGCTCGATAGGCCAGATGGCCTCCTCATCTCCTATCTCTTATGTCTTATGTTGATATTCTAGGGCATGTCAATATAAAAAAGATGGTGTTGAGTGTTTGAAAATGATGAAGGTAGACAAGTCCCCAAGACCTGATGGGATTGATTCCAGAATGCAAAGGGAGGCAGGTGAAGAAATTGCTGGGCCCTAGTATGAAATCTTTGTATCCTGTTTAGTGAAAGGAGAGGTGCCACGGGACTGGAGAATAGCCAAAGTCGTTCCGTTGGTTAAGAAGGCCAACAGCGATAAATGGGAAATTACAGGCCAGTAAATCTTATGTTAGTGGAAGGGAAATTATTGGATAAGATTCTTAGGAAAATGTACTTGTTAGTGACAGGCAGCATGGCTTTGTGTGGGGAAGGTCATATCTCACTAACTTGGTCGAGCATTTTGAGAAAGTGACAAAGATGATTGATGATGGCAGTGTTGCAGATGTTGTCTATATGGACTTTAGTAAAGCCTCTGACAAGGTCCCTCGTGGCAGGCCGATTAAAAAAAGCAAAGTCATGTCCATGAGCTGATAAGGTGGATGCAGAATTGGCTTGGTTACAGAAGACGAGAGTAGTTGTAGAAGGGTGTTCTTCTGACTGGAGATGTGTGACTAGTAGTGTTTGTAATAGAGATAAATGATTTAGTGGAGAATGTAGGTAGTCTGATTAGTCAGTTTGTGGAAGGCACAGAGGTTGGGGGAGCTGTGGATAGTGAGGAGGATTATCAGAGGATGCAGCAAGATATAGATAGGCTGGAGACCTGCGTGAAAAAGTGGCAGATAGAATTTAATGCAAACAAATGCAAGGTGACGCATTTTGGAAGGTTTGATAGAATCTATAGAATCATTGAATCCCTACAGTGTAGAAACAGGCCATTTGGCCCATCGAGTCCTCAGTGACTCTCTGAAGAACATTCCACCCAGACCCACCCCATCCCTTTGACTCTACATTTCCCATGGCTAATCCACCTAGCCTGCGCATCCCTGGACACTATGGGAAATTTAGCATGGACAATCCACCTCACCTGCACATTTTTGCACTGTGGGAGAAAAACCAGAGCACCCAGAGGAAACCCACACATATGCGGGAAGAATGTGCAAACTCCAGAAATCAAACCTGAGTTCCTGGCAGGGTGAGGTGGCAGTACTGACCACTGAGCCACGGTGCCATCCGTGATGCAGGAGAGAAATATACAGTAAATGGCAGAGCTGTTAGAAGTGTTAACAAACAGGGGGATCTTGGTGTACAGGTCCACAGTACCTGAAAGTTACAAGTGGATAAGGTGCTCAAGATGGCATTATGGCATGATTGCCTATATTGGTGGGAGCACCGAGTATAAAAACTAGCAAGTCATGTTGCAGCTGTATAAAACTTTAGTAAAGCCACATTCGGAATATTGCACTTAGTTCTGGTCACTACACTACTAGGAGGATGTAGCGGCTTTGGAGAGGGTACTGGAAAGGTTTACCAGGATGTTACCTGATTTGGAGAGTGTTGGCTATGAGGAGAGATTGGACAAACTTGGTTTGTTTTCACATGAAGTTGAAGGATGAGGAGTGACCAGTTAGAAGTTTACAAAATTATGAAGGTCATGCATAGAATGTCAGAATCTTTTTTCCCAGGGTAGAAATGTCAGTTATTACAGGACATAGGTTTAAGGCAAAAGTGGGGGGGTGGTAGTTTAAAGGAAATGTAAGAGGCAGAGTTTTTAAACAGAGGGTAATAAGTGCCTGGAATGCACTGCCAGAGGAGGGGATAGAAGCAGATACAGTTGCAAGGTTTAAGAGTCATCTTGACAGGTAAATGTATAGGCAGGAAATAGAGGGATGTGGATCGCATAGATACAGAAGCTTTTAAGTTTAGAAAGGCGTGATATTTCTGTGCGGTCTTGGTGGGCCAAATGGCCTGTTCATGCACTTTGCTCTTTGCAAGATCTAAGTTGGTAGAAAGGATGGACCCATGACAGATGAAATATAGACCATAGAAATAGAACATAGAATAATACAGTACAGAAACAGGCCCTTTGGCCAACTGTGCCAACAATGATGCCATTTCAAACTAACCCCATTTGCCTGCACATGATCTGTATGCTCTATTGCCTGCCTGTTCATGTGACTGTATAAGTGCCTCTTAAACTTTGCTATCGTGTCTGCTTCTACTGCATCCTTTGACAGTGCGTTCTTGGCACCTACCAACCTCTGTGTAAGAAAACTTTCCTCGCAAGTCTTCCTTAATCTTTTCCTCTGTCACCTGAAACCTATGCCCCCTTAGTGTTTGACTTCCACACTTCTGACTATACACCTTATCCGAGCCTCTCATATTTTTATGTTTTATCAGGTTGCCCCTCAGCCTCTGATGTTCCAGCGAAAGCAATCCAAATTTGTCCCACCTCTCCTTATAGCTAACACTTTTCAATCCAGGCAACATCCTGATTAACCTCTTTTGCATCTTCTCCGAAGCCTTCACCTTTTCCTGTAGTGTAGGGAACAGAACTGTACACGATACTTCCAATGTTGCCTGACTAAATTTTATTCAGTTGCAACTTGACTTGCCAACCTTTGTACACAATGCTCCAAATGTTGAAGACAAGCTTGCTGTATTCCTTTTTTACCATCTTATCCATTTATGTTGCCAATTTCAGGGAGCTATGGAGTTGGACCCCAAGATGCCTCTGTATATCAATGCTCCTAAGGGTCCTATCATTTACTGTAAACTTTCCTCTTATATTTGACATGCAAACTTCATTGCCTCACACTTGTTCAATTAAACTCCATCTGCCATTTCTCTGAAAGTAAATCTTCCTCCACACTGCACCTGATGAAACTCCCACGATAGTGCAGAATGAGTTTAGACACAGAATGAAATCCCCTCTACTTTTCAACCTGGATCATAGAATCATAGAATCCCTACAGTGTGGAAGCAGTCCATTCGGGCCATTGAGTCCATGCCGACCCTCCAAAGAGCATCCCACCTAGACCTACCCCTCTAACTTATCCCTGTAATCCTGCATTTCCCATGGGCAATCTACCTAACCTGCACATCCCTGGACACTATGGGCAATTTAGCATGGCCAATCCACCTAACCTTAACTGCTGTCTATGCTCTTAAATTAAAAGTCAAGTGCCTTCAATGCTGTACCAATCAAACAGTCCCAGGACAGGGATAGCAGAGGATTAGATATATCGTAAAACTTCCTCTACTTCTGTAAACTGAAAGTAAAGCTGTTTTCACTTTTTCTTAAACTGAAAGTTTACAGCTGGCAGGGATATTTATAGTTGACAAGGCTAGGTGGGAGCTATTTATAGCCGACAGAGTTAGGAAGCGTTTACAGCCATTGGGGTCAGTGGGTTATTTACAGTTGACAGGGTCAGGAGGTGTTTACAGCTGTCGGGGTCACGGGGCTTTTACAGCTGACAGGGTCAGGAGGTGTATACAGCTGACAGGGTCAGGGGTTATCTATAGGCGTCGGGGTCAGGGGGTTATTTACAGCCATTGGTGTTGGCTGGTTAATCATATACAGTCAGTTCAGTTGCATGTGCTAACACCAGGTTGGTTCAGGCTTATCCAAGGGCCATTTGTCCTCCTAAGGCAGGATCCGTCAGACCTTTGTTTGCTGCAGTCCAATTGTAATCGCTGGTCCCATGATATCAAAATACAATAAGGTGACAATACTGACATCAGCTAAAGGAGTTTGAGAGGACCTACACACTGCTGCTGGGCATCCAGGCCAGTCAGTCAGATATATTATGGAGAAGCGTGAAGTGATACATGTTGAGAGAAAGAATGAGAAGAGGCAGTTGTCATGTCCCAGCTGATTGTACGACCAGACAAGTCAGATCCTAACTTGATAGGTCATTTTAAAAAATTGTTTCGTTTATTAATGTGATGGTTAATTACTCAGAAATATTCACATGAGGCTGCAAACTTTATTTAACAAGGGAACAGAAATTTATTTTACAAAATAAGAAATACAAATGCTATCTAAATATCAAAGACACTTAGCAAGATCTAAACAATAAAGCCAAACAAAATTTCGCAACACTACTCTGACTTGTGCCTTGTAAATGGTGGACGGGGAGTCAGGAGGTGAGTTACTCGCTGCAGCATTCCTAGCTGCTGACCTGCTCTTGTACGCACTTTACTTATGTGGTGAGCCCAGTTGTGTTTTTGGTCACTGAGGACCCCAAGGATATTGGTAGTGGGAATTCAGTGACGGTAACACTATCGAATGTCAAGGGGCAGTGATTGGATTGTCTCTTATTAGAGATGGTCACTGCCTGGTATTTGTGTGGCGTGAATGTTACTTGCCACTTCTCAGACCAAGCCTGGATATTATGCAGATCTTGTTGCATTTGGATATGGACAGCTTCAGTATCTGAGGAGTCATGAATGTGTTAAACATTGTGCAATTGTTGTGAACATTCCCACTTTCAATCTTATAATGGAGGGAAGGTCACTGATGAAGGAGCTGAAGATGGTTGGGCCAAGGACACTACCTCAAGGAACACTTGCAGAGATGTTCTGGAGCCGAGATGATTGACCTCCAACAACCACAACCACCTTCCTATGTGCCAGGCATGACTCGAGCTGGTTGAGAGTTTGACCCCTGATACACTGACTCCAGTTTTGTTAGGGCTCCTTGATGCCACACTGGTCAAATGCAGTCTTGATGTCAAGGGCTGACATACCCACCTCACCTCTAAACTTTAGCTCTTTTCTCTATATCTGGATCAAGCCTGTGATGAGATCAGGAGCTGTGTGGTACTTGTAGAACCCAAACCGAGTGTCAGTGAGCAGCTTATTGCTGAGCAGTTGCTGCATTATTGCATTGTTGATGAAGTCTTCGATCTTTTTACTGACGATTAAGAAGAGACTAATGGGGTAGTAATTTGCCAGGTTGAATTCATCCTGTGTTTCGTGCACAATATATTTCTGGGCAATTTTTCACCTTGTCAGATCGATGCTAGTGTTGTAATTGTACTAGAAGAGCTTGGCTAGGGTGGGGAATCTTCTGGAGAACAGGTCTTTAGTTCTATCTCTGAAATGTTGTTAGGTCCTATAGCTTTGCAGTATCCACTGTCTCCAACCATTTCTTGATATCACATGGAGTAAATCAAATTGGCTGAAAACTAACATCTCTAATGCCAGGGACCACTGGAGCTGGATCATCCATTTGGCACTTCTGGCTGAAGATTGCTGCGAATCCTTCAGCCTTATCGTTTGCACTTATGTGTTAGGCTATTTCATAATTGAGGATGGGGATATTTGTAGAGCCTCCTCCTCCAGTGAGAGTGGCATGAGTGCAGAGCTTGAGATCTGATCCATTGGTTGTGGAGGTGCTTAGTTCTGTCTATCACTTGCTGCTTATGCTGTTTGGGATACAAGTAGACCTGTTTTGTAGGTTCACTGGGTGTTTTTTAAGTACACCTCATTTTTAGGTACGCCTGGTGTTATTCCTGGCATGCCCTCCTGTACTCTCCCTTGAACCAGTGGTAATAGATTTGAAATAATTGACAAATGGCGTAAGAAATGCATTATATAGGAAAAAAAATGTTCTGATCTGGAGTTAATCCCTGAAAAGGAATAGCAATATGATAATAATTCCAAAGGGAAATAGTGAAATACTTAAATGTGACAAAATTACAACATCATGATAAAGAACAGAGGTAGTACACTGATTGCATAACTTTTTGAAAGAGCAGGTATATTCCCGATAAGCCAAATAACCTCCCATACTTAAAGATTCTATGATTTTACTATAAAATTTAAACTCCACTTGTAGCCCACATTAACTTTGAATGTCAACAATACTTTGCTTTTACTTACAACCAAAACTGCAAAAGTAAGTGAGATAACAAGGTGCAGAGCTGGATGAACACAGCAGGCCAAGCAGCATCAGAGGAGCAGGATTGACAGGAATTAAGTCATAGAGATTCGTTTTGTTGTTTGTATTCTGTCAAAATAATGCCTTTTAATGTGAATGTATTAAATACCCTTATCACTTCCAATAGCATATCCCAAAATGGCATGGAACATACAGCCAGAGAGGTCTACAACTTAGAACCAGGCCCTTTGACCCAACTTGCCCATGCCACCCAGGTTTCACCATTAAACTAGAGATAACAAGGTGTAGAGCTGGATGAACACTGCAGGCCAAGCAGCATCATAGGAGCAGGAAAGCTTGACGTTTCGGGCCGAGACTTCATCAGAAATGGGGGAGGGGAAGAGGGTTCTGAAATAAATAGGGAGAGAGGGGGAGGCAGATAGAAGATGGATAGAGGAGAAGGTAGGTGGAGAGGAGACAGACAAGTCAAAGAGGCGGGGATGGAGCCAGTAAAGGTGAGTGTAGGTGGGGAGGTAGAGAGAAGATAGGTCAGTCCAGGGAGGACGGACAGGTCAAGGGGGCAGGATGAGGTTTGTAGGTAGGAAATGGGGGTGCGGTTTGAGGTGGGAGGAGGGGATAGGTGAGAGGAAGAACAGGTTAGGGAGGCAGGGACAAGCTGGGCTGGTATTGGTATGCGGTAGGTAGAAGGGAGATTTTGAAGCTTGTGAAATCCACATTGATACCATTGGGCTGCAGGGTTCCCAAGCTGAATATGAGTAACTGTTCCTGCAGCCTTCGGGTGGCATCGTTGTCGCACTGCAAGAGGCCCAGGGTGGACATGTCGTCTGCGGAATGGGAGGGGGAGTTGAAATGGTTCGCGACTGGGAGGTGCAGTTGTATATTGCGAACCGAGAGCAGGTGCTATGCAAAGCGGTCCCCAAGCCTCCGCTTGGTTTCCCTGATGGCGAGAAGGCCACAACGGGTACAGCGGATGCAGTATACCACATTAGCAGATGTGCAGGTGAACATCTGCTTGATGTGGAAAGTCTTCTTGGGGCCTGGGATGGGGGTGAGGGAGGAGGTATGGGGGCAGGTGTAGCACTTCCTGCGGTTGCAGGGAAAAGTGCCAGGTGTGGGGGGGCTGGAGGGGAGTGTGGAGTGGACAAGGGAGTCACGGAGAGAGTGGTCCCTCTGGAAAGCAGACAAGGGTGGGGAGGGAAAAATGTCTTTGGTGGTGGGGTCGGATTGCAGATGGTGGAAATGTCGGAGGATGATGCATTGGATCCGGAGGTTGGTGGGGTGGTCCGTGAGGATGACGGAGATTCTTTGTTGGTTGTTATTGTGGGGACGGGGTGTGAGGGATGAGTTGCGGGAAATGTGGGAGACACGGTCGAGGGCGTTCTCGACCACTGCGGGGGGTTGGGAGGGGAAGTTGCGGTCCTTGAAGAATGAGGACATCTGAGATGTACGGGAGTGGAATGCCTCATCCTGGGAGCAGATGCGGCGGAGGCGAAGGAATTGGGAACAGGGGATGACATTTTTGCAGGAAGGTGGGTGGGAGGAGCTGTATTCTAGGTAGCTGTGGGAGTCGGTGGGCTTGAAATGGGTATTGGTTTCTAGGTGGTTACCTGAGATGGAGACAGAGAGGTGTGAGAGATGGTCCAGGTGAACTTAAGGTTTGGGTGGAAGGTGTTGGTGAAGTGGATGAACTGTTCAAGCTCCTCGTGGGAGCATGAGGTGGTGCCGATTGTGGGCGGTCACCCACATTCCTGCAAAAATGCCATCCCCTGTTCCCAATTCCCTCGCCTCCGCCGCATCTGCTCCCAGGATGAGGCATTCTGAGATGTCCTCGTTCTTCAAGGACCGCAATTCCGCAACCCCCCCGCCTGCATTTGTCGAAAACGCCCTCGACCGTGGCTCCTGCATTTCCCGCAACTCATCCCTCACACCCCGTCCCCGCAATAACAACCAAAAAAGAATCCCCCTCGTCCTCACGTACCACCCCACCAACCTCCGGATCCAATGCATCATCCTCCGACATTTCCGTCATCTGCAATCCAACCCCACCGCCAAAGACATTTTTCCCTCCCCACCCTTGTCTGCTTTCTGGAGGGACCACTCTCTCCGTGACTCCCTTGTCCGCTCCACACTCCCCTCCAGCCCCACGACACCTGGCACATTTCCCTGCAACCGCAGGAAGTGCTACGCCTGCCCCCACACCTCCTCCCTCACCCCCATCCCATGCCCCAAGAAGACTTTCCACACCAAGCAGATGTTCACCTGCACATCTGCTAACGTGGTATACTGCATCCGCTGTACCTGTTGTGCCCTCCTCTACATCGGTGAAACCAAGCGGAGGCTTGGGGACCGCTTTGCAGAACACCTACTCTTGGTTCGCAATAAACAATTGCACCTCCCAGTCGCGAACCATTTCAACTCCCCCTCCCATTCCGCAGACGACATATCCACCCTGGGCCTCTTGCAATGCCACAACGATGCGGCCCGAAGGCTGCAGGAACAGCAACTCATATTCAGCTTGGGAACCCTGCAGCCCAATGGCATCAATGTGGATTTCACAAGCTTCAAAATCTCCCCTCCCCAACCGCATCCCAAAACCAGCCCAGCTCATCTCCGCTTCCCTCACCTGTCTTCCCTCTCACCTATCCCCTCCTCCCACCTCAAGCTGCACCCCCATTTCCTACCTACTAACCTCATCCCGCCCCCTTGACCTGTCCGTCCTCCCTGGACTGACCTATCTCCTCCCTCCCCACCTACACTCACCTTTACGGGCTCCATCCCCGCTTCTTTGACTTGTCTGTCTCCTCTCCACCTATCTTCTCCTCTGTCCATCTTCTATCCGCCTCCCCCTCTCTCCCTATTTATTTCAGAACCCTCTTCCCCTCCCCCATTTCTGATGAAGGGTATCGGCCCGAAACGTCAAGCTTTCCTGCTCCTCTGATGCTACTTGGCCTGCTGTATTCATCCAGCTCTACACCTGGTTATCTCAGATTCTCCAGCATCTGCAGTTCCTATTATCTCTTCACCATTAAACTTGTCCCATTTGCCTGCACTTGGTCCATATCTCTCCATGTCTATCCCATCCGTGTAAATGTTTCTTAAATGAAGAAGTTGCCTGTTCCAGACACTCCCAACCCTCTGTGTGAATGAATTGCCCCACTGGACCCTGTTGAATCTTCCCCCTCTCACCTTGAACCCATGCCCTCTAGTTTTAGACTCCCCTACCATGGGGAAAAATGGTTGGCTATCTGCCTTACCTATGCCTGTCATGATTTTACAGACCTCTATAAGGTCACACCTCAGTTTCCAAGGCTCCAAAGTAAAAAAGTCCCAGCCTATCCAGCCTCTCCTTATAATTCAAACCTTCTAGTCCAGGTAGCATCCTGATAAATCTTTTCTGTACTCTTTCTAGATTAATAATATCCATTCTGTAGCAGGGCAACCAGAACTGCATGCAGTTATTCAAATGTGGTGTCACCAATGTCTTGTACAGCTGCAACAAGATATTCAAACTCCCATATTCTCTGGTCTGATCACTGGAAGCAAGTATACCGAAACTTTTCTTTACCACCCTACCTGTGACTCTACTATCAAGGAGCTATGAACTTGTGCCCCAGATCTATTTGATCTGTCACACTCCTCAGGGCCATACCATTGACTGTGTAAGTCCTGCCCTGGTTTAACACACCAAAATGCAACACCTTGCATTTATCTAAATTGAACTCCATTTTCCATTCCTCAGTCCACTTGCCCGGGTGCTCAAGGTCTCCTTGCATTCCTAGATAACCTTCTTCACTGTTCACTACACCATCAATCTTGGTGCCATCTGCTGAAATAATTGCACAGAGGCTAGTATCCTGTCATGAAGTCACCCTTTATTTGCATGTGCATTGTACATGGGTTATGAGCAGCTGGTTCAAAGCCTGTCCCTACACTGAGGAGACCTTCTGACACTCCTGTTTATATGTTATTGTCTTTACAGTAGATTCTAAGCCACCATAGCAGTAGTGCTTATTTTTCCCTACAGCACCTGTATTGTGTGAGAGATAGTACCGGACTCAGTAAAAACACCATGTGCAAAATAATTTTATTTAACATTTACACCACCAGGAAAAACACCCATGTGGCCAAGGAACCAGTAACAATCAAAGCCTGCTAGGGACAGTCCTAACATGTAAAACAAAGTGAAAGTATGAGTGCAGGGATTTCAATCAAAATAGAATTGGAGGGGCAAATAAAGCACTCCACCCACCAGGTGCCCACCTTTTCCTAAAGGTAGAGAGAGTAGTGGTGGACACTGCACACTCCCTCTCCAAGGACATCCGGGCTCAAGCACAACTGTGGAAGAGGGAAAGGCAGCCAGCCTAAATGACCCCCTCCATGGCCTGCTGCCTGGACCTGTGGGTGGTCAGCCTGGTCAGGACCAGGAGGGGACCTACGAGGAGATCTCTTCTGTTTATTTATTTTGTTTCTTTTTTTTTTTTTTTTAAAAAATGGTCAGTCCTCACCTGAGGTGATTCTAATCTCCTGGTTATGCTTTTTTTCTTCCTCCTTCTTCTTCCCTACACTACTGCCATATAGCAACAGTGCTTATTTTCCCCCAGCACCTGTGTTGGGTGTAGATGCAGGATACGGTGTAAAACACCAGTTGTTTAAATTACTTTGTTAATATTTCACCACCAGGAAAAAATACCCATGTGGTCAGGGAACCAGAGACAATGCTCACATGAAAGAAAAAGTGAAGGGGTGGATAGGGATCAAAGCAAAATAGAATTGGAGGAGGAAATAAAGCACTCCTCCCACCATTGTTCACACCTCTCCCTAAAAAACATCAAGAGTGTTGGTGAACACCGTGTCCTCCCTCTCCAGGGACATCCAGACTCAAACATTTGCCATGGAAGAGGGGCAGGCTGTTGGCAGAAATGAATCCCTGTTAATGCCCAGCTTGGCTAGACTCAGGAGCAGACCCACAAGGATATCACTCCTGTTATACCTTCAGCCAAGGCTCCCTGATTGACTATAAGATTCTTGATTAACAACATGGGCCAATGAGCTATGCTTGACCATGGTTCTGATCACAACATCCTCCTGTCCTAAGTCTGGGCATGTAGGCCTGCTCCTTCTGGGATGTATTCACCCCAGGTCTGGGTTCCTCAGACTCTGACTTGGACACAGGCAGGGTGTACCAGATCAGAACAATAGACAGACTATAGAGTGTCTCAGGAGAGTTTCTTCCTCTTCTTCTGGTGCTACTAGTAGCCAGGCTGCATCCAATTCAGACTCCAAAGTTTCCTTGATGCTAGATGGAGTGAGAGCCCATGGTCTCAGCCTTTTTGGCTGTTCTAAGGGGCCAGGTATGTTTATCTCCTGCTCCATTTGTGCAATAGCAGCTTTCAGGCAATCCACATTTTTGTTCAGGACCAGCTTACCTATCCAAACTTTGTAGGTCATGAGACCAGACCTCAAGTTGACCTTGCTTTGTGTTCGGCCATTTCAGTGTTTCCAGCATTCATGGAACTTGAACACAACACCATAAGACATAGGAGTAGAAATTAGGCCATTCAGCCCATCGCGTCTTCTCCACTATTCAATCATGGCTGATTGGGGTTGAGAAACTTTTCTCCTGGTAACCCTTGATCCCATTGATAATCAAGAATGATCTGCCTTAAATGTACTCAATGACCTGGCCTCCACAGCCTTCTGTGGCAGTGAATTCCATAGATTCACCACTCTCTGCCTGAAGACATTTCTCCTTATGACCATTCTAAAAGGTCTTGCCTTTACTCGAAGGCTGTGGCCTTGGGTCCTAGTCTCTCCTACCACTGGAAACATCTTCCAACATCCATTCTGTCCAGGCCATTCAGTATTCTGAAAGTTTCAATTAGATCCCCTCTTATCCTTCTAAGCGCTGTCAAGTATAGAACCAGAGTCCTCAAATGTTCCTCATCTGTTAAGCTTTTCATACCTGGGACCATTCTCGTGAACCTCCTCTGAACCTGCTCCAGGGTCAGCGGGGGACCCAAAAATTACACACAATACCCCAAATGTGGCCTGACCAGAGCCTTATAGAGCCTCAGTAGTATGTCCTTGCTTTTATATTCAAGTCCTCTCAAAATAAATGCCAAAGTTGCATTTTCCTTCCCAACTACTGACTCAACTTGCAGGTTTACCTTGAGAGAATCCTGGATTAGAACTCCCACGTCTCTTTCCACTTCAGACTTCTGAATTTTCTTCCCATCTAGAAAAGAAAACCCAATTATGCTTCTATTCTTCTTACTAAAGTGCATAACCTAACTTTCCCATATTGTACTCCATCTGCCACTTCTTTGCCCATTTTCCTAGTGCTTAAACATTTCTCCAAGGATGGGTGTATACCTTGGAAGAGAAAAAAGTGAATGCCCCAGGTGCCCCAAGTGACCTACTTGGGCTACTGAGTCAACAAAACTGGGCTACACCTGTTAGAAACTAAAGTGAGGACATTCAAAGGGGCCCCGCTCCCATGTCTGCCCTGGAGCTTAGGTCTTAGAACACAAGAATCAGGAGCAGGTGACCACTGCACCATTCAATAAGATCATGGCTAATCTTTTTTATGGCTCCAGTTCTACTTACCCACCCTCTCACCATAACCCTTCACTATTGAAAAAAATTCTCAGCTTTGAAAGCATTCAATGGGGAAGCCTCAACTACTTCACTGGGCAGGGAATTCCAAAGATTCACAACCCTTTGTGTGAACAACTTCCTCCTCAATTCAGTCCTAAATCTGCTCTCCCTAATTCTGGAGGCTTTGCCCTCTTGTTCTAATTTCACCCTCCAGTGGAAACTTCCCTGCTTCCAACTTAACTATTCCGTTCATAATTTGTGATGTTTCTATGAGATCCTCCCTCATTCTAAATTCTAATCAGTATAGTCCCAGTTTACTCAGTCTGTCTTCATAAGCCAAACCTCAACTCCAAAAATCAACCTTGTGAATTTCCTCTGCACCCCATCCAGCACCTGTACATCCTTCTCTAAGAAAGGAGACCAAAACTGCATGCAGTACTCTAGCTGTGGCCTCCCAGAACCCAATACAGCTGCAACATAACCTCCCTGCTTTTAAACTCAATCCCTCTAGCAAGAGGACAAAATTCCATTTGCTTTCTGAATGTGGGTATTAATTGTGGCATACTGCTGGGAGCCCTCATCTATTTGCAATTACAGGTAGGCATGGCTCTTGTCCTATTTCCTGAAGGACAGCCCTCCTGCCATTTTTGCCTGCAAGTTATTACCTGAGTGGTTGGGTATTTACCCAGTCATGAGAAACGGTTTACCATTTGTTTAAAATCCCTACAAAGTCAAACTGAGCCATCTGGTTTCACAGTTGGTACAACTGGTGCTGCCCATTCTGCAAACTACACAGCTTTGATAATGCCTTCTCTTTCCAGCCTCCTGACTTTTACCCCTACTTTTGCCTGTAAGGTAAATGGCATCAGGCAGGCCTTGCTAGGCAGAATTGCTTCCTGTTCATGTAAAGTGGCCTCTGCTCCTTTGATAATCCCAAGACTTTCTGGGTATTTAATTAGGACTTGTCTCAGGCAGCCATTTTCTAATAAATAACATTGAGCCAATGAAGATGAATCTTTCTCAATCAATGCTACCCTAGTTGACTTGGGCTCAAGCCTCTAGCTACAAATCAGTGTTAATTGAACCAATTGCTTCTCATACAAGACCAGAACCAAAGTCATATCCTTAATCTGTAATGGTTCCCTCATATGTTCTCACTTCTGGCCAAGGTTTTGCACAAACCTTAAGGACTGGATCTGCAACCACTTGATACAGCTGCATAGCAAACTCTAACAGGAACTGGGTGACCATTTAACCAGAAGCTTTTATCTTAATTGTTTCTGATTTGGATGTTGCCAAGCAAGTTAACCGTAGCAAGCCACAGGTCAGTGGACTTTCCAGGCTGTGCACTCTCCTGGATACTGGCTTATGAGTTCCTTTACTCAAGTCAGGCCTCATAGGATCCCCTTGCTCCCTTAAGCCTGCATACTGGCAATAACTACAATGGCTTTCCAGCCCATTCTAAAGAATGTTTTAGCCATTTGGCAGAGGCTTGGCTTTGTTGTGGGTTTTTGCAATTGCCTACACTGAAATGGTATTCTCCAAACTCAGACAGGTCAGGTGTCTATTTCCATTGGGATGCCTTGTAACTCCCATGCACCGCATGCCACATTTTCTAATGACAAAGCCAGTTGTAGTGCCTATTTGAAGTTTAGTTGGGCTTCAGTTAGTAGGCACTTTTGCATGGCTATATCATTTATCCCACATACCAAAAACAGTCTGAGCATCTCATTCAGGGTCAGCCCAAGTCACATGCCTCTGTCAGTCATCTTAACTTAATCAAAAATCCCATTACAGATTCCCCAACTCAACAATGACTGTTGAGTGATTTTTTTTTTTTTTTTTTTCTTCAGACACACACACAGGCCCACTCTCATAGCCACTGAAATAACTACAGAGGCTGATTTCCTATCACAAAGTCACCCTTTACTTACATGGGTAGTAACCAGACAGCTCAATGCCAGTCCCCAGATAGAGGGACCTGCTGAATCTCCTGTTTATGTCAGCTAGGGATCCCTGATTGGCTCAGGTTAACAACCTCAATCAAGAATCTAAGTCAATGAGATTCACCTGGCCATGGTTCCAATCACTGCATCAGCAGACTTACAAACCATACCTTCTAAATGATCATTCAAATCATTGATATGAATGATGAATGACAGTGGATCGAGCACTGATCCCTGTGGCACACCATTGGTCACAGATCTCCAGTCTGAAAAATATCCTTTTACCACCACCCTCTGTATTTTACTGTCAAACCAATTCTGTATCCAGTTAGCTAGCTCTCCCTTGATCCTGTGAGATTTAACCATAATCAACCACGTGCCATGCGGTACCTTGTCAAAGGCCCTGATAAAGTCCATGTAGATAACATCAACTGCACTGCCCTCATCTATTTTCTTGGTCACCCCTTCAAAAAAAAAACTCAACCAAATTCATGAGACACAGTTTACCATGGACAAAGCTATGCTGACTATCCCAAACGAGTCCATGCCTCTCCAAATGCCTGTAAATCCTATCTCTCAGAATCCCCTCTAACTACTTACCCACCACAGAAGTTCGGCTCACCAGCCTGTAGTTCCCAGGAGTTTCCCTGCAGCCTTTCTTAAATAATGGCAAAACATTAGCCAGCCTTCAATCTTTGGGCACTTCACCCATGGCTGTTGATGATACAAATATCATGATATAGTCTCTTTGTCCAAGTTACTACTGTTACCTCAACAGGAAGAGTTGGCACCTCCCTCAATGCTACAATTTGAGACAATGGCAACTGACAAAAAAACAGATTATGATGGTAGTTTAATGACATGCTCCAAGAGCAATAAAGTCATATGCCTCAGTGGAATTTGTCCTGGGATGCTGCACAAAATGTATGATCACAATTTGTCCATTCTTGAATGCAAAATCTGGCGAGTTTAAAATAGGATGCCAATTTAGCCAATTGTTGCCTCCTCCAAACATGTACCTGCCTTTCAGTGATGCAGTATTTTGTGGAAGTTGAAAGGCATTGTTAAATTGAAGTAATTTGTCAAAAAGGATTTTCTAAGTGTGGATTCAGCAGAGTTCCTTGTTGTATCTGTCAGGTGAAATTTAATTATCACTTTAAAAAAGTTACCAGTGCTAAATAATAAAACAGTTTCATTGCACTCATAAGTGTTATGCTATGATATTTTCTTCAGGTGCACTAACAAGTCTTGAAGAAGCTGTAGTCCTGAAGAGTGAAACTGTTGATCTTTCCCAGCTGCGCTCGTTTGAACAAGTGACTGCTGCAGCATCCAACCCGGAAATAATTCTACAGCTTGAAAATGTACTTTTGATGTGGCACAATCAACTAGAACAGGTTTGTGTATTTAAAAAGTTTAATACTTGATGATTCAGTTAGCAACTTGGATGAGATAACAGTCTGGATTTACTGCTGGCCAGACACTAGTTATTTCAGTGTAGATATGAGAGACAAATAGTGACCCTGCAGAATCCATATTGTCACAGACTTGGAAGGAAATGTCTGGGAAATTGAATTTAATGCAATTTAATGAATTTAATTTTATTCAGGAAAAGTTAGACTATGAAATACATAGTCAAACTCCTGGGTAACTATTAAACTGACCCGATGCTTACTTCATAGAGATGCAACTACAGAACAGTTGTAGCCCCCAGACTGTGACCTGATTAAACCCCCAGGACCCAACCCAATTCCCTGCTGACCTGACTTCCCCAGATCCAGTGTGCTTTATGTGCCCTGCCAGACCCGATTTCTCCCACCTGCCTGACCTACCCTAAACACTACATAACTTATCTTGCCACTTTGCACCCAGGCATCCTACCCCTTCATGCTTAGCGTCCTACCCATCTGCCATCCTACTCCCCCACAGATGGCACCCTACTTACCTGGCACCCTAGCCACATGTAATCCTACTTAGCTGGTGCTCTCCTACCTACCCATCTGCCATCCTACCACAGCATGCAAACCTCCTCCTCAGCTGGAACCCTATGCATCTGGCTCACTACTTACCTGATGCCCTCGTATCTACTCATCTGGTATCCTACTCCATACTCAGTTAACATCCTTCCCAACCTGACACCCTACTTATCTTGCACCCTACACCCTCTTCCCTCCAAGCACCTGAGCATCACACTTACCTTACTTACTTATTGTTTGACAGCAACTGATTTCATAGTATGGCAGCTGAAAGCTATGAAAACGGAATGTGGTTTGTCTTCCTCTGATGATTCTGTGTTATGAAGGAAATGACAGAATGGAAGAATGGCTCTGCAGCTTAGGGAACTCTTATCTGAATCTCCTCTCAGAAATGTGCAGATCCTTTCCTTCACAAAAAAAGTTGACAAGGTCCCTCATGGTAGGCTGGTCCAGAAGTTGAAGTCACATGGGATCCATGCTGAATTGGTAAGTTGAATATAAAATTGATTTGGTCATAGAAGACAGAGGGTTGTGGAGGGAGTGATTTGCTGACTGGCTGCCTGTGATCACTGGTTTTCCACAAGGATCAGTGCAAGGACTTCTGTTGTTTGTAAGATAAAAAAGTGATTTGGATGAAAATGTAAATAGTCTGATTAGTAAGTTTGCAGATTTCATGAAAATTGTGTATATTGAAGAAGATTGTGAAAGGATAGAGTAGGATATTGATCAGTTGGAAAGTTGGGCGGAGAAATGGCAGATGGCGTTTAATCTGGCCAAGTGTGAGACCATGCATTTTAGGACGTCAAATAGTCATAGAGCACGGAAAATGACGCTTCCATCCAACTCGTCCATGCTGACTAGATAACCAAATTAATCCTATTTTCCAGAATTTGACCTACGTTCCTCTAATCCCTTTATATACATGTACCCATCCAGATGCCTTTTAGGTGTTGTAATTGTGCACGCCTCACCACTTCCTCTGGCACTTCATTCCATACACGCACCACCCTCTGCATGAAAAAGTTGCATCTTAGGTCCCTTGTTAAAGCTTTTCCCTCTGACATCTCTGACGCTTCAGGGAAAATATAACTCCAGCCTATTCAGTCTTTCGCTATAGCTCAAACCCTCCAACCCTGGCAATATACTTCTAAATCTTTTCTGAACCCTTTCAAGTTTCACAACATCTTTCCTATACTAGGGAGACCAGAATTGAACACAGTATTCCAAAAGTGGCCTCAGCTGCAACATGACCTCCCAACTCCTATGCTTAATGCTCTGACCAATAAAGGCAGACACCTTCTTCACTATCGTGTGTATCTGTGACTCCACTTTCAAGGAATTATGAACCTGTACCCGAGAGCTCTTTGTTCTGCAATGCTCCCCAGGACCCTACCATTAAGTATATAAGACCTGCCCTGATCTGCCTTACCAAAATGCAGCACCGCACACTTATCTAATTAAACTCCATCTGCTGCTCCTCAGCCCATTGGCCCATCTGATCAAGTACCATTATACTCTGAAATAGCCTGCTTAGCTGTCCATTGCTCCACTAATTTTGGTGTTATCTGCAAACTTACTAACCATACCTCATATATTCACATCCAAATCATGTATGTAAATGACAAAAAGCAGTGGAGCCAGCACCGATCCTTGCGGCACACTGCTGGGTACACGCCTCCAGTCCATTAAACACCTCTCCACCATTACCATCTGTCTCCTACCTTCAAGCCCATTCTGTATCCAAATGGCTAGCTCTCCCCGGATTCCAAGTGATCTAACCTTAATAACCGGTCTATAGCGTGAAACCTTGTCAGATGCCTTGCTGAAGTCCATATAGACAATGTCCACCACTCTGTCTTCAGCAATCTTCGTCAATTCTACATAAAACTCAATCAAGTTAATGAGACAGAATTTCCTATGCACAAAGCCATGGTGACTATCTCTAATCAGTCCTTGCCTTTCCAAATACATATAAACCCCGTCCCTCAGAATCCCCTCCAATAACTTATCCACTGCTGATGTCAGGCTCGCTGGTCTGTAGCTCTCTGGCTTTTCCTTACCACCTGTTTTAAATAATGGCACCAAAGTCTTCTGGCACCTTAACTGTGGCTATTGATGATACAAATATCCAAGCAAGGGGCCCCGTAATCACTCCTCTAGCTTCCTACAGAGCTTTGGAATATACCTGATTGGGTCAAGAGAAAATGCAAGAGGGAAACTGGAGCATTGATATGCAGAGGGATCAGTACAACTCAATAGCTCTTTCAAAGTGGTAACACAAGTGGATTAGATGGTAAAGAAGGAGTAAGGTACACTTGCCTTCATCAGTTCAGGCATTGAATATGAAACTTGTCAAGTCATATTGCAACTATATAACACCTTTATTAGGCCACATTTGGAGTATTGTGTGCAGTCCTGGTTGCCACACTATAGGAAGGATGTGGAGGATTTGGAGAGTGTGCAAAAGAGGTTTACCAGGCTGTTGCCTGGATTGGAGTTTGTTAGCTATAAGGAGAGTTTGGACAAACTTGGATTGTTTTCCTCAAGCAGTGGAGGCTGAGGGGCAACCTGATAGAAGTATACAAAATTATGAGAGGCACGATAGAGTGGATAGTAGATGTCTTTTTCCCAGGGTCGAAATATCGAATACTAGGACACATAGATTTAAGATGAGAGGGCAAATTTTAAAGGAAATGGATGAGGCAAATTTTTTTATACAGTGGGTGGTAGGTGTCCAGAACGTGCTGCCAGGAGAGATGGTAGAATCAGATAAGATAGAAAAGTTTAAGAGGCATTTAGACAGACACACGAACAAGCAGGGAATAGAGGAATACAGAACATATGCTGGCAGATGGGATTATTTTAGAATGGTATCATGGTCACCACTGAAATGGTGGATGGAAAGATGTGAGATTGCCTTTTCTTGGAGAATCCAGCCTGATAAGCTCATGATATTCAAGTTTTATCTTCTGGATAATTATTATAGAAAAAGCTAATGTTAGAAAAAGAGGTTTTCCAAACTGTTGTCAGTTTTGGAAGTAATGCATCACAATTCTAATCAGACTTTATCATGATTTCTCAGACAAATTTTGATTTTATAATTCAAGCATTTATGATAGACTGGTGCTACTTAAAGGTACAGTTGTACTTTTAGGATAGGGAGGGGCAACTCTGAATTTTGCTGTGTAAATCTTACCCCTCACTTGACTTGGTTCCGCAAGAGACAAAGTACCAGCTGCTTCAGTGTGGCAGGCCCATTGTTGGTTTGAGCCCAGTTCAGGACTCAGCAACATCACTGGACGCATGGCAGTGACGATGTTGGTGGAGGCAAGTTGGTGCCAAAGAGTGGCGTCACAGTTCCAGCGGCAGCATCTCAATTCCAGTCCATTGTTGGGCCTGGGTATCTGATAGTGTAGGCGGTGGCCTTCTGCCTGTGGTAGCATGGAAGGCATTAGGTCTACCTGAATGTTTGCAGACTGTGGAATAGACTTTGTTTTTCTGGCAGTGAGGACTCATGGCAGAGGCGGGGTCTGATCTAGGTGTTTTGTTGTTTTTTGGCTGTTTCTTTTATTTCTGCTTCTGTTTTTATTCCTGTCTTTTGTATATTAAGATGACGCAGTGAATGATAAAAGTGACTTTGTACACTTTTCACTGTACTCCCGTATTCCTGTACTCGAGTACACGTGACAATAAAATCTAAATCCAAAATAGACAGCTTGTTCCTCAATACATTTCACAAGAGACATAAGTATACAGTAACCTGGGAGTGAATAACCTTTAAAAGGAGTTTTTATGGACTAGACCAACCCCCTTGAAATATATTAAGGAGAAATATATTAAAGACAAGTGCCAGGTGTTGCATTCTG
Organism: Ginglymostoma cirratum; assembly: GCA_024137785.1. NCBI lineage: Eukaryota > Metazoa > Chordata > Chondrichthyes > Orectolobiformes > Ginglymostomatidae > Ginglymostoma > Ginglymostoma cirratum. Next base: position 3,403,034 of record JAHRHZ010000279.1, on the reverse strand, counting down.
GATGCAGTTTGATTGGTCAACAAAATGAACCATCATTGTATAAAGATGGTTTCATTTTTAGAAACTTTTACTAGTAGACTACAATATATGCACATTACTTTGATTTGAAGCATGCAAATATTCAATACTTCTGTTCATTTCAGTCCATTTTCTCCTGCCACCAAACACCTCTGTTTTCCGTCGTCAAAGTTGTGACAACATATTGGGCAGTTACATGTTCACATCCTGCCACATGTATAATTTTCAAACTGAATGGTTGCAATAACAAGCTCGATATAAACAGTCTGGAATTTTTGTCTTTAAATTTCTTCAAAAACTGTAAGGGTTTATGCTCAGTCTATACAATTGTCTCAGACACATTACTGGCATTATAAATGTTGAAATATTGCAACTCCAACACCAATCTCAAGGTCTCCTTCTCAATTGTGGATTATTTCTGTTGGTGATTATTCAATTTTCTTGAAAAATAGCCAATAGGTCTTTCTATCCACTTGTGGGCTTCTTCCCTGAGTTTGGCACTGACACCCACAGCGCTCACATTGATATCAGCCTTGAGTGACACTGCATAATTTGGCATGAGTAATACTGGGGCAGTGGTTAACACAGCTTTCAGGCTAGTAAATGCATTTTGACATGCCTCCATCCACTGAAATTTTCTATACTTTTCAACAAGTCAGTCAGTCAGTGGAACAACCTCACTGCACAAATTTGGTATGAATTTCTGATAAAAACCGCTTAGCCCCAGGAATCGTAGTACTGTCCACTTTGTTGATGATATAGGAAACTTCCCAATAACCTTTGTTTTCACATCCCATTGGACCATCTTTCCATCTCCAATGACATGGCCCAGGAATGTGAGCTGGGCTTTTGCAAACTCACTCTTAGCCAGGTTTATCACCAAGCCCGCCTTCCAAAGTCGATCGAACAATTCCAATAGTTGTTCTCAATGTTCCTTCCATGTGTGACTAAAAATCACAAGATTGTCAATGTACACCACACAATTGGGTAATCCTGAAATGACTTTGTTGGTCAGTCTTTGAAATGCGGCTGGTGCATTTTTTATTTTTCATACCGATTGGCATGACTTTAAACTGGTACAGTCCTTTCAGTATCACAAAAGCTGAAATTTCCTTCATTGTTTTGGATAAAGGTACTTGGATAAAGGTATTTTCTGAGTAAGTCCAGTTTTGAAATCTAAATTGCTTGTCCCACCTTCTCAATAGTTTTCCAAACATGGATTAGGATATGAATCAGATTTTGTAACTGCACTGACTTTGCGATAGTCGACACATAATCATTGGGTCCTGGGGTTAAAATTGTTTCAGAGATAGTAGGAACTGCAGATGCTGGATTCTCCCTATTTATTTCAGAACCCCCTTCCTGTTCCCCATTTCTGAAGAAGGGTCTAGGCCTGAAACGTCAGCCTTCCTGCTCCTCTGCTGCTTGGCCTGCTGTGTTCATCCAGCTCTACACCTTGTTATCTCTAATCATTGGGTACTATCTGGTTTTGGCTCCAATATGATGGGTCATTTCAATTCGCTGTAACACACATATATGTAATTGTCGAGCATATATTTAGTTGCTTTTTGAACCTGTGTCAACTTTACAGGGTTAAGTCTATAAGGATGTTGCTTAATTGGAACAGCATTTCCCATATCTACATCATGCATAATTAGATTAGTACTTCATAGCTTACTTCCACATCACCCCATATGATTGTGATAACTCTTTCAGGTCATTTTGATTTTCCCATGGAAGGTAACACAATAATTTATCCCAATTTTTGAGAACTTCCTCATTATCCAATTTAGTTTGAGTAATGACCGATTCAGAATCAGCTGGACATTGTTCTTAACTCTGTGTTGTAATGAGTAGCACATTCTCCTTTTGCTTTCCTTCACTATCAAAATAGCTTTTGAGCATATTCAGATGACACACTCTGTGGATCTCTTTCTATCTGGCATTCTGATTAAATAGTTCACCTCACTCAATTTCATTTCGATTTAATATGGCCCACTAAACATTGGTTTAAAGATTCACCTACCACTGAGGTAATACTAACACTTTATATCCCCCATTAACAAAATTGCAAATTTTTGATTTCTTGTGTGCTCACTATTTCATCACATGCTGTGCTACTTTTAGAACATAGAACATAACAGCGCAGTACAGGCTCTTCGGCCCTTGATGTTGCACCGACCTGTGAAACCAATCTGAAGCCCCTCTAATCTACACTATTCGATCATCATCCATATGTTTATCCAATGACCATTTAAATGCCCTTAAAGTTGGTGAGTCTACTACTGCTGCAGGCAGGGCATTCCACGCCTTTACTACTCGCTGAGTAAAGAACCTACCTCTGACATCTGTCCTATATCTATCACCCCTCAATTCAAAGCTATGACCCCTTGTGCTAGCCGTCACCATCCGAGGAAAAAGGCTCTCACTGTCCACCCTATCCAATCCTCTGATCATCTTGTATTTCTTTATTAAGTCACCTCTTAACCTTCTTCTCTCTAATGAAAACAGCCTCAAGTCCCTCAGCCTTTTCTCATAAGACCTTCCCTCCATACCAGGCAACATCCTGGTAAATCTCCTCTGCACCCCTTCCAATGCTTCCAGATCCTTCCTATAATGCGGCGACCAGAACCGCACGCAATACCCACACCCTCCACCTCCTCCAAGGCTTCCAATTTTCTGGCCCCCAGCACGTCATCTTCTCTATGTACAATCTCAACAATTCTCTACAATCCTTGTACGCTTGTATCTCCCACACAGATGGCCTAAAAGCCCTCCACTTCTTCCTATCCTGCAGGCCAAACCAGTCCCCCTCCACAGACACCCTCATCAGCTTAGCAGAACTTGTCCTTTACCTGAACGACTTCTCCTTTAACTCCTCCCACTTCCTACAGATTAACGGGGTGGCCATGAGAACATGCATGGGCCCAAGTTATGCCTGCCTCTTTGTAGAATACGTGGAACAGTCCCTTTTTTGCAGTTACACTGGCACTACCCTCACCTCTTCTTCTGCTACATCGATAACTGTATCGGTGCTGCCTCGTGCTCCCACAAGGAGCTTGAACAGTTCATCAACTTTACTAACACCTTTCACCTCAACCTCAAATTCACCTGGACCATTTCTGATACCTCCCTCTGCTTCCAGGACCTCTCTGTCTCCATCTCCAGTGACCGACTCGAAACTGGCGTCTATTTCAAGCCCTCCGACTCCCACAGCTACCTGGACTACACCTCCTTTCACCCAACCTCCTGTAAGAATGCCGTCCCCTACTCCCAATTCTTCCGCCTCCGCCGCATCTGCTCCCAAGATGAGGCATTCCACTCCCAAAAATCCCAGATGTTGTCCTATTTGAAGGACTGTAACTTCCGCCCTCCAGTGATTGAAAATGCCCTCAACCACATCTCTTGCATTTCCTGCACTTCTACCCTCACACCTCCTCCCCCCAACAAAAGTAAAGACAGAATCCCCCTTGTACTCACATAGCACCCCACCAACCTCCACATCCAACGTATCATTCTCCGCCACTTGGACCACCTACGATCCGACCCGACAACCAAAGAGACATTTTCCTCTGCACCCCTCCTCATAAGGACCACTCTCTCCATGACTACCTCGTCCACTCCACACTCCCCACTAACCCCACCACACCTGGCACCTTTCTCTGCAACCACAGGAAGTGCTGCACCTGCCCCTGCACCTCCTCACCTCTTCCATTCAAGGCCCAAAACAAACCTTTCATATCAGACATGGGTTCACATGCACATCCGTCAACTTGGTCCACTGTATTTGCTGCTCCCGATGTGGCCTCCTCTACATCGTTGAGACCAAGCGTAGACTTGGAGACCATTTTATAGAGCATCTGCGCTCTGTACGTGACAAATTACAACACCTTCCGGTCGCCAACAATTTTAATTCCCCCTCCCACTCCCTGGGTGACATGTCCATCCTGGACCTCCTTCAGTGTCACAATGACACCACCTGCGAACTGGAGGAGCAGCACCTCATATTCTGCCTCGGGAGCCTACAGCCTGATGGCCTACACATGGTTTTCACCAGTTTTAAAATCTACCCTCCTGCCTCCCCCCAGCCTCATCCTATTTCCAACCCTGCCTCTTATCCACACCTCTTTGACCTGACACAACTTGTCCAGTTTCTCTCCCACATATCCACCCTACCCATCCCAGTAACCAATCCTTACCACTCCCTATGTGCACTCACCTATCATCATCCCACCTACCTTTCCCAGCCCCATTCCTCCTCTCTATTTCCCAGCCGTCTTTCCCTCCCCATTTCTGACGAAGGGTCCCAACCTGAAACATCAACTTTCCTGCTCCTCTGATGCTGTCTGGCCTGCTGTTTTCCTCCAGCTCCACACCGTGTTTTCTCTTTGATGGAGAAATTGTTGTCTTTACAACATGCCACTAAGCACTCAATCTCTTTCCTTAATTTATCCGTATCCTTAATAATTATCAGCCTTCCATTAAAATTAAAGCCACAACAACAGTATTAAATTGGCACAAGACCAAAAGCTTAAAGTAGCAACAAATATATATTTTTGAAAATAGCTGACCCATATTTCTACAGACAAAAGATTGTCACCTCACACACCTTTCAGATTGTTGAGGTCACAGCTAATGTATGTTCACAGCTCTGGAATATTTTAACAAGGCAGTTATAAACCTTTTCATTGCCTCTCAGATTGCCATCTCAGATTTAAATGTAACAATTGACACAGTTTTCAGTCCAACACTTTAACTGGATTAATGGTAACTCCTGAATATCCTTAAACTATAGACTCCAGGCTTCCCTATCCCAGCCTTAGAGGAAAAATTGCTGGCTCCCGTTTCCTGTCTCACCCTTCACCACAGCAAAAAGATTGCTTCTGGTTCTCCACCTCTACCCCTTTCACCCTGAAATCTTGACCTCCCAGCCTTGGGTTTTAGAACCAACTTCACCTCAGCTTTTGTCCCTTCGTCTTCAGCAGATGTTCACCTGGTGACTGTCTCACAGCCAGCACTCACTTATGTAACTTTTCCTCTAAGCACAACTTGCTTCTCTACTGCATTTCTTGCTGATAAGCTCAGTATTGCCTGCTGACCCCGTGCATCTTGTGCATTGCTTGTTACAGTTTGGGCTTTTGATGGGACTACTGCAGACATTTTTGTTTTCCAATTTTGAGCAATGCGGTGATGGTGCAGTGAAGGTTCACTGGATTGATTCTTGTGTCAAGAGGTTTGTTCCATTATAAAACCATAGGACTCAGGAGTAATAGTAGGCCATTTGGCCCTTTGAGCCTGCTCTACCACTCAGTAACATGTGGCTAATCTGGTTGTGGTTTCAGCTTCCTGTTATTCCTTCCTTTATACTCTATCCTAGTGTGTTGTTGTTAAAGACCTGTGCACCATTCCCACAGGGATTTCTTCAGTTGAGGCCAGAGATCAGCCATGGTCTACTGAATAGTGAATAGGCTCAAGTGCTCTTGTTCTTTATTCTAGAGCTGTTATGGCGAAATACTTTCTGGAACTTGCTTATGACTTTTCCATACAGGTGCTGGCACAAAGTAATCAAGTGAGAAAAGAGGCTGAAGATTCAGGTCCACTCACTGAACTTGAACACTGGAAATGCACATCAGCAAAATTCAATTCCATCATCGAACAGCTTAAAGGACAACATTGCAAGGCAGTGATAAATGTGTTAAACATAAGCCACTCAAAAATGTTAAAGGTAAGATTAATGAGAATATAAATATTAGGATGCTTATACTTAGAATAATTGCAGTTTTGCAATAATTCAGATAATAATTAACAAAGCTCATTTCTGATGAGAATAGTACACCAGATTGTTGATATAAAATTCAGACTTTGCATTGATATCTTCAAGTCCATTGCCATCACTCACTCCTAAAGTTGATTCTAAATCTACTGTGTTGACACATATTTTTCTGGTGATATAACTTCAAGGGTCAACAGTAGGTACTCCTTGATATATGAACTCAATACCTCAGATGAAACCAATGAACTTGCTGAAGAGACCAGGCTAATGGCAAATCACAAAATTGTTATTTTCTTGAACAAAACCTGAGTATTGCTGAAAATGGAAAAAGGCTTATACAAACAATTTCCATACTTAATGACCAATCGTACTCATCAATCATCTGCTTTCCTTACACTCACGTCATGTTGGTCCACTGGTCTCATGACAGGTAACTTCTCAATCTGTGCCTTTCATCTTTTCCTCTTGACCTCCCACTTAAAACGTACTATTTTAATCTTTAGAAATAGTTACCTCACTTGTTTGCAGTTTCCTTTGGACCTCCCAGTTTCATCCTTCATCTATCTTTTGGTCTTGCTTGCTCTCTTCCCGCCTTCATCTCTCTACTGTCTCCATCTTTCTTTGGTTTGCAAGCTTTCTCCCTTGATCACATTCCTCCCCCGCTCTCCCACAATTGCTTCACTGTCTTGCAAGAATATATTAGTTTGTCTATAAATAAACCCCACCAGACATCTTCAAGTAAAAGAAATCGTGCAGCTCATCTGTGTTACACTTAGATAATCATAAGATATAGGAGCAGAATTAAGCTATTCGGCCCATTGAGTCTGCCCTGCCATTTGATCGTGGCTGACATGTTTCTCAACTGCATTCTCCTGATTGATTGATTGGTTCCCTTACTAATCGAGGAAATAAAAGTATTATTCCATGGTGGTAGTCGCAATTTTGTTTTGCTTCAGAAAACTTAACAGAAGAAAGATGAAAATAGCCATACAAGCTAGAACCCAAAAAGAAATAGTATCAAACAAGATACAACAGCAATTCAGAAGTTCAGACAAGACAGAACACAAGAGGAGCTAAAACTTCCTGGCAAATTGTGATTATCTCAGAGTCGGCCAGGTTTGTGTAGTTAGCCAGCTGATTGAAAGCCAGCCTATCTAAATTTGAACAGTCATGGAGAGGCATATGCTGGACAATTAAAATGTTTGGTTAGATTCAAAGAACAAAAAAAGCAGGATGCTTTTTGGAACAGTGTAGAATCAACAGATCAAGCTCTGAAACAAGCTTCAATCATAAAAAATTGTCCCTAGAAATCAAGCTCTATAATTCCCAGAGTCATCTCAAATGTGAAAAGATTTAATTAAACTACCCAAAGTCTCAAATTTACCTGAGTGCCAATCCAGGTTAAAAGAAATGCTCGTCAATTATTTATTGCAATCTGATTGTTCTCAACAAAAGCAGAAAAATGAACTATGAATTTATAACTCTTTATAACTTAACTCCATATGCTTTTTCTAAAAAAAAAACCCATACACATACAAACAAACACACAAGACAAGACTCAAATATTGTAGGTAAGGAAGAAACAAAAGAAAATGAGTGGAGCACAGTCCTGGCACCAGTCTGGATTACAGGAATGAATGAAATGTTTTCGTTGAGTTCCTTTGGCTTTTGATGAGTACACAAAGTTGCGGACATATCCATTTTTAAACTTCCATTCATCAGATGAGAATTTGTCCTTTAGTGTCTCTGAAGGTGGTTTCTCCCTTTTTCCTTTCAAGGAGGGAATTTGCAGGGAGAGAGAGTAAGAGAGATACAGATGTTTTCTGTCTCACAGGCTGGATGTTACACAAAGTTGCAGTCACTTACCCAGACAACAGTCAAGATGTTGTTGCTATATGCTGAGTATTCCTGACTACACTAGTCCTGTTTGAAAAACCAATCAAAAACCTGTATCTGGGCTGTTGTGATTGTAACAAGGTCAGCCGGATGGATCTGATAGAATATGAATTCCCTGATGGTGGCCGTTAATCTGGTGCAATCAAGAAACCCTGGCTGACACATATAAACATGGGTGTCAGAAGTTCAGTTCTCTCTGAGACTGGGTCTGAGGAAGCTGAATCAGTGTCGAGGACTTTACATGTGTAAATAAAGGGTGACTTGACGATGGGAAACCAGCCTCTGTGGAGTTATTTCAGTGGCAATGAGAGAAAACCACGCTCCAGAAGAAATTTACTTGCAACAGCCATCTTTGAGTTGGGGTAAGCATTTCTGGCATCATGCCATTACTTGCGAAGCTTGATTTATTTGATCCTGCTGTTGAAGCCTGGGCCCAGTATGCGGAAAAAGTGCATTATTTTTTCTAGGCAAATGACATTGGGGCAAATGAAAAGCAATGATTAATTCTCCTGATAGCTTGTGGAGCCATAGCTTTTACAGTTATTAGGAGCTTAACTTGCCCTGATACTAAAACTTTTGAAGAGTTGACAGATTTAGTGAAGGAATAATATGATTTCAAGCCTCCTTTAATTCTGAGCTGCCATCAATTTCACTTGGCAATTCGAGAACCGGGGAATCTGTATGGCGATTTTTGACGAGGTTAAGACAACTTGCAGAGGCATGTGACTTAATGATGGGATTATGATGCAACCATGCAAAAGTGCCTACTGGCTGAAGCCCTACTTGACTTCAAACAGGCACTAAACTGGCTTTATCATTGGAAAATGTGGCAAGTGGAGCATGAATTGCAGGGTATTGCTACGGAGCTTGGGGGCACCACTTGAGCAAAGGCAATTGCGTTGCCTTACTCAGGACATATCCTGAACACAGGGACTCTAGGTCAGCCCACAGCAAAACTCCAAAACAAAGCCAAGCCTTGGCCAATTGGTTAAAATTTTCTTCAAGATCCTGGTCAGCAAGTCATCGTAGTTGTTGCTGGTATGGAGACTCCAGACAACAAAAGAATAAAGAACAAAGAACAAAGAAAATTACAGCACAGGAACAGGCCCTTCGGCCCTTCAAGCCTGCGCTGATCCAGATCCTCTATCTGAACCTGTCGCCTATTTTCCAAGGATCTATATCCCTCTGCTCCCTGCCCATTCATGTATTTGTCCAGATACATCTTAAATGATGCTATCGTGCCTTCCTCTACCACCTCCGCTGGCAACGCGTTCCAGGCATCCACCACCCTCTGCGTAAAGAACTTTCCATGCATATCTCCCTTAAAATTTTCCTCTCTCACCTTGAAATCGTGACCCCTAGTAATTGAGTCCCCCACTCTGGGAAAAAGCTTCTTGCTTTCCACCCTGTCTGTACCTCTCATGATTTTGTAAACCTCAATCAGGTCCCCCCTCAACCTCCGTCTTTCTAATGTAAATAATCCTAATCTACTCAACCTCTCTTCATAGCTAGCGTCTTCCCTACCAGGCAACATCCTGGTGAACCTCCTCTGCATGCTCTCCAAAGCATCCACATCCTTTTGGTAATGTGGCGACCAGAACTGTATGCAGTATTCCAAATGTGGTTGAACCGAAGTCTGATACAACTGCAACATGACCTGCCCACTCTTGTACTCAATAGCTCATCCGATGAATGAAAGCATGCCGTATGCCTTCTTGACCACTCTATCCACCTGCGTTGCCACCTTCAGGGTACAATGGACCTGAACACCCAAATCTGTCTGTGCATCAATTTTCCCCAGGCCTTTTCCATTTGCCACATAATTCGCTCTTGAATTGGATCTTCCAAAATGCATCACCTCGCATTTGCCTGGATTGTACTCCATCTGCCAATTCTCCGACAAACTCTCCAATCTATCTATATTCTGCTGCATTCTCCGACAATTCCCTTCACTATCTGCTACTCCACCAATCTTAGTGTCATCTGCAAACTTGCTAATCAGACCGTCTATACCTTCTTCCAGATCATTTATGTATATCACAAACAGCAGTGGTCTCAACTCAGATCCCTGTGGAACACCACTGGTCACAGTTCTCCATTTTGAGAAACTCCCTTCCACTACAACTCTCTGTCTCCTGTTGCCCAGCCAGTTCTCTATCCATCTAGCTGGTACACCCTGGACCCCATGCGACTTCACTTTCTCCATCTGCCTACCATGGGGAACCTTATCAAACGCCTTACTGAAGTCCATGTATATGACATCTACAGCCCTTTCCTCATCTATCAACTTTGTCACTGCCTCAAAGAATTCTATCAAGTTGGTAAGACATGACCTTCCCTGCACAAAACCATGCTGCCTATCACTAATAAGCCCACTTTCTTCCAAATGTAAATAGATCCTTACCCTCAGTATCTTCTCCAGCAGCTTCCCCACCACTGACGTCAGGCTCACTGGTCTATAATTAACTGGATTATCCTTGCTACCCTTCTTAAACAAGGAGACAACATTAGCAATTCTCCAGTCCTCTGGGACTTCACCCATGCTCAAGGATGGTGCAAAGGTATCTGTTAAGGCCCCAGCTATTTCCTCTCTTGCTTCCCTCAGTACCTGGGATAGATCCCATCCGGACCTGGGGACTTGTCCACCCTACTGCGTTTTAGAATACTCAACACATCCCCCTTCCTTATGCTGACTTGACTTAGAGTAATCAAACATCTATCCCTAACCTCAACATCCGTCATGTCCCTCTCCTCAGTGAATACCGACGCAAAGTACTCATTAAGAATGTCACTCATTTTCTCTGACTCCTCGCATAACTTCCCTCCTTTGTCCTTGAGTGGTCCAACCCTTTTTCTAGTTACCCTCTTGCTCCTTATGTAAGAATAAAAGGCTTTGGGATTTTCCTTAACCCTGTTTGCTAAAGATATTTAATGACCCCTTTTAGCCCTCTTAATTCCTTGTTTCAGATTGGCCCCACTTTCCCGATGTTCTTCCAAAGCTTCATCTGTTTTCAGTCACCTACACCTTATGTATGCTTCCTTTTTCTTCTTTGCTAGTCTCACAATTTCACCTGTCATCCATGGTTCCCTAATCTTGCCCTTTCTATCCCTCATTTTCACAGGGACATGTCTGTCCTGCACTCTAATCAACCTCTCTTTGAAAGCCTCCCACATATCAACTGTGGATTTACCCTCAAACAGCTGTTTCCAATCCACATTCCCCAGCTCCTGCCAAATTTTGCTATAGTTGGCCTTCTCCCAATTCAGCACTCTTCCTTTAGGACCACTCTGGTCTTTGTCCATGAGTATTCTAAGCCTTACGGAATTGTGATCACTATTCCCAAAGTAATCCCCTACTGAAACTTCAACCACCTGGCCAGGCTCATTCCCCAACACCAGGTCCAGTATGGCCCCTTCCCGAGTTGGCCTATTTACATACTGCTCTAGAGAACCCTTCTGGATGCTCCTTACAAATTCTGCTCCATCTAAACCCCTAACACTAAGTGAATACCAGTCAATGTTGGGAAAATTAAAATCTCCCATCACCACCACCCCGTTGCTCCTACATCTTTCCATAATCTGTCTACATATTTGTGCCTCTATCTCAGTCCCGCTGTTGGGAGGCCTGTAGTAGAGCCCCAACATTGTTACCGCACCCTTCCTATTTCTGAGCTCTGCCCATATTGCCTCACTGCTTGAGTCCTCCATAGTGCCCTCCTTCAGCACAGCTGTGATATCCTCTTTGACCTGTAATGCAACTCCTCCACCCCTTTTACCTCCCTCTCTATCCCGCCTGAAGCATATATATCCTGGGATATTTAGTTGCCAATCTTGCCCTTCCCTCAACCAAGTCTTAGTCATAGCAATAACATCATTCTCCCAGGTACTAATCCAAGCCCTAAGTTCATCTGCCTTACCTAATACACTTCTCACATTAAAACAAATGCACCTCAGACCACCTGTCCCTTTGTGTTCGTCATCTGCTCTCCGCCTCCTCTTCCCCTTAGTCACACTGACTTCATTATCTAGTTCCTTCCAGGCTTTAGTTACTACCTCCTTACTGTCCACTAACCTCCTCATTTGGTTCCCATCCCCCTGCCACATTAGTTTAAACCATCCCCAACAGCATTAGCAAAAGCACCCCCTAGGACATTGGTTCCAGTCCTGCCCAGGTGTAGACCATCCAATTTGTAATAGTCCCACCTCCCCCAGAACCGTTCCCAATGTCCCAAACATCTGAATCCCTCCGTCCTGCATCATTTCTCAAAAGAGTCCCACTTAGCCTGAATTGAGTAAGATGATCATGTGCTGGTATCCCAGGAGAGTGCACACCCTGGAAAGCCCACCTACATCTGGCTGGAAACAGTTAAATTGCTTAGCAATGTCAAAATCAGAACAAATCAAAATACACGTCTGGTTAAATGTTTATTGGTACTCGGTTCTAATGGACGTAGATACTGGCGCGGCTGTATCAGAGATTGCAGGACCAGTGTTTAACAAAATTCGCTCTGGACTCCAACCCTTAAGTTTGTGCAAGACCTTGGCCAGACTGAGAAGTCCAGTTGGGTTTCAGCTGGTAGGCACTTTTGCATGGTTGTGTCATTAATCCCACATGCCAAATGTCTCTGAACATCTCATTAAGGGTTGAACAAAAGTCACATGCCTCTGTCAGTCATCTTAACCAAGTGAAAAATCTTTCACAGATTAAGGGTATAACTTCGGTTCTGGTCTCTTTAAAGGAGCAGCTAGTTCACTTGCCATTGATTGTAGTAAGAGGCTCAGGCCTAAGCTTGTTGAGGAGAAATTGGTTGAGGAAGGTTCACCTATCTTGGCTCAATGTTGTTCAGTTAGAAAATGGCTGCCTGAGTGAAGTCCGAATTAAATACCCAGAAGGTTTCAAGGTCCAGAGACTGTCAAAGGACACAAGACCACTTTGCATGTTGACTAGGAAGCAATTTCACTATTCTGCAAGGCCCACCCAGTGCCATTTGCCTTACGGGCAAAAGTAGAGGTGGAAATCAAGACTCTGGAAGGCAAAGGAATCATCCAACTGTTTGTGGAATGGGCAGCATTGGTTATACCGATTAGGTAACCAGGACTTTGGCTATAGCAGAGTATAAATACACCCAGATAGAGAAAAAAGGTTTGGTAGTCATGGCTGGAGTCAGGAAGTTTCAGCCTTGTGGGAATTTTAAACAAACACCTCTCACAGCTGAATAAATACCCAGTCTGTCACAGGGTGGATTTATATGCAAAGCTGGCAGGGGCTGTCCTTCCCAAAGTTAGACATGAGCTGTGTGTACTTGCAATAACAGTTAGATGAGGATTCCCAGAAATATGCTATAATTAATATCCATAAGGGTTTGTATCAATGAACAAGCCTGCAATTTGAGGTATCTTCAGCCTGTGCAATTTTTCAGTGGACAATGGAGAACATCTTACAAGGTCTACCCCAGGTCGCTACTTATCTAGATGATGTGCTAATAACAGGGAAGGCCAATAAGGAGCGCTTAGAGAAGTTGGACATGGTCCTTAGACATTTCTTCTAGGTGGCCGAATGCCTTGGAAGGGAAAAATGTGTGTTCCAGGCGTCCCAAGTGATCTACTTGGACTACAGAGTCAACAAAACTGGGTTATAGCCGTTGGAAGTTAAAGCGAGGGTGATCAAATGTGTTCCAGCTTCCAAGTCTGTACCGGAGCTTAGATCTTCCCTCCGGCTGGTGAACTATTACAGAAAGTTTCTACATAACGTGGCCTCTGCCCGGGCACCTTTCCAGCAACTCTTCAAAAAGTGTCAGTCTTGTAATGGTTGTGTAATCTTGTCATAGCCTTCAGGGAAGTGAAGAACAGCTATCGTCCATTAAGGTATTGGCACGCTATGATCACAAATGAGATCTGGTATTGATATGCGAAATCTCCCATGGTATTGGGTAATATTAGCTTATAGGTGGCCCAATGGATAGGAGTGACAATAGAGATGTAACCAGTACTTTGGCTATTCCAGAGCATAAATACGGCCAGATAGAGAAGAAAGGTTTGGCAGTTATATTGAGAGTCAGGAAGTCCCACCAATACCTTTATGGAGGTAATTTTGTAATAATAATGAACCACAAACCCCTGTTAAGTCTACTTAAAGAGGACAAGGAAATACCGTCTATAGCTTCAGGCCGAATTTAGCAGTGGGCTGTAATGCTAAGTAGGTGTAATTACAAGTTGGAATGCAGTCCAGGAAGGCAAGTAGCAAATGGAGGTGCATTGATCTACATCCCAGCACTGGCGTTACCACCACTGGACCAATCTATAACGGTTTTAAGTTTTCTGGACACACTTCTAGCTACAGCTGACAATATCAGAATTTAGACACAGAAAGATCAGGCTGTGGCAAAACTAAAATAGCTAGTGATGTTGGGGGAAAAGCAAAGGGCCATTGCAACCAGAATTGAAATCTTTTCGGACCCAGAGAGACCAGATCACTGTAGAGGATGACATATTATTATGGGGTATCTTATTATATCCTGAGCAAAGGTCACCAGAAGATACTGACTGAACTCCACCAGGATCATCCATGGGTTTCCAAAATCAAGATATTGGTGAAAGGTTATGTCTAGTGGTCAGGATCAGGTGCAGACATAGCTGCGATGATGGGGCAGTGTCCTGAGTGCCAACAAGGACAAAGATTTCCATCAGAAGCTCTCCCACATTCATGGGAATGGGCGGGTAAACCCCAGACTGAGTTACTCGTTGACTATGCAGGTCCTTTCATGGGTTCAATGTTCTTAGTCATTGTGGATGGCCACTCAAAATGGCTAGATGTGCATAGATTTCATTCATCACACATGGGGATGATTATAGAAAAATTACACACAGCTTTTACGATACATGGACTACCAGAAATGTTGGTCACAGATAATGGACCATCATTTACTAGCAGGGAGTTTGAGTATTTTTTGTAGTGGAATGGTATTTGTCATATAAGGACAGCTGCATACCATCCATCATCCAATTGTTTGGCAGAAAGAACAGTCCAAACTTTGAAGGCAGCTCAAAGAAACGGCCTACAATTTCACTTGGTACCAAACTGTCCCGGTTCCAGTTAAATTCACTAATGTCCTTTAGGGAAGAAAACTGCCATCCTTACCTGATCAGGCCTACATGTGACTCCAGACCCACAGCAATGTGGCTGACTCTGAACTGCTGTCTGGGCAATTAGGGAAGGGCAATAAATGATGCGTAGCCAGCGATGCCCTCATCTCGTGACTGAATAAAAAAAATTATAGGACCATGCCTCACACAACTACAGAGATAGCTCCAGCAGAGTTGCTGATGGGGTGAAGAATCCGCACCAGGTTAAACCTGACATTCGTGGACCTGGGGGGTGAGGGTGAAATGACATCAGAAACAGCAATGGCGGACACAAGACTCTGCTAATCGAGTGAGACAGTTTACTTCAGAGGACGACATTTGATGTAGGAACCACGGGAGGGTTCTGCATGGGTCAGAAGCATGGTTGACGCGAGGCCAGGTCCAGTGATATATCAAGTTCAAGGATGTGCGACGGTCCTGAACAAATGCATGGACCATATGAAAGCTGCAAACTCGCAAATGGTGCAGGAACAAACCTTGCCCAGCTCCTCGACTGCCTTTCCGACTGTTCTGGAACCTGTGGGTTCTCTCTCTCCGTTAAGTGTTGAAGATACCTCAGAATAGGACATGGACATGTAGGATATTGCTGCCTCAATGCCTTTTCCACCTGAAGAGGAGAATGCATTTCTTCTGAGATGCACTGGGCGCAAGAGGCGAGCTACTGTATGTTACATGACTCCCATATCAGAAGAAGAATGGAGGAACCTGATCTGGTGCAAAAACGCTCTGGGGGAGCTACAAAATAAAAAAAAGAACCAGTCTAAGTTCACAGACTCAGAGGGAGAGGGATGTAGTGATTACAATGAGGTCATCCAGTTGGATCTCATAGAATGTGAGATCCCTGATTGGGGATGTTAGCTTGGTCCAACGAGGGAATCCTGGTTGATATAAACAGGAGTGACTGAGGTTCTGTTCACTGAGAACTGGCTCTGAGGAAACTGGATCAGTGTGAAGGACTTTCCACATGTAAATGAAAGGTGACTTAGTGACAGGATACCAGCCTCCGTGGAGTTATTTCGTGGGCAAAGCTGCCTTGAACATGCACCCATTGCTTGAACAAGGCAACATTGTAGATATAGCAATTGATAAGTTTCAATAACTTGTTTTCTTTTAAACTGCAACATATTCTTCCTTAGTCCCTTTTTCCATTTTGAAGTCTACAGTCTGAAACATCTGGATTACTGTGAACAGTTTTTGTCCCCTTCCTTAAAGAAAGATTATTTCACTGGAGGCAGTTCAAAGAAAGTTCACTAGACTGATCCCTGGTGTGGAGGGATTGTCTTATGGACAAAGGTAAATAGTTTGGTACTCTACTTATTGGAGTTTAGAAGAATGAGAGGTGATCTAATTGAAGCATATAACGTTAAATGCTGAGAGGATGTTTCCCCTGATGGAAGAGTCTAGGACCAGAGGACATAGTCTCAGAATTAAGGGACACCATTTTAAGGCTGAGATGAGGAGGGATTTCTTCTCTCAGAGGGTTGTGAGTCTTTGGAACTGTTTGCCACAGAGAACTGTGGAGGCAGAGTCCTTGTGTATGTTTAAGGCTGAGATAGATAAATTCTTGATCAATGGAGGAATCAAGGGTTATGGGGGATGCAAAGGAAAGTGGACATAAGGAGTGTCAGATTTAGCCATGATTGTATTGAATGATGGACAGGCTTGTGTGGCCAAACAGCCTACTTCTACTCCCACTTCTTATGGCCTTATGTTCTTATAAGGTTGGTCTCTACCTTGTCTCTGCCCTTAGAACAGATGAAACACCATTTCTGAAATGTGTTTTAGTGCATGTATATAGCACATAGACAACAAAACATGAAACTGATGTCCATTCATGCCCATTCATCCGTTATACAAGTCTTATTCAATCTTTATTATCTTTCTCTTAAATTATTGGAATATTCCATCATTTCACATCTGCTTTCATATTATCTTTACCAACAGTGTGAACAATGAAGAGTACAGAAGGGCATGCCAGGAACAGCACTAGGCATACCTGAAGATGAGGTATTAACCTGGTGAAGCCACCAAACATGACTACTTGCACGCCAAACAGCAAAAGCAGCAAATGATAGACAGAGCTATGCGATCCCACAAAGAAACAGATCAGATCTATGCTCTGCAGTCTTGCCACATCCAGTCGTGAATGGTGGTGGACAATTAAACAACTCGCTGGAGGAGGATGCTCCACAAATATCCCCTTCCTCAATGATGGAAGAACCCAGCACACCAGTGCAAAAGATAAGGCTGAAGCATTCACAACATTCTTCAGCCAGAAGTGCAGAGTGGATAATCCATCTCGGCCTCCTCCAGTGGTCCCCAGCATTACAGATACCAGTTTTCAGTCAATTCGATTCACTCCATGTGATATCAAGAAACAGTTGGAGACACTGGATACTGCAAAGGGTACGGGCCCTGACAGCATTCTGGCAATAGTACTGAAGACATGTGCTCCAGAACTTGCCACTCCCCTAGCCAAGCTGTCCCGGTATAGTTACAACACTGATATCTACCCGACAATGTGGAAAGTTGCCCCAGTATGTCCTGTACACAAAATGCAGGATGAATCCAACCCGGCCAATTATCGCCCTATCAATCTACTGTCGATCATCAGTAAAGTGATGGAAGGTGTCATCAACAGTGTTATCAAGCAGCACCTGCTTAGAAATAACCTGTTCAGTGACGCCCAGTTTGGGTTCCTCCAGGGCCACTCAGCTCCTGACCTCATTACAGCCTTGGTTCAAATATGGATTAAAGAGCTGAATTCCAGAGGTGAGGTGAGAATGACAGCCCTTGATATCAAGGTTGCAGTCGACTGAGTGAGGCACCAAGGACCCCTAGCAAAACTGGAATCAGAAGGTATCAGGGGGCAAATGCTCCAGAGGTTGGAGTCATACCTGACACATAGGAAGATGGCAGGGTTGTGGGAGCTCCAGGACATCTCTGCAGGAGTTCCTCAGGGTAGTGTCCTCAGCCCAACCATCTTCGGCTGCTTCATCAATGATCTTCCCTCCATCATAAGGTCAGAAGTGGGGATGTTCACCGATGATTGCACAATGTTCAGCACCATTCCTGATTCCTCAGATACTGACGCAGTCCATGTTCACATGCAACAAGATCTGGACAATATCCAGGCTTGGGCTGACAAGTGGCAAGTGACATTCGTGCCACACAAATGCCAGGCTACGACCATCACCAGTAAGAGACAATCTAATCACTATCCCTTGACACTCGATGGTGTTACCATCATAATACTATCAACATAGTGGGGGTTACCATTGACCAGAAACTCAACGGGGCTCACCACATTAACAGAGTGGCTGCAAGAGCAGGCCAGAAGCTAGGAATACTGCGGCGAATAACTCACCTCTTAACTCCTCAAAGCCTGTCTGCCATCTACAAGGCACAAGTCAGGAGTGTGATGGAATATTCCCCACTTGCCTAGAAGAATGCAGCCCCAACAACACAACAGAAGCTTGACACCATCCAGGAAAAAGCAGCCTGCTTGATTGACACCATATCCACAAGCATTCACTCCCTCCACCACTGATACACAGTAGCAGATGTGTGCTATCTACAAGATGCACTGCAGAAATTCACCAAAGATCCTCAGACAGCACCTTCCAAACCCACGACCACCTCCATCTAGAAGGACAAGGGCATCAAACATATGGAAACACCACCACCTTCAAGTTCCCCTCCAAGTCACTCACCGTTCTGACTTGGAAGTATATCGCCGTTCCTTCACTGTCGCTGAGACATTGTGGGTCAACCCACAGCAGGAGGACTGCAGCTGTTCAAGAAGGCAGCTCACCACCACCTTCTGAAGGACAACTAGGGATGGGCAAGAAATGCTGGCCAGCTAGCAACGTCCACATCCCACAAATGAATAGAAAAAATAAACAGCGTTATTGGTTGCATCATTAAACTCCTGTCTGAACAATCTTTCATTGTGGGTTTTGTATCTAAGTATCAATAGTGTCCGCATCAATAGTGCTGAGGTGGAGGTGATCGAGACCTTCAAGTTCCTAGGAGCAAATATTGCCAATGATGTATCCTGGTCCATCCATGTTGACGCTACAGTCAAGAAAGCACACCAGTGCCTCTACTTCCTCAGAAGACTAAGGAAATTCAGTATGTCCATGATGAATCGTACCACTTTTTATAGATGCACCATATCCGGGTACATCACAGGCTGGTGTGGCAACAGCTCTGCCCAAGACCACAAGAAATTACAGAGAGTTGTGAACACAGCCCAGTCCATCACAAAAACCAGCCTTACTTCCATTTACACTGTCTGCACTTACCACTGCCTCGGGAACACAGCCAACATAATCAAAGATCCCTTCCACCTCAGTAATACTCTCTTCCGCCCTCTTTGTTCAGGCAGAAGATACAAAAGTTTTAAAACACATATAAACAGATTTAAGAACAGCCTCTTCCCAGCTGTTAATAGACTTATGAACGGACCTCTTATATATTAGAGTTGGTCTTTCTCTGCACTTTCTCTGTAGCTGTAACTGTATTCTGTGTTCTGTTCTATTACCCTGATGTACTTATGTAAAGTATGGTTTGCCTGGATAGTACGCAAAACAATACTTTTCATCGAATCTCAGCACACGTGACGATAATAAATCAGATAAAATCAATTTTAAACTTTTCAATGGATGTTACTGTTGGCAGGAGAATGGGATTGAGAAACTTATCATCCATGATTGAACGGAAATGGTCTGATTTCTGCTCCTACATCTTGTGGTCCTTTGGTTTTATGGATTATAGTCAGTAGAGATTAATGTTTCATTGCAAGTCTCTCAGACAGACTTAAAAATGTTGAAGACTCATTATTAATCCCAAAGTCTCGTTTATTATGGTAGAGTACTTCCTCTTGGTTGTTGGTTTAATTTTTAAGAAAAGTATCCCACTGGCTTCTCTATTCCTAATTCATCACCTTGGAACAAAATGGCACTTATAAGACCATAAGACATAGGAGTGGAAGTAAGGCCATTCGGCCCATCGAGTCCACTCCGCCATTTAATCATGGCTGATGGGCATTTCAACTCTACTTACCCGCACTCTCCCCGTAGCCCTTGATTCCTTGCGAGATCAAGATTTATCAATCTCTGCCTTGATGTCCAGATTGCTGCATCAATTGATATTTTAGAAGATTTGATAAAGTCAGAGGTGGTTAACACTGGTTCATTCTTAGGATTGCCCTCAGCTTCTCAAAGACTGCTTGGCATTCTGCTGACCAAACCAGTTTTACCTGTTTTGGCAACAAATTTGTCAAAGTTAGAGCTATTGTACCGAAGTTAGGCATAAGCTTCTGGAAAAACCACATATTCCTAAAAGTCTTATGATTTCCTATTTAGTAGTATGATCAATGAATTTGATCAGAGCTTTCTTTTTTTTGTTCTTGGTAATCCTTGCACCTGTCCTATGACATATCCCAGGCAAGTTACCCTTGCATTTGAAAATTCACTTTTGGTCAGATTTATTATGAAGCCAGTTAACTGCAATTGCTTAAATCGGTCCTCTAACTCCTTTATATATTTTTCCCATGCATAACTGTATATTACATCATTTAAATAAACTACACACAATTCAGAACTTCAGCTGTGATTTGATTCATAGGCCTTTGGAATGTAGCTGGATGTTTTTAAACCTAAATGACATCACCTGACTTATTTGCTGCAACAAATGCAAATATTGCTTTTGCTTTTGATGCCAGTAATGCTATCAGTAGCCTCAGCAGATCAAATTTAAGAAGAAATAAGGCACTGCCAATATTGTCACTGCAATCTTCCAAGTGTTATGGGGATTGGATGGGGGTGGGTCTCAGTGGGATGCTGTTCAGAGGGTTGCTATGGACTTGATGGACTGAATGACCTGCTTCCACACCATATGGTTTCTATGACTCTATGAAGTGAGGTTCAGGATTTAAATCTGGTTGCTTTACTGCCTTTACATTTTTGTAAATGTTTCAGTATGTTGTTAATGAATCTGGCTGAGGAACTAATATCATCAGTGAATTCCAGAGATAACAAGGTGTGGAGCTGGATGAACACAGCAGGCTAAGCAGCATCAGAGGAGCAGGAAAGCTGATGTTTCAGGTCCGGACCCTTCTTCAGAAAATGTTCCTACTACCCCTCATCAGTGAATTCCAGCTGCTTTGGCTAGGTTCAATTTCTTTTATTCAATCATGGCATGTGGGTGTCACTTACTAAGCCAACATTTATTGCCCATCCCTGATTGCCCAGAGGGCAGTTAAGAGTCAACCACTTTGTTGTGGGACTGGAATCACATGTAGGCCAGACCAGGTGAGGGTGGCAGTTTGCTTCCTTTCCTTCCCATGCAGAACCTTATCAATGGCTTTACTAAAGTTCAAGTAACACAGTCTACCATTCTGCGATCATCAATCTTTTTGGTTACTTCCTCAAAAAACTCAATCAAGTTTGTGAGACATGATTTCCCTCACACAAAACCATGCTGACTATGCCTTATCATTCCTTGCCTCTCCAAATGCATGTAAATCTTATCTTTTAGAATCATGTCCAACAACTTAACCCACCACCAATGTCAGATTTACAGATCTGTAGTTCACAGGCTTCTCTTACAGCCTTTCTTAAATAAAGGCAAGACACTAGACACCATCCAGTCATCCAGCACCTCAACTGTGGTTACAGATGATGCAAATATTTCTGCTAGGCACCCTACAGTTTCCTCCCTAACTTACCACAATGTCTCAGGATACATTTAGAGTTATAGAGTCATAGAGATGTATAGCATGGAAACAGACCCTTTGGTCCAACTCATCCTTGCTGATCAGATATCCTACATTAATCTAGTCCCATTTGCCAGCATTTGGCCCATATCTGTGTAAACCCTTCCTACTCATGTACCCATCCAGATGCGTTTTAAATGTTGTAATTGTACCAGGCTCCACCACTTCCTCTGGCAGTTCATTCCATACATGCCCCAGTTTCTGTACGAAGTAGTTGCCCCTTGGGTCCCTTTTAAATCATTTCCCTCTCACCTTAAACCTATTCCCTCTTGCTTTGGACTCCCTACCCTGGGGAAAAGACCTTGATTATTCACTCTATCCATGCCCCTCATGATTTTATAAGCTTCTATAAAGTCAGTCCTCAGCCTCTGACACACCAGGGAAAATAGCCCCAGCCTATTCAACCTCTCTCTATAGCTCAAACCCTCCAACCCCGGCAATCTTTTAAATCTTCGAAATCTTTTCTGAGCCCTTTCAAGTTTCACAACATCTTTCCTAAAGCAAGGAGACCAGAACTGAAGGCAGGATTCCTAAAGTGGCCTAACCAAGGTCTGTACAGCTGTTACTTGACCTCCTAACTTCTATACTCAATGCACTGACCAATTAAGGCAAGTATACCAAACGCCTTCTTCACTATCCTATCTACTGGACTCTACTTTCAAGGAACTATGAACGAGCACACCAAGGTCTCTTTATTTGGCAACACTCCCCAGTGTCTTACCATTAAGTGTATATGTCCTGCCCTGATTTACCCTACCAAAATGCAGCACTTCACATTTATCTAGATTAAGCACCATCTACCACTCCTCAGCCCATTGGCCCATCTGATAAAGGTCCCATTGTACTCTGGAGGTAACCTTCTTTGCTGTCCACTACACCATGAATTTTGGTGTCATTTGCAAAATTACTAACCATGCCTCCTATATTCACTTCCAAATAATTTATATAAGTGCCAAAAAGCAGTAGATCCAGCAGCAATAACACAGTGTGGAGCTGGAGGAACACAGCAGGCCAGGCTGCATCAGACGAGTAGGAAAGCTGACGTTTCGGGTCGGGACTCTTCTTCCTGATCGGAAATGTCAGCTTTCCTTCACCTCTGATGCTGCCTGGCCTGCTGTGTTCCTCCAGCTCCACACTGTGTTATCTCTGACTCCAGCATCGGCAGTTTTTACTATCTCCAGATGCAGCAGCAATCCTTGCAGCACACTGCTAGTCACAGGCCTCCAGCCCACCACCAACCTTCTCTGTCTGCTACCTTCAAGCTGACTTTGTATCCAAATGGCTAGTTCTCCCTGCTTTCCGTGTGATCTAATCTTGTTAATCAGTCTACCATGCAGAACCTTGTTGAATGCCTTACTGACGCCCATATAGACAATTCTACTGCTCTGCCTTCATCAATCATCTTCGTTACATCTTCAAAAAACTCAACTAAGTTAGTGAGATACGGTTTCCGCACAAGCATTGTTGACTATCCATAATCAATCCTTGCCTTTCCAAATACTGTCCCTCAGACTCCCTTGCCAACTTGCCCACCACTGAAGTCAGGCTCAGTGGTCTATAGTTTGGCTATGCCATACCACCCTTCTTAAATAATGGCAGCACGTTAGCCAACCTCCAGTCTTCTGGTAACTCATCCGTGGCTATTGATAATAAAATATCTCAGCAAGGGGTCCAGCAATCACTTCCCTGGCTTCTCACAAAGTTCTAAGGTATACCTGATCCGGTCCTGGGGATTTATCGACTTTTATGTATTTTAAGACATCCAGAACCTCCTCCTCTGTAATATGGACACTTTTGAAGATATCACTGTTTCTGTCTCCAAGTTCTCTAGCTTCTGTATCCTTATCTGAAGGTAAACACTGATGCGACATACTCGTTTAAGATCTCACCCATCCACTGTGGTTCCATACATAGGTGGCCTTGCTGATCTTTAAGGGGGCCTAATCTGTCCTGAGTTACCCTTTTGTCCTTAATGCAATTTGAGAAACCCTTTGGATTCTCCTTAGCCCTCTTTGCCAAAACTATCTCATGTCCCCTTTTTGGCCTCCTGATTTCCGTCTTAAGTAATTATCTACCGCCCTTATACTCCTCTAGGGATTCACTGCTGTCTACGCCTGATATATGCTTCCTTCTTTTTCTTGGCCAGAACCTCAATTTCTCTAGTCATCCAACATTAGCTACACCTACCAGCTTTGCCCTTCACAGGAACATAAGGTCTCTGCCCTCGCGTTATCTCACTTTTGAAGGCTTCCTACTTTCCAGCTGTCCCTTTTCCTGCAAATATCCACCCCCAATCTGTAAGTTCATAGAATCCCTACAATGTGGAAACAGGCCCTTCGGCTCAACAAGTCCACACTGAATCTCAGAACATCCCACCCAGACCCGTCCCCGATAACCCACCTAATCTACATGTCCCTGAACACTACGGGCAATTTAGCATGGCCAATCCACCTAACCTGTGGGAGGAAACCGGAGCACCCGGAGACTGGAGCACCTGGAGGAAACCCACGCAGACACGGGGAGAACGTGCAAACTCCACACAGGCAGTCACCAGAGGCTGGAATCAAACCCGGGTCCCTGGCGCTGTGAGGCAGCAGTGCTAACCACTGTGCCACCGTGCCGACCTATACCATCAAAATTGGCTTTCCAATTTTAAATTTTCAATCAAGTCTGTCCATTTCCATAACTACTTTAAAACTAATTGAATTATTATCACTTGTGCCAAAGTCCTACCTCACCGACACCTCAGTCACTTTCCCTGCCCTACTTCCCAAAGTTTGCTCCTTCCCTAGTGGGTACATCCACATACTAAATAAGAAATTTTCTTGTACACACTTAGCAAATTCCCCTTCATCCCATGTCTTAACGCTATGGCAGTCCCAGTCTATGTTTGGAAAGCCAAAATTCTCGAGCAATACCATTCTATTATTCTTACAGATAACTTAGACCTCCTTATAACTTTGCTTCTCAATTTCCCACTGACTATTGGGGGGTCTATAGTATAATCCCAAAAAGGTGATCATCCCTTTCTTATTTTTCAGTTCGACTAAAATAACTTCACTGGATGTACTCCCTGGAATATCCTCCTTAAGTACAGTTGGAATGTTATCCCTAATCAGAGCCAATCCCCCTCCTCTCTTGTCCCCTTTCTATCCTTCCTATAGCATCTGTACCCTGGGATATTAAGATGTCAGCCCTATCCATCCTTGAGTCACACCTCTGCAATAGCTATGATATCCCAATCCCACTTTCCCAAACATGCCCTGAGTTCAGTAACAAAAACAGAAGTTTCTGGAAAAGCTCAGCAGGTCTGGCAGCATCTGTGAAGAAAATATCAGAGTTAATGTTTTGGGTCCAGTGACCCTTCCTCAGAACTGATGGTAGCTGGGAAAATGTCAGTTTATATGCAGAAAATAGGGAGGGAGTTGGGATAGGGAGTAAACAATAGCATAGAGCCCGAAGAGAGAGGAGAGCAGTTGGATAGACAAAGGAGTTGATAATGACCTGGCTAGGAGGTGAATAGTTGTTAATGGGGACTGTTAGTAACTAACAATAGGTAATGTATAGTGGCAGGCTTTGTGATAACAATACCTGGTATGTGGGGTAGGGTGCTAGGACGTGGGAGAGTTTAGGCTGTAAAATTATTGAACTCGATATTGAGTCCGGAGGACTGCAGGGTCCCCAAGAGGAAAATGAGGTGTTGTTCTTTCAGCATACATTGAGCTTCACTGGAACACTGCAGCAAGCCAGAGACTAAAATGTTGGCCAGAGAACAGGTTGGTGTGTTAATGTGGCAGGCAACAGTAGCTCAGGGTTTTTTTTGCGAGCAGAACATAGATGTTCTGCAAAGTGGTTACCCAGTCTACGCTTCGTTTCCCCAGTGTAAAGGAGACCACATTGTGAGTAGCGGATGCAGTAGACTAGATTCTGGGAAGTGCAGATGAAGTGTTGCTTCACCTGGAAGGTATGTTTGGGCCCTTGGATAGTGGGAGGGAGGAGGTAAATGGGTAGGTGTTGCACCTTCGCTGGTTGCAGGGAAAGGTGCCATGGGGCTGTAGTGGGGGTGGTGTTGGGGGTGAAGGAAGAGTGGACCAGGGTGTCCTGGAGGGAACGGCCCCTGCGGAAGGTGGACAAGGGAGGGAAGGGGAATTTGTGTCTGGTGGTGAGATCTCACTGGAGCTGGCTGAAATAGCATCTGATGATCTTCTGAATGCGGATGCTGGTGGGATGGTAGGTAAGGACAAGGGGAACCCTATCGCTGTTGTCCGAGGGAAGAGAAGGGGTGAGGGCAGAAGTGCAGGAGATGGGTCAGACCTAGTTGAGGGCCCTGTCTACGATGGTGCTGTGGAATCCTCAGTTGAGGAAGAAGGTGGATATTGCAGAGGCTCCCTTGTCGAAGTTGGCTTCGTCTGAACATATACGACGGAGATGGAGGAACTGAGACAATGGGATAGAGTCTTTACAGGAAGCAGGGTCTGAGGTTGTATAGTCCAGGTAGCTGTAGGCGACAGAGGGTTTATAATGGATATTAGTGGCCAGTCCATCTCCAGATATGGAAACAGAGATGTCGAGGAAGGGAAGGGAGGAGTCAGAGATTGACCAGGTGAAAGTGAGGGCAGGGTGGAAATTGGAAGCAAAATTGATTAATTTTCCAATTCCGAATGAGAGAGGGAAGCAGCAGTGATGATATCATCGATATATTGGAGAAAGAGTTGTGGGTGGGGCCAGAATAGGGCTGGAACAAGGAATGTTCCACATACCACAAGATGAGACAGGCATGACTGGGGCACATGCAGGTACCCATGGCCACCCCTCTGACCTGAAGAAACAAGAGGAGTTAATAGAGAAGTTGTTGAGGGTGAGGATGTGCTTGGCCAAGTGGAGGAGGGTGGTGGTGGTTGGGGATGGTTCAGGTCTTTGCTCCAGGCAGAAGCAGAGAGCCGTAAGACGCGCCTGATGCGGAATGGACATGTAAAGGGATTGCATGTCCATGGTAAAGAGGAGGTAGCTGGAACCTGCAAACTGGAAGTTTTGAAACCGGCGTAAGATGTCAGAGGAATCAAGGATGTACGTGGGCAGGGATTGGACCAGGGGAGAGAAGACTGAGTCAAGGTAGGAAGAGATGAGTTCTGTGGGGCAGGAGCAGGCTGAAACAATGGGTCTGCCTGGACAGCCCTGTTTGTGGATTTTTGGAAGGAGGTAGAAGCGAACTGTGCGGCGCTGGGGAACTATCAGCTTGGAGGCAGTTGCGGGGAGGTCACCAGAAGAAATGAGATCAGTTACCGTGGTAGTTACAATGGCCTGATGTGTCAAAGTGGGGTCATGATCTAGGGGAAGATAGGAGGTATCTGAGAGTTGGAGCTCAGTCTCTGCAATATAGAGGTCAGTATGCCAGACTGCAACAGCACCACCCTTATCAGCAGGCTTAATAATAAAGTCAGGATTAGATCTACAGTTAGGGTTAGGATTAGGATTAGGGTCAGCGTCAGGGTTAGGGTTAGGGTTTATCCACAGATACCTACCAAACAGACAATAACAGGAGGATACAGTACGCCCTAACACACTGGCCTCACTACCTTACATCAAGAATATATTGGAACTGACAATAAGACTCCTAAGGCCACGAGGAATCATGATAGCACACAAGCCCACAGCCGCTCTACGACAAACACTCACGAGGATTAAAGACCCTATTCCCATAACATGCAGAACCAACATGGTTTACAAAATACCATACAATGGCTGCCACAAACAATACATCGGACAGACAGGAAGGAAACTAGCCTTCAGAATACATGAACATCAACTAGCATCAAAACGGCACAACAAACTCTCCTTAATATCAGTACCCTCAGACAATGAAGGCCATCAGTTTAACTTGGACAAGGTCACCATAGTAGCCCAAGCCAAATATACACATGCGTGGGAATTCCGAGAGGCACAGTTCTCCACCCGTAATGCAATCAACGAACATATAGAATTGGACCCCATGTACAAGCCCATACTGATCAAAACTGGAAATGACACTTCTCACCTTAATGGACCAGACAGCATAAATTCAAAGCGGAGTAGAATAACATCACTTCATCTGAGGCTCCACTGATGATATCACCTAGCATGGTGACGAAATGTCTGAAAGAGAACAAGCCAGCTCGGTGAGCAAGTCAACAACCTCATAAGAAGTCGGAGGCTAAGAGGAGAGTTGAAGAGAATGTCTATAATCCAGTGGGTGGGAGAACTTGGGAATTCTTTGTCTGAAAGTTTGATTGAATCAAAAATTTTCATAACATTTCAGTAGTAGTTAGATATTCACTTTAATTGGCATAGCATCCAGGGCTATGGACGAAGAGCTAGAAAATGGAATTTCTGTAATCAGATCTTTGTTGACTGGTGCAGACACAATGTGCCATGTGATCTCCTTCTGTGCTTTAAACATCAACTCTACAATGTCTTAACTGCCCTAATTGTTGTCACCAGTTATAGTCTTTGGCAATCACTTGCTAATGAGAATGATTGATCCACTGATCATGGGTTCTGTGGACCCTTGTGTGGTTGATGAGGATCTTGGTATTAGCATAGATGTCACTGTAGTCAAAGACACTCATACTTAGGTGTCCAAAGGCAGCATTCGCAGATTGGATGCAATATTGAATCTCCACATCAATGTCACTCTTAAATTGGAGAAGGTTCACTTTTTGAACTGTCTAATTCTCCGTCTACCTCACTTTTACTTTGTCTGCCGTCTCCGCTACTCGTACCACCTGATGTACTTGCTGTTTTGCATCTTATTACCTGTGATGATATCGCTTCAAATTACTCAGGTGCTGTCATCAATTTTTCATCCTATGATCATCTAGGAGTATCCTAGGAATATCTATCAGACAAGTTCTCTTGACTAACTGCCTAACCACCTTATGTGGACAACTGAATTTTGTTTTCAGAGCTTCATCTTTTCCAGGCAATGATATCAATACTTTTTTTCCTGCTTGAAGTGGACTCCTCACAGCATGTTTTTGTGTCCATTCTTTTCACCTTATCATACTAAACTCACCTCATTAATTAGCTACCCTGCCCTTTCGGCATCTGTCACATCTGCTTCCAGCCCCACTTTGCCACATGCCTATCTGAGGACAATTTGCCACTCAGTGGATATTTACCTAAAGTCTGGTGTTGTTTGCACCCATGTAATTTTTGAAAGGCCACTATGCAGCCAGACAAGCATTAGTAATCCGACATTGTCCCTCACTGGCAACATCATGGCACAGCAGCCACAAAACTATGCAGCCATCAGTACATCATTGGTGGTCTGTTGCTGATGAGAATGACCCCTGTTCCATCCACAAGGTGAGTTTCTAGGTGGCTGTATAGATCGATGCGGCCCCCACAGGCTTTGTTACACTTGGGGCAGAAGATGGTTGTGGGAAGGAATGGGTGGGTTGTTGGCATGGCAGCACGCTCCTTACGCTATTTTCACCTGGCTTCCGCTTTTTCCTGCTGGCAAGTCTCGAGGTGCTCGACACCGTCCCAGATGCTTTTCCTCCACTTTGGATGGTCTTGGGCCAGTAATTCCTGAGTGTCTGGGGGAATGCTGCACTTCACTAGTGAGGGTATCACTGAAGTGTTTCCTCTGTCCACGTGGGGCTCGCCTGCAGTTTTGGATCTGGGTCTTGCCTGGGGAGTCTTGTGCGGGTCACGCAGATGATGTGCCCAGCTCATTGCAGTCAATCAAGAGTGGTCAGTGCCTCGATGCTGGGGATGTTGGCTTGTTCGAGAATGCCGGTGTTGGTGCCTCTTTCTTCCCAGTGGATTAGCTGGATCTTGTGTGGGTAGCATAGGTGGTGCCAATGGTACATAACTTGACATGGCTGACACCCCCTTGCACACATAACCTCATTTACTGCGTTCATTGTTGTTTAACTACCACACCATTCACTTTAGCTGGTTTAACTACATCCTGTCTGAACAATAAACTAAAACAAAAAGCTGTGGATAAACTAAAACAAAAAACAAACCAGAAATCGCTGGAGAAACCCAGCAGGTATGGCAGTATCTGTGGAGAGAAAGCAGAGTTTACATTTCAGGTCCAGTGACCCTTCTTCAGAACTGACAGTAGTTAGGAAAATGCAGTATGTAAGCTGAAGATGGGGTGGGTTTGGGGGATAAAAGGAGTGAGTGGATAGGTGGAGATGGAGCCCAGAGGAAGAGAATGAATGACAGTTGGGCAAACAAAGGGACGTATGATAGTATGTCTGGGACAAAGTAAAACTGATAATGGGAACTGTAAATAGGTGAAAATGGGTTGGCTGTGCTGAAAGCAGTCTATGTCATGACAGGGCCTGGAGTCTGTGGGTGAGTGAAGGACATACAGGAAGGTTTCAGGTTCTAAAATTATTGAATTTGATATTGAGTCCTGAAGGTTGCAGGGTCCCCAGGTGGAAAATGAAATGCTGATCTTCGAGCTTGCCCTGAGCCTTGCTGGAGCACTGCAGCAGCCCGAGACAGATATGTTGGCCAGGGAACATGGTGGTATGTTGAAGTGGCAGGCAGATGGAAGCACAGGGTCATTTTTGCAGACAGAACATAAGTGTTTCTTAAAGCAGTCGCCCAATCTACATTTCATCTCTCCAGTGTAGAGGAAACCATTTTGTGAGCAATGAATTTAGTAGAATAGATTGAGTGAAGTTCATGTAAATTGCTGCTTCATCTGGAAGGTGTGTCTGGAGCCTTGGATTATGGAAAGGTGAACAGGCAAGTGTTACATTGTCTTCAATTGCATAGGAAGGCGCTATGGGGTGAGAGGAGGCGTTGGGAGTAGAGAAGGGCGTCTGAGAGGGAACGGTCCCTGCAAAATACTGACAAGAGAGGGGAGAGGAATATGTGTCTGGTGATGGCACCCTACTGGAGGTGATGGAAACGGTGGCTAATGTTCCTTTAGCTGTGACTGCTAGTGGGGAGGTAAGTGTGGACAAAGGGTACCCTATTGATATTGTGGGAGGGAAGAGAAGTAGTGAGGCCACAAAGTGCATGAAATGTATCAGGCAGAACTAAGGGCCCTGTCAAGTGTGGTGGTGAGGAATCCTTAGTTGAGGATAAAATTGTACATTTCTGAGGCTCTCCTGTGGAAGGTGGCATCATCAGAACAGATGCGATGGAAACGGAGATACTGGGAGAATGGAATGGAGTCCATGTAGGCAACAGGGTGTGATGATGTAGGAACAAATTACTGCAGATGCTGGAATCTGTACTGGAAACAACAAATGCTGGAGATCACTTTAGCTCTGATGAAGAGTCATCTAGACTCAAAATGTTAGTTTGCTCTCTGTCCATGGATGCTGTCTGACCCGCTGTGAACTCCAGGATGTGAGGGTATACAGTCAAGGTAACTGTAGGAGTCGATGGGCTTATTGCAGATATTGATGGCCAGTCTATCCCCAGAAATGGAAACAAAGATGTCGAGGAGGTAAGGGAGAAGTCAAGATGGACCAGGTAAAGGTGAGACCAGGGTGGAAGTTGAAAGTGAAATTAATAAATTTTTCCAATTCCAGATGAGAGAGGAAAGCAGGACCGATGGTGTCATCAAAGTACCGGAGAAAGAGTTGTGTGGACAACCTAAATAGGACTGGAATAAGGAATGTTCTACATACCCCAGAAAGAGACAGTCATAACTGGGCCCATGTAGAAACCCGGGGTGACATCTTGGATCTGAAGAAAGCGAGATGAGTTAAAGCAGTAGTTGCTCAAAGTGAAGATGAGCTAGGCCAGGGGGAGGAGGGTGGTGGTGGATGGGGACGGTTTAAGCCTTCTTTCTAGGATCAAATAGAGAGCTCTAAGACCATCCTGATGGGGATGGACGTGTAAAGGGATTGCATGTCCATGGTGGCTTGTGACCGTGACTGGAGATTCTGAAACTGATATAAAGTTTCAGAAGAACCACAGATATAAGTGGGAAGAGACTGGACAAAGGGAGAAAAAAAGCTGAGTCAAGATAAAAAGAGATATGTTCTGTGGGACAGGGACAGGTAGAAACAATGGGTCAGCCTGGCAGTTCTGTTTGTGGATTTTAGGAAGCATGTAGAAGTGAGCTGTAAGGGATTTGGGGAATGTGAGCTCGGAAGCTGTGGTGGTGATGAGATCCCCAGAAGAAATTAATGGCTGTTGTGGACACAATAGCCTCATGTTCGATAGTGGGGTCATGATCCAAGGGGAGATGGGAGGAGGTGTCCAAGAGCTGGTGCAATGCAGAGATCAATGAAAGAACTCCATACAGGCCGGTATCCACCACCAGGTCACCCTTTATTGACACATGAACAGTCCTTAACTTTAGTACTGTCTCAATCAGAGTCAGCTACCAGAGTGTCAGCATCTCTGACACTCTCCTTTTTATCTGTCAACCAGGACTTCCTGATTGGACCAGATTAACAGTCCCAATCAGGCAACTCAGATTCTTTGAGGTCCAACTGTCTGACATCATTATAATCACTGCATCCCTCCCACTCTGAGTCTGAGTGGCCGGACATTTTCTTGAAGAGCCTCCTGGTGTTTTTAAGCAGTGGGTTAGATTCCTCTGATTTGGCGTCTGATACAAGTGACATGTAACACAGGGGAGCTCCATTCATATTTCAGGAGCACTTCAGCAGAATTTCAGTGTCTTCTTCCAACAGCAGAGGCGTTGAGGCAGCTACATCCATCATGTCCATCTCTGATTCTGAGGACTCACCAACACTTGATGGACAGAGTGAATCCGTGGGTTCCAGTAGCCTTTCCGACTGTTCCAAGGGGCAGGGCATGTTTTGCTTCCGGACCATTTGTGAATTGTGGCTTTCATACAGTCCACATGCTTGTTCAGGACAATCACACCAACTCGAACTTTATACGTCTCTGGTCCTGATCTCACGTCAACCATGCCTCTTATCATGCGGGACCATTTGTGTGATTCTTACACCAAAATTATTTCCCTGCATCAAACTGACTGTCTCACTTTATGGAGTCTTGTGTCCAGCATTGGCATTCCTGATGCCGTTTCGTTCTCTCACCTAAGTCTGGGAAGATCAGACTTAACCTGGTGCGAAGTCTTCTACCCTGCTGGTGCTATCCTTGTAGTTGCATGCAGAGTGGTCCTATCATGAAATAAGAACCATGACAACTTGGTATTTAGTGAGGCTGTAGGCTGTTTCTTCAAGCCAGCCTTCAAAGTTTGGACAGCTCTTTCTGCCAAGCCATTGGATGATGGGTGGTGTGGAGCTGGATTTTAGGAAGCATGTAGAAGTGAGCTGTAAGGGATTATCCCATTTAACTTTAAGAAATCACCAAATTCCCTGCTGTTGAATGATGGCGTCTTATCTATGACCGACACTTCCTGGACTCCATGTGCTAAAAAGATGCACACAGTTTTTCTATCATCGATCCCTTGTTTGTGAATTGACTATATGCACGGCCACACATTTTGAGTGGCATCAATAATGACTAAGAACATTGAACCCATGAAAGGACTTTCATGGTCGATGTGCAACTGAGTCCAAGGTTTACCCATCCATTCCCACAGATCTGGGGGAGCTCTAGTGGTCATTTTTTTCCATGTTGATACTCCAGGCACTGCTGTGTCTCTGTATGCATCCAGGCCTATCCATCAGACATAGCCTCTTGCAAATATCTTTATTTTGGAGACCGGATGGCCCTGCTGGAGTTTAGCTGGCATTTGACGGTGACCTTTGCTCAGGACAATCACTGTTGCTCCCCTGCTGTAACCATTTAACCAGACCTCTACTTTGATTGATTTTGATTTGGATGTTGCTAAGCATTTTAACTGTTCCTCAACAGATGTAGGTGTATTTTCCAGGGTCTGAACTCTCCTGGCTATCCAACCTGGATACTGGGCCGTGAATTATCTGACTCAATTTACATCTTATAGGACTGTTTTGCTGTCTTGAGTTCACATACTGGAAGCAACTACAATGGCTTGCTGGCTGGACCCTGAAGAAAATTTTAACCATTTGGCTGAGGCTTGGCTTTGTTTGGTGTTTTGGTATGGACTGACCTGGAGTCTCTTTGATCAGGATATGTCCTGAGTGAGGCTGTGCAATTACCCCGCACTCAAGTAGTGTTCCCCAAGCTCAGTCAGACTGATGAAGTTATCCTTTTCTGTAGGAATACTTTGCAACTCATATGGTCCACTTGCCACATTTTCCAATGATAAGACCAATTGTAGCACATAGAAACATAGAACATAGATAATAGATGTAGGAGTAGGCCACTTGGACCTTCAAGCCTGCATCACCATTCAATATGATCATGACTAATCATGCAATTTCAGTATTCCACTCCCACTTTCTCTCATAATCCCTTGATCCCTTTAGCTGTATGGGCCACATCCAGCTTCCTCTTGATTATATCTAACGAGCTACTGAAACGTCAGCTTTCCTGCTCCTCTGATGCTGCTTGGCCCGCTGTGTTCATCCAGCTCTACACCTTGTTATCTCAGATTCTCCAGCATCTGCAGTTCCTACTATTTCTGAGCTAGAGAATTCCACAGGTTTGCAACTCTCTGAGTGAAGAAATTCTTCCACATCTTAGTCCTGAATGGCTTACTCCTTATTCTTAGACTGTATCTCTAGTTCTGGACTTCCCCAACATCAGGAACATTCTTTCACATCTAGTCTGTTCAGTCCCATCAGGATTTTATATGTTTCTTTGAGATGCCCCTTCATTCTTCTGTTTGATGCGCCTGTTTGAAGTCCAATTGGATGTCAGCTAGTTGGCATTTTTACAGTTGCATCACTGATTTCACGTCCCTGATGGCCTCAGAGCATCTCATTAATGGTTAAACCAAAGTAACAGCCTGCTGCCCATTGTCTTAACCTAGTCAAAATTCCTATAATGGTTTTCCCTAGTTCTCAAATTGCTGAATAATAATGAAAGCATCTCAGAATTAGAAGAGGCTTTAGTCACAATATTCCTTAACTATATTCGTCAGTTCTTGAAAGGTTTTAGTATCTGTAGCCTCAGGGAAAGTTAGGCTCCTATTTACAGAAAAAAGCTGAAACTCCACAGCCTGTCAGCAGAATTACTAATAGCATTTTGTCTGCCACAATGTTGTTTGCCCAGAAAAATTAACATATTAACACATACTGGGCCCAGTCTTTGACAGCAGGGTCGAACGAGTGAAGCTTCCCAACCAAAGTCACGATGTAAGAAATGTTTACTCAACTCAAAAAAGATTGTGCAGTGAATTTTCTTCAGGATCATGCTTTACTCCTGTAGCCACTGAAATAACTGCACAGAGGCCAGTATCTGTTACCAAGTCACCCTTTATTATACATAAACAGTCTTTGGCTTTAGCACTGCTTCATTCAGAGTCAACTACCAGAGTGTCAGCATCTCAGACACTCCCCTATTTATATGTCAGCCAGGGCTCCCTGATTAGACCAAATTACCAGCCCCAATCAGGGAGCTCATGTTCTATGAGATCCGGGTAACTGACCTTGTTAAAGTTGTACAGTTGGTAATGCCAGCCATCAACATCATCAACAACAGTTCTGATGAAGGGTCACTGGACTCAGAACGTTAACTCTACTTTTTTCTTCACAGAGGCTGCCAGACCTGCTGAACTTTTCCAACAATTTCTATTTTTGTTCCTGATTTTGTTGGCAGGGATGGTTGCAAAGTCAGTGTTAATCTGAGAACAGAGTGCAGTTAGTTCAGAGGGAGATAGTTTTGAATGAATGAGGGGTGGCAGAGAAATAAAGGCAACCAATGTCATGTTGACAGTTCTTGGTGAACAATTCAAGCGCAGGTAAAAGGCCAACGAGTGGGGTCCAGGTGGAGGGACAGTGTTAGAGGTAGATGAGGAATCTGTGGGACAGGATAGGACTCTTGTCCAAAGAAGTGGGTGTGGAGGTGGTGGAAGAAGACTACAACATCATGATGTCCCCGAAATTCATTGAGAAATTAATCTAATTATGGATTAAACTAAGATTTTTGCTGAGTACAGAACGTTTAGCATGAGAGAGTGGAACATTGAGGGATTGTAAATATGCATGACAAGAGGTAGGGTTGGGAGAAGGGATGGAGACAGGTGAATGAAAAGGAGAGAAAGGTTCCACAGGGGCCTTGGTTTCTCTGAGCTGTTGTAGCTTGTGTTTTTTTCATGCCTGAACGGAAGAGAAAAGGTTTTTTGTTAGAGCATTGAATAAATTGGAGAATGAAGTGGGATTGAGGGGCAGCACCATTAGCAGCGCCTCACACTTTCTCAAAGCTGCCTCAGACACTAAGAGCAGAAGTAGGCCATTTGGTATTTTGAGTCTGCTCTATCATCCAATATAATGATGCCTGATCCTCTCTCTGAATGCCATATCCCTTGAACATCTAAAAAATTATCTATCTCTTTACTGAATATACTCTGTGATTTGGCCCCTATGGCCTTGTTGTAGAGGATTCCACAGATTCACTACGCTTTGAATAAATAAATGTTTCCTCATTTCAGTCCTCTGAAAGGCCCCTCATGCCTTCTGAAAATCCATTGTCTCAAAAAGGTATATGCTGAAAAACCCAGCAGATTTCTGGAGCATGATCTGCCTATTATAAAACCATGCTGGCTTTGTCCAACCTATTCTGCTTTTCAAATGATCTGTCATCTCAATCTTTAATAATAGACTCTAGCATTTTCCTCACTCAGCTAATTTGACTGTAATTCTGTTTTTGTTTTCTCTCCCTTTCATTTCAAATAGTGGAATTACATTTGCCACCTTCCAATCTGTAGGATCTGCTCCAGAGTCCATTGACTTTTGGAAGATGACAACAATGCACCCAATATTTACAGGGTCCCTTTCTTGAGTACTTTGCGATAGAGATTATCAGATGATTTGTCAGCCTTTCAGCCATTAATTTCCCCAGCACCATTTTCTTATGAATACTGATTTCTTTCAGTTCAGTCCTTTCACTAAGCTCTGGGTTTCCTGACATCTGTGGAAATGTATTTTTGCCCTTTTTGTGGAGACAGAAGCAAAATATGTGTTCAGTTCTTTTGCCATTTTTTTGTTCCCTATTATAATTTCCCCGGCTTCTGACTGTAAGGGTTCTACATTTATCTTTACTAATCCTTTTTCTTACCACAAATTTATAGAAGATTTTATGGTCAGTTTGTTTGAAAATTAGAAAAGAAGTTTTGGAGAACCCTACTACGGCTGTTCACTGTGGATATACAATGGTTTATATTTAAAGAATGTGTGCGTGATTAACAACACAAACAACATTAATAACAATTAAATGCTGCCAATCCTCAGGCTTGCTGTTTTTTCTGGTTATCTTGTATGTCTGTCTTTGATCTAATAATATCCATGATGTCTTTTGTAAGCCGTGGTTGATCTACCTTTCCTCTTTTATTTATGTACCAGATTGAAATGAATAATTGTTGTTGTTCATGCGCATGTTCTTTAAATACGAACCATTGCCTATCCACTGTCAACCCCTCTAATAAGATGCTCTACTTCGTTCTTGCCAATTGTCATACTTTCACAGTTTCTTCTATTTAGATCCAGGACCCTAATTTTTCATTCAAGTACTTTGTTGTACATCATAATGAAGCACCCAATCATATTGTAGTCACTCTTCCTCAAGGAACCTGGCACAACAGAATTTTTAATGACTCCTTTCTCATTGCACAGTATCCAGCGTAGAATAACATGTTCTCTTGCAGAAAGCTGTAGAGATGAGGTGATAAGCATATTCAAGGCTGAGGTAGACGGGTTTTTAATCAGTAAAAGAATCAAGGATAATAGGGAAAAGGCAGGAAAGTGGAGTTGAGGATTAGCAGATCCGCCATGATTTCATTGAATGGAAGGAGCAGATGCAATGGGCTGAATGGCACCTACATCTTATGGCCTTAATGGAGAGACCTTAGAGTGCATGCCCACAGGCCCCTGAAGGTGGCCAGAAAAGAAGACAAGGTATAAGATAAGAAGGTATATGAGATACTTTCCTTTATTTGGCAAGGTATTGAACATAAATGTAAGGAGGTTATGCTGGAACTATGTAAGACACTGGCTATGCCGCAGCTAGAATTTCGTGAGCATTCCTGCTCACCAAATTAGAGGAATGACATAATTGCTTTAGAATGGGTACAGAACACATTTTAGGAATGTTACTGGGGCTTATAAAATAAATCTATGAGTAAATATTCAGTGGGTTAGGTTTGTTTTCCTCAGAGCAAATGATGATGAGGGTGACTTAATTGTGGTGTACAAAATTATGAAGGGCTTAGTTAAAGTCAATAGGGAAGATCCATCTCCCTGTGTAGTAATGTCAATTACCAGAGGGCTTAGATTGAAAGTGATTGGGAGAAGAATTACATGGGACATGAGGAAAAGATTTTGGCCAGATGGATGATGGTGGGCATCTGGAGTTTGCTGCCCATAATGGCAGTTAAAGTGGAAATCCTTAACTTGTTTAGATCTGATATGCACGTGATGTGCTGTAGCCTGCAAGGTTACTAAGTAGGTGTTGGAAAGTGAATCAAAGTGGGTGGTGAGTTTATACAGCTTGTGCAAATGCAATGGTCTGAATGACTTCTTCCAGGGCTGTAACATTTCTATGGTTCTGAGTTTCTAAGTGCAAACCAGGTGGATTGCACCTCTGATAGACCACAGCAAAATTGTATGTGATATGGGTTGGTAATGCTGTTGGAGAGTGTTTAAACAAAGTTGGCAGCAAGATGGAAATCAGGTCATTATACTTTTCAGACTACAGAACTAGTTTTGGTTGACTCTAAAAGTTAGTTTAAGATGTATCAACAATGAATGAAGAAGTTTGAAATGTTTTACCTTTTTTCTCTAGATGTGGCTAGAGTTGGATTCTCAAATCACTGATGCAGCTAATGAAGCAAAGGACAATGTGAAGTTCCTGCAGGCACTGGAGAAAGTTTGTCAGCCACTCTACAATTCTGATCCGGTATTTACTTATTTAAAGAAGCCCTTTTATCTGAAATATTTCAATGCTATCAGTCAGATTTTATATTGACAAAAAATGTTAGCAATGGAGGATGGAATTCTGATCTCCTTACTGTGTTGCTTCCAGTTTGAAGGTAGAATTTTGAGCCAACAAGAAGTCTCCAGGTTGAAAATCTTGACTTCAGGCAAGGGTTATGTGTTGACTAAATACAACCCATGTACTGTGGATCTGTTGGGGAATTGTTATTTCCCTACACTGCCACTAAGAAATTGGTGGTGAGTATCCCTGGGAGAAAATTTAACTGTAACTAACTTGGAGGTGGGATTTTCGCACTCAGAGAAAGGAAGTCCTTGTCAGAGGGTTGTCAGCCAAAATGTTACCTGGGTTCAGACATCAAGCTGTGTGGAGCAGATTTCCTATTCACAAGTTTTACTGTTGTTTTCCCGTACATGGGGTTATGCTTCCAGTTAGCACATGGTCTGTCCAAATGTAGTACTTTCTACACCTGACATTAGCATACACAGCAAAACATGCTAGGTTTCTCAAAGATAAAAATGAATGGCAAACCAGTAATACTTGGAAATGA
This sequence comes from Ginglymostoma cirratum, assembly GCA_024137785.1. Lineage (NCBI taxonomy): Eukaryota > Metazoa > Chordata > Chondrichthyes > Orectolobiformes > Ginglymostomatidae > Ginglymostoma > Ginglymostoma cirratum. Next base: position 3,363,896 of record JAHRHZ010000279.1, on the reverse strand, counting down.
ACATATTGATTGTTTTGGAGCTCCAATCTGAAGTATGCAAGATGGCTCAGTTTGATTTCTAATTTTTGGAAGTGTTATTGTTCTTTTCCTTCTGGAAGCCCATACGATGTGGGCCTCCACTGACATGGATGAAATAACAGCAAGCAGGATAAGGCCCTAAAGTAGTCAGCCAGAAAAAAAACAGTAAATCATGAGAATAGTACACGTTGTTCTGGTAACATTCCACAGTTTAGCAGCAAGGGATTTGTCATTGGGCAGGTCACTATTTTGTAACGTGTGTGATTAATATATATTTTGATTTTTGTGGAGTTTGGATTTTGAACTAGTGGCATATGTGTTTTGGTCTCTGTATATGAGAGATTTTAATGATTAACTTGTCAGTATTTTTGCAGCCAATGTTTTATAAACATCTGTATGAGTGAAACATTTCCTAAGGGTGCAAATTTGTTTGCATTGAGAGAATTTTATGTTCTTTATTCATTAGCGGAATGAGGGTATCACTGGCTAAGCAACATTTATTGCCCATCCCTAATTGCCCAGAGGGCAATTCAAAGTCAACCACATTGCTCTGGGTCTAGAGTCACATGTAGGCCAGACCGGGCAAGGATGGCAATTTCTTTCCCTAAAGGGCATTGGTGAACCAGATGGGGTTTTTCCAACAGTCAAGAATGGGATTCATGGTCAAATCGTTAGATTCCAGATAATTTTATTGAATTCAAATTCCACCCTCTGCTGTGGTGGGATTCAAACCCGGGTCCCCAGAACGTTATCAGGGTCTCTGGATAAACTATCCAGTACTTGTCTCCCCTTTTAGGTGTGGACAGAATAAGCATTGTAGAGCAATAACCTTCTTTCAGTTAGAGGGATCAGTAATTTTTTTTGCCTGGGGAAGCATCCATAGCTTGGAAACCTTTTGGTTTCAATTTGCCAATGTCCTGGTTGTTGGATGTAGAAAACAGTTTCTCTGAGAAAAATGAGTTTGTTCAGAAAAGTTAGGAAATATATTACCTCAGTGCAAGTGTTTCAGTTCAAAAGCTCCAGACAAGAAGCATATTGACAGAACTCTGAAGGGCATATTAGAAGCTGAGAAATTCTAAGTTTAAGGAGGAGGCTATCAAACTTTCAAGGCCAGGAATTACAAGAAACAGTTAAGTTAAATCTATAGATGTAATAAAGAAGTGAATTTTCTCTGGTATTTATTTGTGTTATAAAGATTTGCTGTTGACATAGATGGAATATTGTATTTTACGCTTATTTTTAATCTTTCAAGTTAGTTTACATGAAAATAGCTTGGTTTACACTATTTTATCTTTTCTTTTGCATAATAAACTTACGTTTCATAGTTAAACTCATATCTGCAGAAGTGTGTGCTTATGTTGCAGTGAGAGATCACTTTGCTAAATGGAAAAAAATTGTGTATCAAACCAAAATTCAATTTGGGATCTGATTTGTCCAGTAATAACATCAGCTGGAATCTTAGTTGGGGGCTCAGCTGGGATTTGAATGTACTGGAGTTAAAAGGGGTTTGTGTATTTCTTTTTGAGATGATGAATTAGTTGTGGCTCTGAACATAACTGAACATAACAATTGTGTTATGGTGAGGTTTACTGCATAAAGTTTGAAGACAGTTTTAAATTTTGGTTAGAGTTCGCTGGAATTCAAACTATAACAGTGGATTATTTGAAATCTTTGGTGATAGCAAAACTGAGAGATACAGCTGATAAATTGAAGGTAGAAATAAAAGCAAGATCTTGTTAGGATGAGATGCTTTAAGTTATTATCCCACATATAGAATTTGAGGAAAATAAAATAAAATTGGGATGCCATAGCCAAAATTAGTTGAGATACACTTAGAAATGAAAACAAAAATGTTGAGTTAGGAGAAAACAGAGAATAGTGGAAATTGAGGAAAGTGAAAAACAGAGAAACAATGAAAGGGAGGAGAAAGAACAACTGAGGGTAATGGAAAGGGGCATAGAGTTCAGGAAACTTGAAATGACCATAAGATCATAAAATGTGGGGCAGAATTGGACCATTCAGCCTATCAAATCTGCTCCACCATTTGACTATGTCTGATATGTTTCTCAACCCCATTCTCCTGCCTTCTCCTGTAACACTTGATCCCTTTACTAAGCAATAACGTAACTGTCTTAAGTGCACTCAATAACCTCTTGTTGATGAAGCCATGCTGACTAAGCTCTATTTTACCATGCACTTCCAAGTACACCTCCATTGTAATAACGTAATGTCAAATCTTACCAACGACTGAGGTCAGGCTAACCAGCGTACAGTTTCCTGTCTTCTGCCTTCCTCTCTCCTTAAACAGGAGTGTCACATTAGCCAGTTTCCAGTCATCTGGGGCCTCCCTAACTCCAGTGATTCCTGAATGATCACCACTAATGTCCCCATGATCTCCTCGGTATCTCCTTCAGAACTCTGGGTGTAGTGCTTCTGGCCCAGGTGATTCAGCCACCTTCAAACTTTTCAGTTTCCTAGGACCTTCTCCTTAGTGATGGACCCTACACTCACCTCTGCTCCCTGGCTCTCTTGAGTTCTGGTATACAGCTGGTGGATTCTACTGTGAAAACTAATTCAAAGTACTTATTCAGTTTCATTTCTTTGTTCTCCGTTACTACTTCTCCATCCTTATTTTTCAGTGTTCCAATGTCCCCTCTTGCCTCCTTCTCACCTTTCAGCTATCTAAAAATAAAACTCCTGCTATCTTGTCTTCTATTGCTAGCTAGCTTACCCTCATATTTCATCTTCTCCCCCTTGTTGCATTTTTAGTTATCCTCTGCTAGTTTAAAAGCTTCCCAATTCTCTGGGTTCCCACTCATCTTCAGCACATTATATGCTTTTTCTTTTGCTTATTTGCTGCTCCAGGCTCCCATAGTCAGCCATGGTTCTCTTGTCCTCCCATTATTATGTTTCTTTTACCTTGGGATGAATTTCTGCTGTGCCTGTTGAATTACCCCCAGAAACTCCCACCGATACTGCTCCACTATCTTCCCTGCTACGCTCCCCTTCTATTCCAATCTGGCCAGCTCTTCTGTCATTCTTTGTAGTTATCTTTACTCAATTGTAATACCATTACGTCTGATTCCAACTTGTCCCTCTTTAACTGGAGAGTGAATTCGATCATATTATGATCACTGCCCCCTAAGGGTTCCTTCACCTTAAGCTCCTATCAAATCTGCCTCAGTACAATCATTAAATCCAGGGTTGCCTGTCTGTAGTGGGCTTTGCCACAAGCTGCTCCAAAGAGACCATCTTGCAGCATTCCACAAATTCCTTTAGAGACATACAAGATGATCAGAGGATTAGATAGGGTGGACTGTGAGAACCTTCTTCCTCGGGCGGTGACGGCTAGCATGAGGGGACATAGCTTTAAATTGAGGGGTGATAGATATAGGACAGATGTCAGAGGTAGATTCTTTACTCAGAGAGTAGTAAGGGCATGGAATGCCTTGCCTGCAGCAGTAGTAGACTTGACAACTTTAAGGGCATTTAAATGGTCATTGGATAAACATATGGATGATAATGGAATAGTGTAGGTTAGATGGGCTTCCGACTGGTTTCACAGGTCAGCGCAACATCGAGGTCCGAAGGGCCTGTACTGCGCTGTAATGTTCTATGTTCTATGTTCTATGTTCTATTTTCTTGAGATTCACTACTGACCTGATTTTCCCAGTCCATCTGTACGTTGAAGTCCCCCAGGATTATTGTAATGATGCCTTTCTTACACGCCTTTTCTGTGTCCTGATTTATTTTCTTGCCCATGTCCTGGCTACCACTAGGAGGCCTGAACTCAACTCCCATCAAAGTCTTAACACAGTGTGGAGTTGGAGGAGCACAGTGGGCCAGGTAGCATCAGAGGAGCAGGAAAGTTGATGTTTTGGGTCAGGACCCTTCTGAAGAAGGGTCCTCCAGTTCCACACTCTGTTATCTCTGACTCCAGCATCAGCAGTTCTTACTATTTCCCACCAAAGGTCTTTTTTTTCTTTGCGGTTCTTCAACTCTACCACACAGATTCTACGCCTTAGGAGTATGTATTTAATTTCATTTCTTACTAACAAGGTAACCCCACCTGTCCTTTTGATAGGACTTGTACCGTTGGATATTTATTTCTTAGCTCTGATTCCCTTACAGCCATGCCTCAGTGGCACAACATTGTATCTGCCAGCTTCAATCTGCACTACAAACTCATTTACCTTATATTGTATAGTACATGCATTTAAGTACAGCATGCTTACTATGCTTGCTTACTATGATCTGCTTGTACTACTTACAAACAAAGCTTTTCACTATTCTTAGGAAAATGTGACAATAAATCAAATCATTCTCAGTCCTGCGTTGACTGCCCCCTTCTCATTGCTGACTCCTTACTTGCTGTGCCTGAAGTTAGATTCCTGAGCCTTTCCGTCTTATCCCATCTCATTGGAACAGCTTCCCCCTTCCTAAGTATTGGTGCCAGTGTACCATGAATTCAAACCCAATTCTCCCACACCAGTCTTTCAACTATGCGTTTACCTCTTTAATCTTGTTGATCCAATGCCAATTTGCTCCTGGCTCAGGTAGTAATTTGTAGATTATTACCTTTTTGATTCTGTTTTTAAATTTAGACCTATCTGTTCATATTTCGTCAGCAGAACCTCCTTCCTTTTTCTACCTATATCGTTGGTACCTATATGGACCATGACAACTGGATCTCTTCCTTCCCACTCCCGAGTTCCTCTGCATCTCAGATGAGACATCCAAGCACTAGGCAGGCAGTAAAGCTTTCAAGACTCTCAATCCTGGTCACGAAGAACAATGCCTATTCCTCTGACTATAATATTCCCGATTAGAACCACATTTCTCTTTTCTCCTCTCTCTTGAATGACTCCTGTACTACAGTGCTACAGTCAGTTTGCTCATCCTCCTACAGCCACACTCTCACTCACATGGGGAGCAAGATCCTCAAACCTGTTTGACAAGTTCAAGGGCTGAAGCTCCCTCAGCTGTACCCCGGATGCCTTTACATGCCTCGCTTGTAGTCACACCCTCCTGTTCCTGACCATCGACCAAATTTGAAGTAGTTAATCTAAAGGGTGTAACTGCCTCCTGATAAACAGTATCCAGTTAACCGATGTGGGCATCATTCGAAGCTCAGACTCTAACTCATCACCTCTGAGCTGGAGTTCCTCAAGCAACAAAGCTTGCTGTAGCTGTCGTCACAATGAACCACATTGGGGTCTGCTAGTTCCCACTTCTCCGGTATACTTGCAGTCTGTACCCTGGAAGCTCAGACTTTCATCAAAGGGCCCGTCAACAACAGGTATTTAATTTTGCAGCAGGAACACTACGCGCGTGGACAGGGACTGAGCTTATGGATTGGACCAAGGTATGTCAGAGGCGGAGGGGGAGCTGCTCGCTTGATGTACATTGTGAAGTATGGCACACTGAGACGTCAATCTCACACCTATAACATGTACCAGCTGCCTGCGCGGCCGACAGATTGTATGTCTTTTAAACAAATGGACATGTTAGAAACTGGTGAGGGCTAAACCTTAGTCCAGTCAACCAGCGAGAGAGTGGTAGAAGGGGAGCTGCTGTCTGTCAGAGTGTTCCAGTACTAACAATCAGGGCCACAATCCAAATATGGTTCAGGGACTGGGCCACAATCAGTTGTCTGCTTGTGATGCTCACATTCAGGACATCTAACTGACTACTCTCCAGTGGGGTTAAAATTGTGTCAGAGATAAAAGGTACTGCAGATGCTGGAGAATCCGAGATAACAAGCACCATCCCCATGCTTGTTATCTCGTACTCTCCAGTGGGTCAGTCTTGTAGGGCCAGCAGGAGCAGTCAGTGGAATCGTGTATTGGCAGTTGGGGAGCTGCAAGGATCACGGTTAGGAGTCTAATCAGTGATGTCCAAGGCTCGCTTTATGAAGTTTGTCAGATGTCTAGGCTTAATATACCCCTGGAATTTATCATGGGGTACCTGTAAGGGCAGCAGGGAATCGCTGGCAGAAGGGACAGGGGATTCGAGACTGAGGTGGAGAGCAGAGGCATTTGCAGAAATGAGGACAAGGGTGGTGATGGGGCGGTTAATTTGCAGGTGTTTGGGAGTATGCAGAGCAGTACCGGGTGGTATGGTAGACTACAGGAGAAGTTACTGGCAGTTACCACTACTTTGCCAAAGTGGTGAGCATGGGAAGCAAATTGAGAATTATTATGGTGCAATTCAGGGGCAAAAAGAAAACTGTTATAGGCTAAGTTCAACATGGTGGCCCTCTGCATGGTGTAGGGGAATGAGAGGAAATGGACTGTCAGGGTAGTGTGAGTTAATAGGGGAAGGAGAGTCTCGGGGGTGGGGAACCTGCTGACCAAGTGGAGTCCAGCATTGAAATTGTCAAATGCAACCTACATTCCCTGTCTTCACTTTCCGTTCTCTAGATGGAAATGCTACCTGAAAATAGTTGAGTTATCATACACCATCAGTGCCAGTTTGATGGGCACAATCCATGTGTCCTAGAAGCTTGGTCATTGAATCACAGAATTATTATGGTGTAGAAGGGGGCCATTTGACAAAATGTGCCTGCACCAGCTATATTATCTCATGCCAACCTCCTGCCATTTCCCCATATCCTTGCACTCCATTACTAGCTAAAAATGCCATCCTCTGCCTGCTTGAATGCTTCAATTGAAATGGCCTCCACCACATTTCCAGGTAGTGTTTTCTCTACCCTAACAACCCATTGTGTGTAAAGGTTTTTCTCACAGCTCCCTTACTTCATTTACATATCATTTAAATAACATATCATTTGCATTTTTCATTTAGAACATAAGAACATAAGAACTAGGAGCAGGAGTAGGCCTTCCGGCCCTTCGAGCCTGCTCGCCATTCAACAAGACCATGGCTGATCTTTTCGTGGACTCAGATCCACTTACCCACGCTTTCACCGTATCCCTTAATTCCTTCATTGTTCAAAAAAAATCTACCTTAGCTACAAAAACATTTACTGAAGTAGCGTCAACTACTTTACTTGGCAAGGAATTCCATAGATTAACAACCCTCTGGGTGAAGAAGTTCCTGCTCAATTCAGTCCTAAATCTGCTCCCGCTAATCTTGAGGCTATGCCCTCTTGTCCTAGCTTCACCTTCCAGTGGAAACATCCTGTCTACTTCTATCTTATCTATTCCCTTCATAATTTTATATGTTTCTATAAGATCCCCCCTCAATCTTCTGAATTCCAATGAATATAATCCCAATCTACTCAGTCTCTCCTCATAAGCCAACCCCCTCAACTCTGGAATCAACCTAGTGAACCTCCTCTGCACCCCGTCCAGTGCCAGTACACCCTTTCTCAAATAAGGAGACCAAAACTGCACTCAGTACTCCAGGTGTGGCCTCACCAGCACCTTGTACAGCTGCAACATAACCTCTCTGCTTTTAAACTCAATCCCTTTAGTAATGAAAGACAAAATTCCATTTGCCTTCCTAATTACTTGTTGTACCTGCAGACCAACCTTCTGTGATTCATGCACAAGGACATCCAGGTCCCTCTGCGTAGCAGCATGCTGCAACTTTTTACCATTCAAGTAATAATCCTTTTTACTATTACTCCTACCAAAATGTACGACTTCACATTTATTTACATTGTATTCCATCTGCCAGACCTTTGCCCACTCACTCAATGTATCTATGTTCCTCTGCAAAGTTTCACAGTCCTCTGCACACTTTGCTCTGCCACTCATCTTAGTGTCATCTGCAAACTTTGACACCCTACACATGGTGCCCAACTCCAAATCATCTGTATAAATTGTAAATAAAGGCATGCCCTTTAGTTCTTGTTTCTTTTCCAAGCGAAAGCAGCTTCCCTGATCTACTTTGCTCAGCCCACTCATGATATTAAAAAGGGCAAATTACAACTGTGCTAGTCAGGAGTTAGGGAGAGTTAATTGGGAGCAGCTGTTATTGGACAAGTCCACATTTCACACATGGGAGTTGTTTAAAGACCTACTGATCAGAGTTCAGGACCAGCATGTTTCCTCTAATTCAATAGTGGGAGTGTTGAGAGTGTGAGCCAAGGGGCAGCCAGGAAGATAAGGTTTCTGTATAAAAAGCTTGTCTCGTGAATAGGCGGTACGAAGGCTGAGCAGGAGCAAATGTGGACACGGGGACTGCTGGGTAAGTGAACTAATATATTCGGACAGTGCCTAACCTGAAACACTGCACAACTCGTGTCTCCCACTCATCATCCTCCTCTAACCTAAAAAAAATGACTCTGTGTGGAGTGTTTGTAAGATAAGCTTTTTTTTTTCTCTTTATCTCTTTTGGCAATCTAGAGTAGAGGGGATGGAAGCTAGGGCAGTTGCATGCTCCTCTTGTAAGATGTGGGAGGTAAGGGTCCCTTCTAACTTCACCTACGAGAAGTGTACCCAACTCCAACTCCTCACAGACCGCGTTCGGGAACTGGAGCTGGAGCTGGATGAACTCCGGATCATTTAGGAGGCTGAGGGGATATAGAGAAGAGTTAAAGGGAGGTTGTCACACCCAAGTTACAGGATAAAGATAGCTGGGTGACTGTCAGGAGAGGGAAAGGGAATAGGCAGATAATGCACGGATCCCCTGTGGCTGCTCCCCTCATAAATAAGTATATCGCTTTGGATACTATTGCGAGGGATGACCTACCAGGGGAAAGCTGTAGCGGCCAGGGGAGAATAGGAGAGCATTAGTGATAGGAGAACAGATGGGAGATTCTGTGGTCCCGAACAAAACTCCCGGATGGTATGTTGCCTCCCTGGTGCCATGGTCAGGGATGTCTCGGATCGAGTCTACAGGATTCTAAAGGGGGAGGTGAGCAGCCGGAAGTTGTGGTACACAACGGTACCAATGACAAAACTAGGAACAGGGATGAGGACCTGAAAAGTGAATATAGGGACTTAGTTTGGAAGCTGAAAGGCAGGACGAGCAGAGTAGCAACTTTAGGATTGCTACTGGTGCCATGGCTACTGAGGCTAGGAATAGAGAAAGAGTACAGCTGAACACGTGGCTACAGAGCTGGTGTAGGAGGGAGAGCTTCAGATGTGTGGATCATTGGGATACCTTCTGGGGAAGGTGGGAGTTGTCCAAGAAGGACAGGTTGCACCTGAACTGGAGGGACACCAATATCCTGGGCGGGAATTTTCGTAGAGCTTTTCGGGAGGGTTTAAACTAGTTTGGCAGGGGGATGGGAACCAGAGCTACGGATCAGAGGATGGGCTGGGTGGTGTACAGGCAGATACAGCATGCAGAAAGTCTGTGTGGAAGGATATACAGTTGATAGGGCAAAGTTGCAGTCAGTATGACGGGTTGAAGTGTGTCTATTTTAACGCAAGAAATGTCAGGAATAAGGGTGGCGAACGTAGAGCATGGATCAGTACTTGGAGCTATGATGTTGGGGCAGTTATGGAGACTTGGATAACACAGGGGTAGGAATGGTTGTTGGATGATCCGGCGTTTAGATGTTTCAAAACAAATAGGGAGGGAGGTAAAAGAGGTGGGGGAGTTGCATTGCTAATCAGGGATAGTATCACAGCTTCAGAAAGGGAGGTCATGGAGGAGGGTTTGTCTACTGAGTCAGTATGGGTGGAAGTCAGGAACAGGAAAGAAGCAATCACCTTATTGGGAGTTTTCTATAGATCCCCCAATAGCAGCAGAGACACTGAGGAACAGATTGGGAGGGAGATTTTGGAAAGGTGCAGAAGGAGCAGGGTTGTTGTCATGGGTGACTTCAACTTCCCTAATATTGACTGGAACCTCCTAAGTGCAGATAGTTTGGATGGAGCAGATTTTATCAGGTGTGTCCAGGAAGGATTTCTGACTCAATATGCAGATAGGCCGACTGGAGGGGAGGCCATATTGGATTTGGTGCTTGGCAACGAACCAGGCCAGGTGTCAGATCTCTTGGTTGGGGAGCATTTCAGTGATAGTGATCACAACTCTTTGACCTTTAGTATAGTCATGGAGAGGGATAGGAGCAGATGATATGGGAAAGTATTTAATTGGGGGAGGGGGTATTACGATGCTATTAGGCAAGAACTGTGGAGCAAAAATTGGGAACAGATGTTCTCAGGGAAATACACGACAGAAGTGTGGGGGTTGTTTAGGGAGCACTTGCTACGAGTGCTGGATAGGTTTGTCTCACTGAGGCAAGGAAGGGATGGTAAGGTGAAGGAACCTTGGATGACAAGACATGTGGAACATCTAGTCAAGAGGAAGAAGGATGCTTATTTAAGGTTGAGGAAACAAAGATCAGCCTGGGCTTGAGAGGGTTACAGGGTAGCCAGGAAGAAACTGAAGAATGGACTTAGGAGAGCTAGAAGGGGGTTTGAAAAAGCCTTGGCAGGTAGGATTAAGGAAAACCCCAAGGCATTCTATACTTAGGTGAGGAACAAGAGGATGGCCAGAGTGAGGCTAGGGCCGACCAGGTATAGTGGAGGGAACTTGTGTCTGGAGTCAGAGGAGGTAGGGGAGATCCTTAATGAATACTTTGCTTCAGAATTCACCAGTGAGAGGGACCTTGACGGTTGTGAGGACAGTATGAAACAGGCAGATATGCTCGGACACGTTGATGTTAGGAAGGAGGGTGTGTTGGAACTTTTGAAAAACATGAGGTCAGATAAGTCACCTGGGCCAGATGGGATATACCCAAGATAACAAGGTGTAGAGCTGGATGAACACAGCAGGCCAAGCAGCATCATAGGAGCAGGAAAGCTTGATGTTTCGGGCCTAGACCCTTCCTGAAACGTCAAACTTTCCTGCTCCTATGATGCTGCTTGGCCTGCTGTGTTCATCCAGCTCTATACCTTGATATCTTGGATTCTCCAGCATCTGCAGTTCCTATTATATCTGGGGTATACCCAGGGTTTCTACGGGATGTGGGGGAAGAGATTGCTGCGCCTTTAGCAATGGTCTTTGTGTCTTCACTATCCACTGGAGTAGTACAAGATGGAAAATGTTATTCCTTGTTCAAGAAAGGGAATAGAGATAATCCTGGGAATTACAGACCAGTCAGCCTTACATCTGTGGTGGGCAAATTATTGGAGAGGATTCTGACAGATTGAATATATGATTTGTTGGAAAAGCACAGTTTGATTAGAAATTGTCATCATGACTTTGTGAGGGGCAGGTCATGCCTCACAAGCCTTATTGAATTCTTTGAGGATGTGACAAAACACATTGATGAAACAGAGCAGTGGATGTGGTGTATATGGATTTTAGCAAGGCGTTTGATATGGTTCCCCATGGTAGGCTCATTCAGAAAGTAAGGCGGCATGGGTTTCAGGGGAATTTGGCTGTCTGGATACAGAATTGGCTGCCCAATAGAAGACAGAGGGTGGTAGTGGATTGAAAGTATTTAGCTTTGAGCTCAGTGACCAGTGGTGTTTTGCAGGGATCTGTTCTGGGACCTCTGCTCTTTGTGATCTTTATTAATGACTTGGATGAGGAAGTGGACGGTGGGGTAGTAAGTTTGCCAATGACATGAAGGTTGGTGGAGTTGTGGATAGTGAGAAGGGTTGCAACGGGACCTTAACAGGATGCAGAGCTGGGTAAAGATGTGGTAGATGGAATTCAACCCAGAAAAGTGTGACGTGATTCATTTTGGAAGGTCGAATTTGAATGCAGAATACCGGGTTAATGGCAGGTTTCTAGGCAGTGTGGAGGAATAGAGGGATCTCAGGGTCCATGTCCATAAATCCCTCAAAGTTGCCCACCCAAGTTGATAGGGTTGTTAAGAAGGCGTATGGCGTGTTGGCTTTCATTGACAGGGAAATTGAGTGTAAGAGCCGCGAGGTTATGCTGCAGCCCTATAAAACCCTGGTTAGACCACACTTAGAATATTGTGTTCAGTTCTGGTCGCCTCATTATAGGAAGGATGTGAAATGTTTAGAGAGGGTGCAGAGGAGATTTACTGGGATATTGCCTTGACTGGAGGGAAGGTCTTATGAGGAAAGGTTGAGGGAGTCAGGGCTTTTCTCATTCAGCAAAGAAGGATGAGAGATGACTTGATAGAGGTGTACAAGGTGATGAGAGACATAGATAGAATGGATAGCCAGAGATATTTTCCCAGGGTGGAAACGAGTATTACGAGGGGGCATAATTTTAAAGTGATTGGAGGAAGATATAGGGGATATGTCAAAGGTAGGTTCTTTACACAGAAAGTGGTGGTGCATGGAGTGCGCTGCCAGCGGTGATAGTGGAGTCAGATACATTCGGGACATGTAAGCGGCTCTTGGATAGGCACATGGATGATACGAAAATGTATGGTATGCAGGGTTGTTTGATTTGTCAGTAGGATAATAGTGGGCCGAAGGGCCTGTACTGTTCTATGTTCTCTGTTTCAGTAAGGTGGAAAGACAAAGATGGTAAAGTAAGGGACCCTTAGATAGTGAGGGAGGTTGTGAATTTAGTCAAAAGGCGAAAAAAAAGTATATGCAATATTTAGGAAGCTAAAATCAATAGGGCCTGTGAGGAATATAAAGCCAGCAAGGAAGAACTGGAGCAGGGAATGAGGAGAGCAAGGACGAGTCATGAAATGACCTTGGCAAGCAGGACTAAAGTGAATCCCAAGACATTCTGTACACATATTAAAAAAACAAGAAGATAACTTGGGAGAGGGTAGGACCACTCAAGGATAAAGGAGGGAACTTCTACTTTGCAGCAGAGGATGTGGACAAGGATCTTAAATGAGTACTTTGCATCAGTATTCACCCAAGATAAGAACACGGAGGACAGTGAGATTAGTATGGAGCATGCTAATATGCTAGGGCATTTGAGATCAAGAAGGAAGTGGTGTTGGGTCTCTTGAAGAGCACTAAGGTGGGTAAATCCCCAGGATCCGATGGTATCTACCCCACGTAATTGAGAGAGGCAAGAGAGGAGATTGCTGAGGTCTTGAGCAAGATCTTTATATCCTTGCTAGCTACTGAAGAGGTCCCGGAGGACTAGCGAGTACCTAATATTGTTTCTCTGTTCAAGAAAGGAAACAGGGATCATCCAGGAAACTATAGACCAATGAGTCTAACATCAGTGGTTGGGAGGCTATAGGAGAGAATTCTTACGGTTAGGATTTGTGTGCATTTGGAAAAGCATGGCCTAATTAGGGACAGTCAGGATGGCTTTACATAGAACATAGAACATAGAACATAGAACAGTACAGCACAGGACAGGCCTTTCAGCCCACAATGTTGTTCTGACCTATTATCCTACTAAGATCAATATTATCCTACTAGGATCAATAGTCCCTAGCTCCTTGAAAGTGGTCACACAGGTAGATAGTGTGGTGAAGAAGGTATACGGCATGCTTGCCTTTATTGGTCATGGAATTGAGTACAAGAGTCAGGATGAGACGTTGCAACTTTAGGAGACTTTGGTTAGGCCACACTTAGAGTATTGCGTTCAACTCTGGTTGGCACATTACAGGAAGGATGTGGAGGTTTTGGAAAGGTTGCAGAAGAGGTTTACCAGGACGCTGCCTGGATTAGAGGGTATGAGGCTAGAAAAACTCAGGTTGTTTTCTCTGGAACAGTGGAGACCGAGGGGAGACTTGATAGAAATCCATAAAATTACGAGTTGCCATAGATATGGTTGACAGTCAGAATCTTTTTCCCAGAGTTGAAATGTCTAATACTAAGAAGCATGCATTTAAGGTGAGAGGGGGAAAGTTCAAAGGAGGTGTGAGGGACAGGTATTTTTACACAGAGAGTGGTAGGTGTCTGGAACATGCTACCAGGGATGGTGGTGGAGGCATATATGAGAGGGGCATTTATGGTGCTTTTAGATAAGCACTTGAATATCCAAGGAAAGCAGAGATATGGACCAAGGGCAGGCGGAAGGGATTGGATTAATCTGGTGTCATGTCGGGCACAACATCATGGGCCAAAGGGCCCATTCCTGTGTTGTACTGTTCTATGTTCTGTCAATCAGATCTCCTCTCAGCCTTCTTCTCTCCAGGAAGAACACTCCCAACTTCTTCAGTCTACCTTCATAGCTGAAGTTTACCATACCTGGAACCATTCTTGTAAATTACTTCTGCATACTCTCCAATGAAGTCACATCTCTCCTATAATCTAATGTCCACAACTGTCAACTTTATTCCAACTGGGGTCTAACTGGTGTCTTGTGCAAGTTCAACATCACCTCCTTGCTCTTGTATTCTCTGCTCCTGTTGCTAAAGCCAAGAACACTGTATGCATTATTTCATGCTTTCTCTGCCTGTCGTGCAACCTTCAATGATTCGTTCACATATACACTTTAGTCCCTCTGCTCCTGCACCCTCTTTAGAATTGCACCCTGTATTTTACATTGCTTTGTAATTATCTTCTGACCAAAGTGCATCACCACACATTTCCCTACACTGAACCTGTCACCTATCTGCCCACTTTACCACTTGTCAATGTCACAGACTTGCTCCCCGAGCCAGTGTGTTTGATTGCAGATGTTTCGTCGCCCTGCTAGGTAACATCATCAGTGTGCCTCCAGAGGTGCACTGACAATGTTACCTAGCAGAGTGTCAAGAGGTATGCAATCAAACACATGGGCTCGGCAAGCAAGTCTGCAACCTCATCCATGACCCGAGCTACAAATCTTCTCAAAAACTCTAAATGTGTCAGTGTCCTTTTGGAGTTCTACAGTGTCCTCACAGTTTACAAGTCTTCCAAGTTTAGTGTCATCTGTACATCGATCACATCCATGTTCTGTACATTGATCACATCCATGTTTAAGAATTTATTTTAACCTCACTCATTTTCTGTCCTATTTGAATGAAAGCATACCCTGAATTATTTGTTCCTCCATGACCAACAACAATTTGCCCCTTTTGTGATATTATGGTTAGGAAATTACTTAGAGTGGTCCCACTTCACCAGTGCTAGTCAATGCAAAGAAGTGATGAGAAGGCCTGTTTAACTTTCTAACTAAGTAACACTGACAGAGCAGAATAAACTCCAAGGTAATTCCAAATTTTCTACGTTTTTGCAAGTACTTACCTTTACAATTAGTTGCTGCCATTTACGTGTTAGTTTCGACAAATTATTTTCTTCTTTTGATGTTTGTCAGGTAAGATGCCTTTAGTGAGTGACATACATTAGGAAGATTGACATAGTTAACATCCCATCTTCAAAATGCTAGTAGTGACTTCAAGGGCAATGATTGTTATAACTGGCACTTATTACCATATTAAAAAAGGAATTCCACTCAAAAGGTAAATTATGTAAATTTTTTAATTCTGTGCATAACTTGTAAATATTTTGACTTTATGACATCATATTTCTCAAATAATTCAACTTACAGGTCACTATGACAAGAGGTGTTCCAAATTTGATAAATACAATTCAAATGATCCATAACGTGTCACGATACTACAACACCTCACAACAGATGACTTCTCTTTTTATTAAGGTTGGTATTTAATTTGATGATAAATTGATCTCTGACTCCATCTCCATGTAGGTAATTGTGCTGTAATATTCCATGTTATCAACTTTAGATCACAAACCAAATGGTGACAGCCTGCAAGGAATATATCACTGAAGATGGCACTGCTCGTGTATGGGACCAGGATTCTGAAGTTGTTATGAATAAGATGAAGGTAGTTTTTCTATATTACATGTTAATAAATAATATTTACATGTCACGTAATTTGTCATTTGTCCAAATGTTCCACTTAAGCATATCCCATTCTTTTTCAACTAACTTCATTAACATACCTTTCTCTTCCTTTCTTTCCTTTTTCACTGAGCTTCCCCACAAATGTATCAATGCTAGTCACCTGAAGACTCCACATGGTAACTTTGAATGGCAATTTCTCTTCAACGTCATAATGGGTTACTTATTTTTTGGATTACATTTATGAACCTTGATTTGGTTGCACAGCAAGTGTAACATCTTTCCATGTCCATCCTGTCAAATCCTTTTCTCATTTGTGAGGAAAGATTAGATTGGTTGGAACTATTTTCCTTGGAGAGGAGAAGCTGAAGAGAAGATTTGGTAGAAGGTTTCAAAATCATGAGCATCAGATTAGACAAAGAGAAACTGTTTCTACTCCTAAAAAAATCAAGAACCATAGCGCATAGTTTAGAGTGTTTTGCAAAACAATCAAATGTGGGCTAAGAAACAATTATTTCACACAGAGCCTAGTTAGGATTTGGATTGCATTGCCTGGAGATCTGGTGGAAGTGGGTTTAATTGAAGCATTGGAGATGCTTTCAAAATTATTGTGAACTCCTCATAGGTTACTATGATCAATTCGAATTTTCTAATCTTTATGTTGTTTAAAAATCACCTGTGATCATTGCTGTCCCTCTATGCAAGGATCTAATACTTCTTCTTTAATGTGTCCTCCACTGTGGTAACCTTTAAGGGGCCTGTAGGACACTTCCACTTGTGAATTCCCCTACTATTCCTCATCTCTATCTAAAATGATTATTCACCCTGATTTCTTGAACCAAGTTTGTCTCAAGCTATTGCACTTGAATAATAGTGCTGCCCCTCAACCTTTACCTAGCTTCCTATTTCAGTGAATGTTATGTACTGCTTAATATTCTGGACCCAATCCCCACCATGCAGCCATTTCTCTGTAATAGCTATCTGATCAAATTATTTTTATTTCAATGTGCACCATCAGTTTATTTACTTTGTTCTGAATGCACGCATTTAAATGCAGAGCCTTTCCTTTTGACTTTTTTTATGCTTATCATGCCAAGTCTTCAATGTGCCTCTAGCCCCTACACACCCAAAAGTGAGCATGCCCAAATGTTTGACTTTGGCTAGTGTTCAATTACAACTAAAGCAACTTGAATTGGAAAGAGGTGGAGAAAGAGGAAGTTTGAGTTCAAGAAAGAACTAAAAAATACTTCAACTGAACAGAGAGGAAAAGGTACAGAAAAACCTGAGTAAGAATTCCAAAGAACAAAATAAAAGGAAAATCTTGAATTGTTAAGAGAAAACGAAGCAGTAAATTCAAACTGACAGAGAAAGGCTTTGATTACATGAACAGGAGTAGGAAATAGACTTAATGATTGATAAAAACCAAAAGACCTGCGGATGCTGGAAATCAGAAACAAAAAGAGAAATTGCAGGAAAATCTCAGAAGGTTTGGCAGTATCTGTGGAGAGAAATCAGAGTTACCGTTTTGGGTTCAGTGACCCTTTCCTCAGAACTCAGTGTTAACTTTGATATCTCTTCACATTTTTAATGATAGGCTAGATTGTACTCAGGGTTTTGACTTGGAAATGAATATTCATTTAGGAAGTACTTGATATATACTTTCTTTCATAAATGAAAATTGCCACAAAGTCAGGTGGGCCACAAGAAATTTGGATATATTATAATTTTTTTTAGTGGGAAAATTCTCTCAACTCTGACTCTTTCACTACATTGGTCCCTGGATTGAAAAGTTTGTCACATAAGAGGCAGAGTAAGTTTAGTCTATAGTCTTTGGAATTTAGACGAATGAGAGGTGATCTGATTGAAACATAAAAGATCTTGAAGGTGAAGATAGGGTAGACACTGAGAAATTTTTTCTACTGGGCAGTGAAACTAATTCTGTACTACCAAATGACAGAATATGATCAGAATTGATAGATTTTGTGGTGAAACTGGATTCTTTTCTCCTTGGAGAAGAATATGTTAAGATGAGTTTTGATGGAATTGTCCAAAATCATGACTGATGTTGATGTTGTAAAATTAACTGAAACAAACTTTGCAGAAACAGGAGGGGCAGTCATCAAGGAACAGTTTACATTCATCAGCAAAAGAACCAGAGATGATATGATCATTTTTTTTTCTAAAATGCACTGCTGAAAAAGTGATAGAAAGAGATTCCAAAGTAATATGCATAAAAAACCGAATGAACACTTGAAGCGAAAACAATTGCAAGGCTGTAGTGAAACAGCAGACAATATGGATAGCTCTCAGAGTCTGTACAATAGTTTCAATGGATACCCAGTGTTCTGTATTATTCTGTGATAATAGAAATGTGTAAATATTTGATTAATTTTCACAGTATGTTATTGGATTTCAGGAATGTAAAAAATTGTTAGTGGAATATCGCAAATATTTCCAGAACACGAAGAAATATACAACTGAGACAGCACAAGATAATCCATTTGACGTGTCAGAGATGTACATATTTGGTAAACTTGAAGTTTTATGCAAAAGACTGGCAAAGGTAAATTGAAATTTGGAACAACATATCATTCAGTTATAGTTTAAATTTTTGTTGACTTCTTCTGCACAGTGATGTGGAGGTGCTGGTGTTGGACTCGGGTAGACAAAGTCAGAAGTCACGCAACAGCAGGTTATAGTCCAACAGGTTTATTTGCAATCTCAAGCTTTTGGAGCACAGCTCCTTCGTCAGCTGCAGTAAGAGAGAAGCACATAGAACACAGAGCTTATAGGCAGAGAGATCAAGGGCAGAGAGATCAAATGATCAAACAAATGGTATGAGTGAAGTGTCAGATAATGAGTCTCTGCAGGTTACCAAGTGTATTAGATGGTGAGCAAAGTGTCAACAGCTGAATAACTAGGAAAGGGATGACCCGTAGTCTGATTAAGTGAGGCTGGGAGATAATTGCAAAAAATTAAAAATAAGGTGGTGCTGGAGACAAACTAAGTGACTGGAATAACATGGTAGGTATAAGAGTTGCATGCTGAGGGTCTAACCAAAGTAACAAGTAATTCAAAACTGTATAAACTAATTAAGGTAGAGAGAAAGGAGGTGAAAGGAGGTAGATATCGGGGAGACGTCAGAGGTAGGTTCTTTACTCAGAGAGTGGTAGGGGCGTGGAATGCATTGCCGGAGAGGGTAGTGGAGTCGGCCTATAGGCATATAGATGATAGTATAAGGTAGCGGTGGAGGTTAGACCTTAGGTTTCGGGTAAAAGTTCGGCACAACATCGTGGGCCGAAGGGCCTGTACTGTGCTATACTGTTCTATGTTCTATGTTCTATGTTCTAGATCATAACAATTTATTAAGATGATGCTGTCAAAACAGGACTGCAAGGAAGATTTTACAGATACAGAACAGTGTGGTGGGGTCACATGTAGCGCAGCATGAACCCAAGGTTGTGGTTGAGGCTATCTTCACCAGTATGGAACTTGGGTATCAGTCTCTACTTGGCAATTCTGCATTGTTGTGTGTCTTGAAGCCTGCCTAGGAGGATGCTTACCTGAAGATTGGAGGCTGAATGTCCTTGACCATTGAAGTGTTCCCCAACTGGGAGGGACCATCCCTATCTGGTGATTGTTGTGTTCTGTCCATTCATCTGTTGTCGTAGCATCTGCACAGTCTTGCCAATATACTGTGCCTCAGGGCATCCTTGTCTGCAGTGTATGAGATAGACAACATTTGCCAAGTCACATGAGTATCTGCCATGTGTGATGGTAGTAACTATGTCAATAATCTGACATGTCTTGCAGAGGTTGCCATGGGAGGGTTGTGTGGCGTTGTGGTCGATGTTGTCCTGAAGGCTGGGTAGTTTTCTGCGAACAATGGTCTGTTTAAGGTTTGGTGGTTGTTTGAAGGCAGGAAGTGGAGGTATAGGGAAGATCCTGGCAAGATGCCCATTGTCATTGATGACATGTTGAAGGCTGCGAAGAACATGGGGTAGTTTCTCCATTCTGGGGAAGTACTGGACAATGAAGGGTACTCTGGATCATCTGACACATAGGAAGATGGTCGTGGTTGTGGGAGGTCAATCAGCTCAGCGCCAGGACATCTCAGAAGGGGTTCCTCAGGATAGTGTCCTCAGCCCAACCATCTTCAGCTGCTTCATCAATGACATTCCCTCCATCATAAGATCAGAAGTGGGGGTGTTCGCCAATGAATGCCCAATATTCAACACCATTCGTGACTCTTCAGATACTGACGAGGTCCATGTTCACATGCAACAAGATCTGGACAATTCCCAGGCTTGGGCTGACAGGTGGCAAGTGACATTCGAGTTATACAAATGCAAGGCTCTGACCATCACCAACAAGAGACTGCTCCTTGACATTGAATGGTGTTACCATCACTGAATCCCCCACTATCAACATCCTGGGGGTTACCAATGACCAGAAACTCAACGGGACTCACCACATTAACACAGAGGCTACAAGAGCAGGCCAGAAGCTAGGAATCCTGCGACAAGTAACTCATCTCCTGACTCCTCAAAGCCTGTCCGCCATCTACAAGTCAGGAATGTGATGGAATACTCCCCACTTGCTTGGATGAGTGCAGCCCGAACAACACTCAAGAAGCTTGATACCATTCAGGACAAAGCAGCCCACTTGATTGGCACTACATCCACAAGCATTCACTCCCTCCACCACTGACACTCAGTAGCAGCTTTGTGTACTATCTGCAAGATGCACTGCAGAAATTCGCCAAAGATCCTCAGACAGCACCTTCCAAACCCACGACCACTTCCATCTAGAAGGACAAGGGCATCAGACATATGGGAACACCACGACCTCCACGTTCCCCTCTAAGTCACTCACCGTCCTGACTTGGAAACATTTCGTTCGCTGGGTCGCTGGGTCAAAATCCTGGAATTCCCTCCCTAATAGCATTGTGTGTCAACCCACAGCAGGAGGATTGCAGCTGTTCAAGAAGGCAGCTCACCACCACCTTCTGAAGGGCAACTAGGGATGGGAAAGAAATGCTGGCCAGCCAGAAATGTCAACATCCCACAAATGAATAGGAAAAAACCTCTATTCATTGTATCTTGTGTCAATCTTCTAAGGCAGTCATTGAGGTTTTTCGCTGTGGCATGTTGGAACTGGCAATCATTGAGTTGAGCATCGTTTCCTGTTCATATGAGGATGTCCTTCTAAACCTTTGGGTGTCAATCGCATTCATCCTCATCTGAGCAGATCATGTGTGTGCAGCGCTTATCTATAGGGAATGGCTTTTTAATATGTTCACGGTGGAAGCTGGTAAAGTGCAGTACTGTGAGGTTATCTTTGTGGTAGGTAGAGATATCCGTCCTTTATGGAGATGCATATGACCAAGAATGGTACTGATTCTGAAGAGTCGTCCATGGTAAGTCTGATGATAGGATGAAACTTGTTCATTTCGCTGTGTAGTTGTTTCAGTGATTCCTTGTCATGAGTCCAAAGGAAGAAAATGTTGTTGATGTATTTGGTGTATGTAGTGTTGGTCGAAGGTCCTGCGCAGCAAAGACACTTGCTCGAACATGTGTATGAAAATGTTGGCATATTGGGGTGCACATTTGATCCCCATGACTGTTCTGTGCATCTGGATGAAGAATTGGTTGTCGAAGATGAAGACATCGTGGTCGAGAATGAAGTGGATGAGTTGTAGGATGGCGTCTGGAAATTGGCAGTGGGTGGTATTGAGTACCGAGGCTGTTGCAACAATTCCGTCATTGTGTGGGATGCTGGTGTAGAGCGCCAAAACATTCATTGTGATGAGGAATGTTCCTGGTTCGACTGGTCCGTGGGTGCTGAATTTCTTTAAGAAGTCTATAGTGTCACGACAAAAGCTGGGTGTTTCTTGTACGGTGGGTTTCAAGATGCCCTTGACATAGCCAGAGAAGTTCTCACACCGGGTCCCATTGCCTGATACAATGGCATGTCCAGGTGTGTTGGCTTGTGAGTTCAAATAAATCTGTTGGACTGTAACCTGGTGTCGTGTGACTTCTGACTTTATTTTGTACCGTGACTAATGGCATTATTTTAACTAAAATCATTCATTAGTAAATAGCATACACAGAGTGCAACTGGCAGAGAATGGAATGTGGCAGTTTGGTAAGTGTGGGACTTAGGTACAGTATGGGAGGGAAGTTTTTTTTTTCCTGCCATCTTGCATTTCCTAACTACCTTCGCAGATCATTTGTGGCCGGAGCAGATCAAGGACCACATGCCAGTAGATTATTAAGGGTTTAACTGAGAAGGAATTGAGAAGTAAAAGTCGGCAAGTAGAGAAGGAGAGTAAAGTTAGGATAAAGATAAAGTAAGATAAAGTTAAGACAAAGAGATAAAGGTTAATCTCAATCTTTATGATTAAGTAATTAGAACAATTTGCAAGTAAGACTAAGTAATTTCGATTTTAAATCATGGCAGGCGAGGTAATCTGAGTGGAATATGTAACTTGTCATTTGTGGGAAGTCATGGACCCTACTCCTGTCTAGATGAGCATGTGTGCACAAGGTGCTCCCAACTGCAGAACCTTGAGCTTCGTGTTTCACAGCTCAAGTAGCAACTGGAGACATTGTGGTACATCTGCAAGACTGAGAGCTAGGTAGATAGCATGTTTAGAGAGGCAGTCACACTGCAGATCATGGAACTGGAAGAATAAAGGAATTGGATGACCACCAAACAGGCAAAGAGAATCAGGTAGGTAGTGCAGGAGTCTGAAATAAATCCAAAATTTAATGCCAATCATTGTGACTATGACTGCGGTCATTAATTTTCTTAAAAACCTGACTGATTCACTAATGTCCTTGCAGGCAGGATATTTTCCATTCTTACTTCATCTGGCCACAGTAATACTTTTGACCTTTATTTGTGCTCTGCAATTACTTAATAAGCCACTCAATTAAGGATGAACAACAAATTCTGGCCAGTGAAACCAACATCCCATGAAAGAATAAAGAAAAAAGATAGTTTCAATGAATAACCATCCTTGAAAGAAAAAAGAAATCTCCTCTTTAAAACTCCCTACACCCATTCAGTATTTCCCCACAAGAAGAAGCATCCACCCTATCAAGCCCTTCTCAGAATTTTATATGCCTAAGATCATCTCTCATTCATCTAAGTTCCGAAGAGTGATTGATTGATGGATTAATTGATTGATTGATTTATTGTCACGTACACTGAAATACAGTGAAAAGCTTTGTTTATGAGCAGTACAGGCAGACTATAGTAAGCAAAGGATGTACAGATCAAAAAGACTTAGACAGAGGCATACAGATTACTTTGCACAGGGTGTCACTAGGCAAGATCAATGTTAGCAAGATTAGCATTATTTGAGGTTAAAGAATCCATTCATCAGTGTGATAGTGGCCAGGAAGAAACTGTTACTGAACCTGCCCGTGTATGTGTTCAGTCTTTTGTATCTTCTGCTTGATCAAAGAAGTTGCAGGAGACCGTTACCGGGGTGTGATGGGTCTTTGATGATGTTGGTAGCCTTTCCGTAGCAACGAGTCAAGTAAATGGAGTCCAGGGCTGGAAGGTTGGCTACTGTGATGGTCTCGGCTGTGCATGCCACCTTCTGTAGTTTCATATGGTCCTGGGCAGAGCAGTTGCCATACCAGGCCATTATGCACCCGCCCCTTTCTTTATAAGACAAGCTCTTTGCCTCAGGTTTTAGCCTTCTGTGAACTCCTTCCAGGACAAGGAGATCATAAATATTGTTATGACTGAGATGGGAAGAAGTGCACTGTCTTTCTTTCGTTGCATTAGTCTGCGTGTTACAATATAATGACAATTGTTTTACCCAGTTACTGATATGGTCAAAAGATGCATCAACTAGGTTTCTTCAAGAAACAGAAAAATATTCATTGATTATACACTGAACTTATTCAGTACTGAGGTAAAATTGGTTAACACACTTATTTTGTAACATAAAAATGTAAAAGTTTACCACTCTAACTAACCCAAAACAGACATACATGTGAACAGACAGTTTTGTAAATTAGGAAGTGAAGTGAATAAGTCTGAAGTGAAGGAATGGGTAGCAACTTTGAAAGCTTGCAAAAAGATAAAATTGCATGACTAGCGACAGCATGACCTAAAAAGGTCAAATACAGAATCTATTTGATTAGCAAGGAAGAAATATAGATCAGGTGATTTCCTCTGAACCAGCTGAAAGAAATACATCAACTAGTATTTAGAGAGTGCCTTTAATGTACAGGCATATGAACATACATATGAAAATAGGAACAAGGAACAAGAGTAGACAACTCAGCCCTTCAAGCCTTCTCTAGCATTCATTAAGATCATGGCTGATCTGATTTTAACCTCAACTGCACAATTCTTGCATATCCCTGATACTCTTTCATCCACTTGGTAATGAAGACTAACTGACTAAAAACTAACTTCCCTTGGGGATTGGGTGAACACAGCAGGCCAAGCAGCATCATAGGAGCAGGA
>JAHRHZ010000279.1:3321188-3339367 GCA_024137785.1 Ginglymostoma cirratum | reverse complement strand
TTGACCTGCTGTGTTCATCCAGCCCCATGCTTGTTATCTCGGATTCTCCAGCATCTGCAGTACCTTTTATCTCATCAGTGGTCAGGGAAAGCAAGGTGTGACTGCAAGTGAGGGAGGTAGAGGATTCCTGTATTCAGGAACAGAGGAACCTCAGATCTTGACGTTATCCAACAGGTACAAGGTACTTGCTCCCTGTGTGGAGGAGGAACAGGGCTGTAGAGTGGATGAGACAGTTGACCATGGCACTGTGGCCCAGGAGGCCATTCAAGATGGGGGAGCAAAAGGCAAGTGGTAGTTGTAGGGGATTCTATAATTACTGGACTAGATAGCATCCTTTGTATGCAGGATTGAGAGTCCTGCATGGTATGTTGCCTGCCCAGTGCCAGGGTGAAGGACATCTCTGACTGGCTTGAAAGAATATTGGAGAGGGAAGGGGAGGATCAAGTTGTTGTGGTCCACGTCAGGACAAACAACGTAGGCAAGATGAGGAAAGAGGACCTTTTTGGGGATTATCACGAACTAAGAGCTAAATTAAAGAAAGAGTCCTCAAGGGTTATAATCTCTGGATTACTACCTGAGCTACGTACAAATTGTCATAGGGACATGAGAATAAGGGAAGTAAATGTATGGCTGAAGTGTGAGGGAAGGAGGGGTTCCATTTGATGGGGCACTGGCATCAGTGTTGGAATAGGAGGGATCTGTACTGCTGGGACGGTATCCACCTGAACCAACTGGGACAATTATCTAGTGAAAAAGGTGGTCAACAGGACTTTAAACTAGAAAGTGGGAGGAAGGGAAGGGTAAAACTGTAAGACCATAATACCATAAGATATAGGAGCAGAAATTAGGCCATTTGGCCCATTGAGTCTGCTCCCCCATTCAAGCATGGCTGATGAGTTCCTTAACCTCATTCTCCCACTTTCTCCCCATAACCCTTGATCCTCTTGATAATCAAGAAACTATCTATCTCAGTCTTAAATGTACTTAATGACCTGACCTCCACAGCCTTCTGTGGCAGTGAATTCCATAGATTCACCACTCTCTAAGAAGTATAATGGTCAATGGGAAACAAAGCAGCAGGTTAACATCTGTGGAGGTGGATTCAACTGCATGGAAAAGTACCAAAAAATGGAAAGAAAGGAGAATTCAGGAGAGATTATTAAAGTCTCCAGAACACAAAATAGGACAAAGTGTTTGGAAAGGGTTAGGAATCTAACTTCATGTGCATTGGATGAAAAGGGATGACAATGAGAAGAGGGACGGTAAACACAAGAACCGATGGTGTTGTATCTGCATGCACGCAGTATACGAAATAAGGCAATGGGCTTGTGACGCAGATTGAAATTGGCAGGTATGATGTGGTGGACATCACGGAGACGTGGCTGCAAGGGGATCAGAACTAGGAGCTGCATATCCAGGGATATATATCCTATTGAAAAGACAGGCAGGTGGGCAGAGGGGGTGGGGTTGCCTTATTAGTAAGAAATGAAATGAAATTGATAGCAAGAAACGACATGGGGTCAGATAATGTAAAATCTGTGCAGGTAGAACTGAGGAACTGCAAAAGTAGAAATACCATAATGGGAGTTATGTACTGGCCTCCAAACAGTAGTCAGGAAGTGGGGCACAAGATACACCAGGAGTTACAAAAGGCGTGTAAGAAAGACAAGGTTACAGTGATCGTGGGGGATTTCAAGATGCAGGTAGACTGCAAAAATCAGGCTGGTAGTGGATCGCAAGAAAAGGGATTTGTGGAATGTCCATGAGATGGCTTTTTGGAGCAGCTTGTGGTGGAGCCCACTAGGGAACAGGCAACTCTGGTTTTAGTGATGTGCAGTGAGGCAGACTTGATAAGTGGGCTTAAGGTGAAGGAACGCTTAAGAGGCAGTGACCATAATTTGATAGAATTTACTCTGAAATTTGAGAGGGAGAAGCTGGAATCAGATGTAATGGTATTACAGTTGAACAAAGGCAACTACAGAGGCATGAGGGAGTACCTGGCCAGAATTGACTGGTCGAGGAGCCTAGCCGGAAAGACATTGGAACAGCAATGGCAGGAGTTTCTGGGAGTAATTTAGGAGACACAGCAAAAAATCATCCCTTGGGAAAAGAAGCATACTAAAGGGAGGACGAGGCAACCATGGCTGACAAGAAAAGTCAGGGACAGCATAAAAGCAAAAGAGAAATCATATAATGTGGCAAAGGGCAGTGGGAAGCCAGGGGACTGGGGAGCCTACAAAGACCACAGAGGACAACTAAAAAAGAAATAAGGAGGGAGAAGATTAAATATGAGGGTAAGCTAGCCAGTAATATAAAAGAAGATTGCAATAGTTTGTTTAGATATATAAAGGACGAAAGAAAGGCAAAAGTGGACATTGAGCCGCTGGAAAATGACACTGGAGAAGTAGTAATGGGAAACAAAGAAATGGCTGAGGAACCAAACAAGTACTTTGCGTCAGTCTTCATGGTGGAAGACAGGAGTAACCTACCAAAAATTCAAGAGAATTGGGAGGCAGAGGTGACTCTGGTGGCCATCACCAAAGAGAAGATGCTGGAAAAACTAAAAGGTATGAAGTTGGATAGATCACCTGGACCAGGTGGACTACGTGCCAGAGTTCTGAAGGAGATAGCTGAAGAGATAGTGGAGGTATTAGTAGTGATCTTTCAGGAATCACTGGAATCAGATCAGGGAAGGTCCCAGAGGACTGGAAAATTGCTAATGTAACCTCCCTGTTTATGAAGGGAATAAGGCAATAGATGGGAAATTACAGGCTGATTAGCTTGACCTCAGTCGTTGGTAAGATTTTGGAGTCCATTGTGAAGGATGAGCTTTCTGAATAATTGGAAGTGCATCGTAAAATAGGGCAAAGTCACCATGGTTTCATCAAGGGGAGGACATGCCTGACAATTTGGTTAGAATTCTTTGAGGAGGTGACTAGCAGGTTAGACAAAGGAGATCCAATGGATGTTATCTACTTGGACTTCCAGAAGGCCTTTGACAAGGTGCCGCACAGGAGGCTGCTGGGTAAGACAAGAGCCCATGGTGTTAAGAGGCAAGGTACTAGCGAGGAGAGAAGATTGGCTGTCTGGCAGAAAGCAGTGAGTGGGAATAAAAGGGTCCGCCTCAGGATGACACCCAGTGACTAGTAGTGTTCCGTAAGGGTCAGCATTAGGACCGCAACTTTTCACTTCATACATTAATGACCTAGATGAATGAACTGAGGACATTCTGGCTAAGTTTGCAGATGATACAAAAATAGGTGGAGGGACAGGTGGTATTGAGGAGATGGCAAGGCTGCAGAATGATTCAGACAGGTTAGGAGACTGGACAAAGAATTGGCAGATGGAATACAACATGGGAAAGTGTGAGGTCATCCAGTTTGGTAGGAAGAATTGAGGCATACACTATTTTCTAAATGGGGAGAAAATTCAGAAATCTGAAATGCAGACAGTCTTGGGAGTACTAGTCCAGGATTCTCTGGACTAACTTGCAGGTTGAGTCAATAGTTAGGAAGGCAAGTACAACGTTGGCATTTATTTTGAGACGACTAGGATATAAAAGCAGGAATGTACTTTTGAGGCTTTTTAAGGCTCTGATCAGACCACATTTAGAATATTGTGAGCAATTTAGGGCCCCATATCTCAGGAAGGATGTACTGGCTCTGGATCGGGTCCAGAGGAGGTTCATAAGAATGATCCTAGGAATAAAGGCTTAACATAATAGGAACATCTGAGGACCCTGGGTCTATATTTGATGGAATTTAGAAGGATGAGAGGGGATCTATTTGAAACTTACAGAATTCTGAAAGACCTGGATAGAGTGGACGCTGGGAAGATGTTTCCATTAGCAGGAGAGATTAAGACCCGAGGGCACAGATTTAAAGTAAAAGGAAGGTCCTTTAGAAGGCAGATATGGAGAAACCTCTTTGGCCAGACAGTGGTGAATCAGCGGAATTCATTGCCACAGAAGGCTGTGGAGGCCAGGTCATTGAGTTTATTTAAGACAGAAATAGATAAGTTCTTGATTAAGAGGATTAAATGTTACAGGGAGAAGGTGGGAGAATGGGGTTGCAAAACGTATTGGCCATGATTGAATGGTGGAGCAAACCCGATGGGCCGAATGGCCTAATTTCTACTCCTTTGTCTTATGGCTTTACAAGAATCAATCTATCTCTACCTTAAAAATATATAAAGATTCTGCATGTAATGCTTTTTGATGAAGGGAATTCCAAAGACACACAACCTTTTTAAAGAAAAAGACTGTCACCTCATTAGAAATAGTAGGTGAAGTTGACATTTCGGCAGGAATAAGATTGAAGGAACAGAACGTTGGTCTAATAGAAAGATGAACTCCAAGCATGCAAAGATTACAGAAATCAGAGAAAGATTCAAATTCAAAAAAAGTTGGGATTTTGCAAGTGCTGTTTTAAGTCAATTGGAAGTGAGCTTTTTCCAGAAATGAATGTAGGAGGGAATAGGATTAAGACGTGGAAGAATGATATGCGTGGTGATTAATTCAAGAAAGTGATAAGAGATAGCTTTATCTGTAACTGTTAGGATGGGAGTAGCAAAACCAGGTGAGATGACAAGTTCAAGGAAAATTTAATGAAAATGAAGTAGACAATTGGCCAGGATCTTACCGAATGGTGTGGCAGTAGTGAAGAGCTGAATGGTCTACTGCTTTCTTTTATGTTCATTGTCATAAAAAGGTCCAAGCCTTTTTCCATGAATATTATAAAATAAAGTATGACAGCATTTTGGAATGTCTGATAAGGGAAAGATTTACACAATGAGTGCTAGGTCCGTAAGGAATATTGATGTACAAGTCTATAGACCCCTAAAGGTGTCAGTACAGGTATACATGGTGGAGAAGGCATAGAGAATGTTTGCCTTCATTAGCCGGGGCATAGAATATAGGAGCAAGGAAGTCTTGCTACAACTTTTGAAAACATTAGTTGGGCCATAGATGGAAAACTGTGTGCAGAATGTGATTGAGCAATGAGGGTGTAGAAGAAATTCATGAGGATGATGACTGGGATGAAAAGTCTTGGTTATAAGGAGAGATTGGATAGGCTAGGTTTGTTTTCCATGGAGCAGAGGAAGCTGAGGGAGATTCTGATTGAGAGAATCTCTTTCCCATGGCAGACATGTCTAAGACCAGAAGGAATAAGTTTAAAATGAGGAACAAGTCATTTGGAGGAGATTTCAGGAAAAGAATTATCTCTCAAAAGGTGGTAGAAATATGGAACATGCTGCCTGAGAGGGTGGTGGAGGAAACTACTCTCATAACATTTGAGAAGCATCTGGACAAGCACTTAAAATGCCAGGGTGTTGCAGGCTATGGACAAAGTGCAGATAAATATGTTAGAATAGTTTGTTGTTTGTTGGTTGGCTTGGGCATGGTGGGCCGAAGGGCTGTTTCTATGCGGTATGGCTGTATGACTCTGTCAGTGTCAAGTGGGAGATATTTGGTCAGATGACCAAAGATATTAAATTTTAAGGACTGTTAAGTACAGAGGTGGATATATGTACAGAGGACCTTTCAGAGTTTAATGCCAAGATAACTGAAGACATGGCCACTGTAGGTAGAACAGTTAAAATTAGGAATGCTCTAAAGGCAACTGAGGGGTTGACAAAGATTGGAAGGAAAAAGATCTTCGAGAGATTTGAATAGAAGGATGAGAATAGAGAGTAAAATGTGGGAGACCAGTCTGGAGTGCATTGGATCGGTCAAGCTCAGAGATAATGAATGCATGAAAGAATGCATTCACCCCAGCTGTTTATAAGGACAGAACTTGAACTGATGAAAGAAGACACATTTTGTCAAAAGTTTTTAATCTTGCACCCATCAGAGCAGAATACAAGAATATCAATTCAAGGGGAAAAGCAACATTTATACTCCATGAGAGGAGAAAACTTGGTTGACAAGTGTATTTTGACTGATAAAAGTGTTGCCGTGAAGAATGGACTGAATGAAATACTGATTGAAAAACAAAATCTGGAATTAAAAATATAATGATGGCTATGAAACCATTGTCAATTCTCACAAGCAACCATCTGGTTCATTAATGTCCTTTACAGATAGAAACTACCATTCTTACGTAGTCTAGCCTACATGTAGCTACAGCAATGTGTTTGACTGTAAGCTACCTTCTGAAATAAATCTGTACACTATTTGGTTTTATCAAAGCATAAGAGATCTCAAAAAAGAACAGAATTGGACAGACCATGGCATCAACCTAGGAACCAAAAACAACACCAGCAAACTGTCTCAGCAAAATTGTCTTTACTATGGGCTAGTGCCAAAATTGGAACAGTTGTTTCACAGACTTGTCAAATGTAGTCTGACATATTCTTAAGCACAAAATCATACATCACAGAGCACATCCAAGACATCATCACCATCCCTGCATATGTCCAGTCCTGCGACAAGGACAGACCGAGTGGAGAAGGTGTCACAATGCTATATAGTTGGGCCACAGTTGTTCTGGGAGTCCTTAATATTTGCTCCATAACCCATGAAACCTGAAGGTAACAGGTAAAATTGGGTAAGAAAACCTCCTGCTGTTTACAATTTCTCACCCTCCTTCAGTTAATAAATCAGTGCTCCTCCAAGATCACTACTTGGACCAAGCAATGAGAATGCCAAGGACACAGAATATACTCTGTGTGGGACCTTCAGTGCTCATCACTAAAATCCTCAAACAGCATTGTCACTGACTGAGCTGGTTGTGTTCAATTGGACATTGCATTAAGACTGTGTGTTTAGCATGTGGTGAAGAAACCAACAAGAGGGAAAGACATAGTAAACCTCATCCTCATCATTATGTCAGCCACAGACGTATCCACAGTTTTAATAAGAAGGACCATCTTCCATGTATGTAGAGAAAAAGACCTACCTTCACGTTGCAGATATATTCCATAGTGCTGAGTGGCCCAATCACCCGTTAAATGGGGGAGACTTAGAACAGATCTAGCAACTCAAGCCTGGGCATCCATAAGGAGCAGCAGGCCATCAGCAGCAGCACAATCTGCAACCTTATGGCCTGGCGTATCCCCAATCAACCATTACCATTGAGACATAAATCAATTCTGAATCAATGAAGACTGTTGGAGGGCATGCCAGAGCAATTCCAGGCATACCTAAAAATGAGGTGTCAACGTGGTGAAGCTACAACACATGACTACTGCCCCAAATAGCATAAGCAGCAAGTGATAACCAGACATAAGCGATACCACAACCGATGGATCAGATCGAAACTCAGCAATCCTGCCAAATCAGGTTGTAAATTGTGGTGGACAACTAAACTAACCTCACTGAAGTAGGAGGCTGCACAAATATCCCCATCCTCAATAATGGAAGAGCCCAGCACAGCAGTGTGAAAGTTTGTCATTTACATAAATGATTTGGATGAGGATATGGAAGGCCTGGTTAGTAAGTTTGCGGACAACACCAATATTGGTGGCATAGTAGATAGTGACAAAGGTTTTATAAGATTACAAAGGAATCTTCATCAAATGTGCTATTGGGGTGAAAAATTGCTGGTGGAGTTCAGTCTGGATAAATGTGTGGCTTTGCATTTCAGTACAACAAACAGGGGCAGGACTTATATAATTAATGGTAGGGCCTTGGGTAGTGTTGCAGAACAGGGTGACCTAGCGTTTCAGATACATAATTCTTTGAAGTTTGCATCATATAAAGACAGGGTGGTTAAAAAGGCAATGAGCACACTTGCCTTAATTGCTCAGTCTTTTGAGTAGACAATATGAGAATGTTGGAGATCATAGCAGGTCAGGCAGCATCCATGGAGACAAAGCAAGCTATAGTTTCGAATCTAGGTGACTCTTCATCAGAGCTGAAGTGAAGTGTGGAGGGGACAGCATTTATGCTATAGTTGGGGGGGCGGTTAGGGTGCAGAGTGGTGGGCGAGAAAAGATGTTGATAGTTCAGATTAAGTACTCAGAATGTGAGAATGGCAGAACAATGGTGTGTCTAGGCTGGAAAGAACAGATAGTTCCATTGGAGTGGGGGAGAGATGGTGACAGAGAATGTAACAAGTAAAGCTAAAGGGTCTAGGCCCGAAACGTCAGCTTTCCTGCTCCTCTGATGCTGCTTGGCCTGCTGTGTTCATCCAGCTCTACACCTTGTTATGTCAGATTCTTCAGCATCTGCAGTTCCTACTATCTTGGGAAGAAATGTGAGTTTGTTTACAGTTTGAAGGTGTTGAACACAATATTAAGTCCAGAAATCTATAAAGTGCCTCGTCTGAAGATGAGATGTTGTTCCTCCAGTTTGTGCTTACTCTCAATTATCAGTAAAGTGATAGAAGGAGTCATGTACAGTTTCTCATAGCTTATCTTCCACTGGGCCACTTACTGAATTATTTTTATTCATTTGTGGGATGTGTGTGTGCTGGCTGGGTAATGATAGGATAGAGCCTAAGGACAGAGAAGAGCAGTTGGACAGACAAAGGGTTGATAACTATCAGGCTGGGAGGGTGAATAATTGTTAATGGGGGACCATTAGTGACGAACAACAGGTAGTGTGTAATGGCAGGCTATGTGGTAACCAGGCCTGGTGTGTGTGGGGTAGGGGGCTGGGACATGGGAGAGTTTAGGCTCTAAAATTATTGAACTCGATATTGAGTCCGGAGGGCTGCAGGGTCCCCAAGTGGAAAATGAGCTTCCAGCTTGTGTTGAGTTACGCTAGAGCACTGCAGCAAGCCAGAGATAGACATGTTGGCCAGGGAACAGGGTGGTGTGTTAATGTGGCAGATAACGGGTAGTTCAGGGTCTTTTTTACGAGCAGAACGTAGCAGTTCTGTGAAGCGATCACCCAATCTACACTTCGTTTCCCCACTGTAGAGGAGACCACATTGTGAGCAGCGAATGCAGTCGGCTATATTCTGGGAAGTGCAGATGAAATGTTGCTTCACCTGAAAGGTATGTTTGGGCCCTTTGCTCTTCTCTCTCTTTAGGCTCTATCCTATCGTTTACTGCCTACCCCAAACCCCTCCCAATTTTTCTGCATATTAAACTGACGTTTTCCCAGCCACCATCAGTTCTGAGGAAGGGTCACCGGACCCGAAATGCTAACTCTGTTTTTTCCTTCACAGATGCTGCCAGACCTGCTGAGTTATTCCAGCAACTTTGTTTTTGTTCCAGGTTTTAAACTTTCTAGACACTGTTCATACCACCACTGACAACCTCAGACTGTGAATGCAAAACAATCCGGTCCTGGCAAAATTAGAACAGCTGGTGGTGAAGGAGGAAACAGAAGGGCCGTCACAATCAGACTTTGTAACCTTTCTGGACCCTGCAAGACCAGAACAGTGATCAGGATGGAGTAAATAGGGAGAGAGGGGGAGGCGGATACAAGATGGATAGAGGAGAAGATAGGTGGAGAGGAGACAGACAAGTCAAAGAGGCGGGGATGGAGCCAGTAAAGGTGAGTGTAGGTGGGGAGGTAGGGAGGAGATAGGTCAGTCCAGGGAGGACGGACAGGTCAAGGGGGCGGGATGAGGTTAGTAGATAGGAGATGGGGGTGAGGCTTGAGGTGGGAGGAGGGGATAGGTGAGAGTAAGAACAGGTTAGGGAGGAGGAGACGAGCTGGGCTGGTTTTGGGATGCGGTTGGGGGAGGGGAGATTTTGAAGCTTGTGAAATCCACATTGATACCATTGGGCTGCAGGGTTCCCAGGCTAAATATGAGTTGCTGTTCCTGCAGCCTTCGGGTGGCATCATTGTGGCACTGCAGGAGGCCCAGGATGGACAAGTCGTCTGAGGAACGGGCAGGGGAGTTGAAATGGTTCGTGACTGGGAGGTGCAATTGTTTGTTGCGAACTGAGCGCAGGTGTTCTGCAAAGCAGTCCCCAAGCCTCCGGTTGGTTTCCCCAATGTAGAGGAGGCCACAACGGGTACAGCGGATGCAGTTTACAACATTGGCAGATGTGCAGGTGAACATCTGCTTGATGTGGAAAGTCTTCTTGGGGCCTGGGATTGGGGTGAGGGAGGAGGTGTGGGGGCAGGTGTAGCATTTCCTGCGGTTGCAGGGAAAAGTGCCGGGTGTGGTGGGGCTGGAGGGGAGTGTGGAGCGGACAAGGGAGTCATGGAGAGAGTGGTCCCTCCAGAAAGCAGACAAGGGTGAGGAGGGAAAAATGTCTTTGGTGGTGGGGTCGGATTGCAGATGGCAGAAGTGTTGGAGGATGATGCGTTGGATCCGGAGGTTGATGGGGTGGTACGTGAGGACGAGGGGGATTCTTTTTTGGTTGTTATTGCAGGGACGGGGTGTGAGGGATGAGTTGCGGGAAATGCGGGAGACTCAGTCGAGGGCGTTCTCGACCACTGCGGGGGGTGGATGTTGCGGTCCTTGAAGAATGAGGACATCTGAGATATACGGGAGTGGAATGCCTCATCCTGGGAGCAGATGCAGCGGAGGCGAAGGAATTGGGAATAGGGGATGGCATTTTTACAGGAGGATGGGTGGGAGGAGGTGTATTCTAGGTAGCTGTGGGAGTTGGTGGGCTTGAAATGGATGTCGGTTTCTAGGTGGTTACCCGAGATGGAGACAGAGAGTTCCAGAAAGGAGAGAGAGGTGTTAGAGATGGTCCAGGTGAACTTCAGGTTGGGGTGGAAGGTGTTGGTGAAGTGGATGAACTGTTCGAGCTCCTCGTGGGAGCACGAGGCGTCACCGATATAGTCATCAATGTAACGGAGGGAGGGGTGGGGTTTAGGGCCAGTGTAGGTACGGAAGAGGGATTGTTCCACGTAACCTACAAAGAGGCAGGCATAGCTTGGGCCCATGCGGGTACCCATGGCCACCCCCTTTTGTCTGTAGGAAGTGGGAGGAATTGAAAGAGAAGTTGTTGAGGGTGAGGACGAGTTTGGCTAAGCGGATGAGGGTGTCGGTGGAGGGGGATTGGTCAGTTCTGTGGGACAGGAAGAAGCGGAGGGCCTTTAGGCCATCTGCATGGGGAATACAGGTGTATAGCAATCCCTGTTCCGTACCCACACTGGCGCTGTACCCCACCTCTTCCTCTGTTACATTGATGACTGTATTGGCGCAGCCTCGTGCTCCCGCGAGGAGTTCGAACAGTTCATCCACTTCGCCAACACCTTCCACCCCAACCTTAAGTTCACCTGGACCATCTCTAACACCTCTCTCTCCTTTCTGGACCTCTCTGTCTCCATCTCGGGTAACCAACTAGAAACCGACATCCATTTCAAGCCCACCGACTACCACAGCTACCTAGAATACTCCTCCTCCCACCCACCTTCCAGCAAAAATGCCATCCCCTATTCCCAATTCCTTCTCCTCCGCCGCATGTGCTCCCAGATGAGGCAATCCACTCCCATACTTCTCAGATGTCCTCATTCTTCAAGGACCGCAACTTCCCCCCCGCAGTGGTCGAGAACGCCCTCGACCATGTCTCCCGCATTTCCCGCAACTCATCCCTCACACCCCGTCCCCGCAATAACAACCAACAAAGAATCCCCCTCGTCCTCAAGTACCACCCCACCAACCTCCGGATCCAACGCATCATCCTCTGACATTTCCACCATCTGCAATGCAACCGCACCACCAATGACATTTTTCCCTCCCCACCCTTGTCTGCTTTCTGGAGGGACCACTCTCTCCATGACTCCCTAGTCCGCTTCACACTCCCCTCCAGCCCCACCACACCCGGCACTTTTCCCTGCAACCGCAGGAAGTGCTACACCTGCCCCCACACCTCCTCCCTCACCCCAATCCCAGGCCCCAAGAAGACTTTCCACATCAAGCAGATGTTCACCTGCACATCTGCCAATGTGGTATACTGCATCCGCTGTACCCGTTGTGGCCTCCTCTACATTGGGGAAACCAAGCGGAGGCTTGGGGACCGCTTTGCAGAACACCTGCACTCAGTTCGCAAGAAACAATTGCACCTGCCAGTCGCGAACCATTTCAACTCCCCCTCCCATTCCTCAGACGACATGTCCATCCTGGGCCTCCTGCAGTGCCACAATGATGCCACCCGAAGACTGCAGGAACAGCAACTCATATTTAACCTGGGAACCCTGCAGCCCAATGGCATCAATGTGGATTTCACAAGCTTCAAAATCTCCCCTCCCCCAAACCGCATCCCAAAACCAGCCCAGCTCATCTCCACCTCCCTAACCTGTTCTTCCTCTCACCTATCGCCTCCTCCCACCTCAGGCCGCACCCCCATCTCCTATCTACCAACATCATCCCACCCCCTTGACCTGTCTGTCCTCCCTGGACTGACCTATCTCCTCCCTACCTCCCCACCTACACTCACCTTTACTGGATCCATCCCCGCCTCTTTGACTTGTCTGTCTCCTCTCCACCTATCCTCTCCTCTCTCCACCTTCTATCAGCCTCCCCCTCTCTCCCTATTTATTTCAGAACCCTCTTCCCCTCCCCCATTTCTGATGAAGGGTCTATGCCCGAAACGTCGAGCTTTCCTGCTCCTATGATGCTGCTTGGCCTGCTGTGTTCATCCAGCTCTACTCCTTGTTATCTCGGATTCTCCAGCATCTGCAGTACCTATTATCACTGATGAGCATGACATTTTATTCTGGGGAGTAAGAATCTTTGTCCTGAGCAAAGATTGCTGCCAGATACTGGCTAAACTCAACCAGGGTTGGCGAGAAGTTATGTCTGCAGACATAGCTGTGTTGGTGGGACAGTGCCCAGAGTGCCAACAAGGACAAAAATTACCGCCAGCAGCCCCCCCACATTCATGGGAGTGACCAGATAAACCCTGGCCTCAGCTGCACGTCGACTTTGCAAGCCTTTTCATGGGCTCAATGTTCTTAGTCATCGTGAACGCCCACTCGAAGTGGTTGGATGTGCATTGCATTCATTCTTCAAACACAGGATGATGATAGAAAAGCTGTGCATATCTTTTGTGACACATGGGCTCCCGAATGTGTCTGTCATAGACAATGGGCCATCATTTACCAGGAGGGAATTCCAGTATTTGCTAAAGTGAAAAGGCATTTGGCATATAAGAACAGTTTCATACCGTCATTGGTGGAAAGAGCAATCCAAACTTTAAAGGCATGCTTAAAGAAACAGCTTACAGCCTCACTCGATACCAAGCTGTCCTGATTCCTATTTGATTATCGGACCACCCCTCATGCAACTACAGGGATAGCTGCAACAGAGTTGCTAATGGGGAGAAGACACTGCACCAGGTTAAGTCTGATCTTCTCTGACTTGGGGTGGTGGGTGAAATGGCATCAGGAACACCAATGCCAGACAGAAGACTTCTCTAAATGAGAGAGATAGTATACTTCAGGGGATGAAGTTTGGTGGCTAAACCATAGAAATAGCCCTGCGTAGATAAGAGGCTTGGTTGCTCTGAGGTCAGGTCCTGTTACATACCAAGTTTGGGTAGGTGAGCCAGTCCTGAACAAGCATGTGAACCACATGAAAGCTGCTAGCTCTCAAATGGGGCAGAAGCAAAATATACCTGGCCACTCACCACAGCCGAGAAGTCTGTTGGAACTAGTGGGTTGTCCCCTTCTAATGTAGAAGAAACTTCAGAGTTTGAGATGGACATGACAGATATTGCAGCCTTGACACCTTTACCACCTGAAGAAGTGAATGAATTTCTTCTGAGACTCTCTGACCACAAGGAGCAGGCTATGGTCTGGTACACACTGCCTGTATCTGAGGCTGAGGGAGGAACCGGACATTATGTGAAAACACTCCAGGAAAAGCTACAAGAAAAAGATCAGTCCTATGTCCCTGGACTTAGAGGGGGAGGGATGCAGTGATTGTGACGAGGTCAGTCAGGTGGACCTCATAGAATGAGTTCCATGATTGGGGCTGATAACCTGGTGCAATCAGGGAGTCTCGGCTGACAGATATAAACAGGAATATCAGAGGTTCTGTTCTCTCTGAGAGCTGGCTCTGAGGAATCTGGACCACTGTCACATACTGTGTATGTGTAAATAATGTGACTCGGTGATGGGATACTGGCCTCTGTAGAGTTATTTCATGCTGAACTTCCTCAGGGTAGTGTCCTAGGCCCAACCATTTTCAGCTGCTTTGCCAGTACCCTTCCCTCCATCATAAGGTGAGAAGCTGGGATGTTCATTGATGAATCCGCAATGTTCAGCATTAGTTCTGACTCCTCAGATACTGAAGCAGTCCATATCCAAATTCAGCAAGATCTGGACAATATCCAGGTTTTGGCTGCCCAGTGACAAGTTACATATTTGCCATATAGGTGCAGGCAATGGCGATCTCCAATAAGAGAAAATTTAACCATAGCCTTTCCCATTCAATGGCATCACCATCTCTGAATACTCAACTATCAACATCCTCGGTGTTTCCATGAATTGAAATGGACTAGCTATTTAAATACGGTGACTGCAAAAACTGATCAGAAGCTTGGACTCCTGTTGTAAGTAACTTACCTACTCACTCCCCACAGCCTTTCTACCATCTACAAGGCAACTGAGTAGTGTGATCCTGTGCTTTTAAGTGGTGTGTTTTGTTCTGGTTTCTTTTAGAGAGAGATTGAGAGACAGGTACTGAGCAGTCTATGAGAAGAGACTTGTGAAGCCTTGGGTTTTTTTTAAAGTTGGAACAATAGAAGCATCCTGAATGGCTGTGGTCAAGCTCCCACCCAGAGAACCAGGGATTTTAGGTTTAGCTTTTAGCAGCAGTTGCTGTTGAGATCTTGAAGTGGAAGCTATATTTCCTCTCACTCAATTACAGCCAAAAGCTGGGTGTTCTGTTCCTGGGCTGCTAGATTGCATGTGAAACAAAATCTGTCTTCTGAATTTGCATTTTGCCAAGTGTGTGTTTATGGGATGTGACTATATTGGAACAGTTAATTAGTAATAGTTACTGTATATATCATTCTATTAACTCTATTGGAAAACTTAAGTTATTCCGAGTTCTTCTTTCTTTTGTGTTTTAACTATGGTGTTTGAATAAATTTGTGTATTGCTTAATGTTGAATTGTTTGACCAATCAAATTGCTTCTGGAACACAGCACCTGACAT
The DNA here is from genome assembly GCA_024137785.1 of Ginglymostoma cirratum. Classification (NCBI taxonomy): domain Eukaryota; kingdom Metazoa; phylum Chordata; class Chondrichthyes; order Orectolobiformes; family Ginglymostomatidae; genus Ginglymostoma; species Ginglymostoma cirratum. The sequence goes on along the minus strand of JAHRHZ010000279.1, from coordinate 3,324,345 downwards.
TTATCTAAGAAAATGTTAGGGTCTTCGCTATCTCTTTCTTATATTTTGAGGGGGTCTGGTCTGGTCCATAACCGAGCACAATGGAATAGTCTGGATGAGTGCAACAAAATCTGAAGAATCAGGACGGAGTGTACTGCTTTATTGGCTCCAAATCCAGATTCACTCCCTTCACCTCTGCTGCCCGGCAGCACCAGTATGTACCACCCACAAAACTCCCTGCAGAAATTTACCACGGTTGTTGAGAGACCATCTTGCAAAACCATTATCATCTCAAAGGACAGGGCAGTAAGTAGATGGGAACACACAAACCTGCATGTTCTCATATGACCGTAGATAGAAATAGGAGCAGAATCAGGTCATTTGGCCCATGGAGTCTGCTTTGCCATTCAGTTATGGCTGATATGTTCTCAACCCTATTCTCCTGCCTTCTCTCTATAACCTTTGATCCCTTACTTATCAAGAACTGGTCCATTTCTAATAAATACACTCAATAACTTAGCCTCCACAGTCTTCTTGTGGCAGTGAATTCCACAGACTGACCACCCTTTGGCTGAAGAAATTCCTCCTTGTCTTAGTTCTGAAGGATCGTCCCTTCACTCTGAAACTGTATTAGTCTTTCCTACTGTTGGAAACGTCTTATCACGTCAATCTATCCAGGCGTCTCAGTGTTCTGTAACTTTCAATGAGATCCCCCTAATCCTCCTAAACTCTATTGAGTACAGAGCCAGAGTCCTCAAACTGCTCCTCATATGATAAGCCCTTCATCCCCAGGTTCACTCATATAAACCTTCTCTGGAGCCCCTCCAGTGCCACAGGTGCTTTCTTAGATGCAGAACCCAAAACTACTCACAGTATTCCAAACATGTTCTGACCTGGCCTTATACTGCCTTGGCAGTACATCCCTGCTCTGAGGAAGGGTCACTGGACCTTCACAGATCCTTCCATACCTGCTCAGCTTTTCCAGCAACTTTGTTTTTGTTCCGATTTACAACGTCTGCAGTTCTTTTGGTTTTTATCCCTGTTCTTGTGTCCTAGTCCTGTCAAAATGAATGCTAGCATTACATTTGCCTTCCAAACTGCCAACTAAACCTGCATGTTAACCTGAAGAGAATCCTGAATGAAGTCTCTGAAATCCCCTTGCGCTTCAGATTTCCAAAACCTTTCCCCATTTAGAGAATACTCTACACTTTTATTCTTCCAACCAAATTGCATATAAACTGACGTTTTCCCAGCCACCATCAGTTCTGAGGAAGGGTCACTGGACCCACAATGTTAACTCTGTTTTTTTCCTTCACAGATGCTGAGGAAGAATTATGTGAGGAAGATTTATCATTTTTAAAAAAATTCTTATTGATATTTTAGAATGACTGGCATTTGATACTATTAGGTTATTTCCCCTGATAATTCCTTGTGAGTAGCCTTAAAGCACTGTTTCAGAACTGTGTCACTTGCAAAATGTTGAGGAATGGACAGAATTGATGTGGCAAAGAGAAGAATGTGACAGTATCCTTGAATCCTTCCAAATCCCGTAAACAAGGAAGAATAAAACAAAAGTAAACTATAAAACTTCGAGAGCTGGACATGTAAAACAAACAAAACCTGGAGACATTGCTGGAGAAACTCAACAGGTCTGGCAGCATCTGTGGAGAGAAAACAGAGTTAATGTTTTGGTTCCAGTGACTCTTCTTCAGAACACTAGAAAATAAGAAAGAATACTGTTGTGTACAGTCCCTCTCAGTGAATGTAGTGTCATTGGAGATGGTGACATAGTAGCAGTATAGCTATGCTTGTTATGTAAAACACCAGCCTCATGTTTTGAGGATTATGGGTTCAAATCCCACTTTAGTGTATGGAGAAATTTAGATTCAATGAAATCTGGAATTAAATGAAAAAACCATGTAATTGCTGGGCTTTGATTAAAAAGCCATATTGGATTATTAATTTTCTTCAGGAAGGAAATCTGCCGTTCTTACTTTGCCTAGCCTCCATGTACCTCCAGACCCTCAGGGTGGCACCGTGGCTCAGTGGTTAGCACTGCTGCCTCACAGTGTCAGAGACCTGGGTTTGATTTCATCCTCAGGTGACTGTCTGTCAGGAGTTTGCATGTTCTCCCTTTGTCTGTGTGCACTGGTTTCCTCCCATAGAATAAACCTGTGCAGGTTAGGTAGATTGGTCATGCTAAGTTGCCCATAGTGTCTAGGGGTTTGCAGGCTAGGTGGTTAGCCATGGGAAATACAGGGTTACAGGGATAAGGTGGGGGGTACATCTGGGTGGGATGATCTTTGGAGGATTGATGTGGTCTCAATGGGCTGAATGGCCTGCTTCCACACTGTAGGGATTCTAAATAGTTGACACTTTACTGCCCAATGCGTAATTAGGAATGGGAAATAAATGTCAGTATAGCTAGCAATGCCCACATCCCACGAACAAATAAAACAATATTAATTTTTTAAAATTTGATCATCAAATGCCATGGCATTCATTGTCCACCATTGACTGGTCTGTAAATGAATGTAAAGAATGATGTTGGATAGATATTTCAGGGCAAAAACCTTGATTGGGAAAAATAATTGGAACTGGAAATTGACTGGACTGCCTGACAAAGAATCATTTTTCCAATTTTAAAATAGTCTCTCAAGAATGTTAAAATCATTGGCTTGTCTAGTATTTATTGTATATTCCTAACTGCCCCTGCGAAGTGGTGCTGACTTGAACTGCTGCAGTCCATTATCCACCCACAGTGCAGTGCAAACTGTGCTGTGTACCTGACCCCTGTGTTTAAAAAATGAAAATTGCTTGTAAAGTCACACGTGTCAGGTGTGCAGTTTGCAAACGATGAAGGTGTACAGGCCTTATTTTTCTAACCTCAGAATGAAATTTGCTTCCATGTACTTTGAAATGTTGTTCAATAAATAAGGGCTAATTTTGACATAATAACCCATAATTGAAGGGATGTTCTGGAAGTTTTACAAAAGGATTATCATTAGTGGATGCAAATCTGAAAGGTCACTGTTCTCAGAGATAATAGGTACTGCAGATGCTGGAGAGTCCGAGATAACAAGCATGGGGCTGGATGAACACAGCAGGTCAAGCAGCATCATAGGAGCAGGAAAACTTGACGTTTCGGGCCTAAACCCTTCATCAGAAATCTGGGTTT
>JAHRHZ010000279.1:3268078-3286188 GCA_024137785.1 Ginglymostoma cirratum | reverse complement strand
GCTTGTTATCTCGGATTCTCCAGCATCTGCAGTACCTTTTATCTCTAAGTGTTATGGTGAGTTGGTGTGTAAGTGGAGCTGAGTCTCAAAAAGATCAGCTGTGATCTTATTGGTGGGGCAGGCTCGAGGGGCCAGATGGCCTACTCCTGCTCCTAGTTCTTATGTTCTTATGTCTGAAAAGAATTCATTAGTTGAAGACAATGAGACTATAACCATCTGACAGAGACTTGCATGTTGCAGGCAGAACAGCACTCAAAACCAAAGGAATGCTGAGAGTATTCTGAAAGCACAGAAATCAGTGTTTTGTGGAACATGTGAATATCTCAGAACCAACACTTTTTACTTCTCTCTTAAAATGCTATAGTCTGTTGAAAAATCTCAACGAGCTCAGAAGCCAAATGCTGTTGATCAAAGTCACTTGACTGTTCGCTGAACTTAAATCTAACAGAGCATCACTTGGGTTTAATTATATTGGTGTCTGGCAACGCTTGAGGACTGAGAGGTCAGAAGATATTACTGATTTAGAGGAGTTACTTAATAGTCTTCCAACTGCAGATGAAGCTTCAAAATCTAATCATCGGATATCCTGGACAGTAGTTAGTAGTATACTCTTTAGTGGTCAATTCAGGAATTTGAACAAATAATCCTAAAGCAGCACATTCAGCTTTATTGCCTGGGTTTGAATATTGTGAACCTATACAAATGAAGACATGTGAGAATGGAAAGATTACCTGCAAGTCTATCTCATTACAGAATCAAAAGGAGAAGGTTAATTCTCTTAGTGCCACAAATATCTTCTCTGACACAAGTTGAGGAAACTAAATATCTACTAAGGGAAACAAACTCTTTACTGCAAAATAAATGCCAAGGATGCCCTCAGAAAGAGTGTTCAGGAAATCAATGACATGCCCACATTCCAGTGTGACAAAGAATTGTACCTAAATATTTCATCTCAAATAGCAGACTTGTAACCTAAATATGTTGAGAGCCATCTTTAAAGTTAGAAGAATTCAATATCCAGAAGGAAGCTTGTGAAAAGTTGATGGATAAGAACTGAAAGGACCCTAACTGACATCATGTGACATGATCTGTGCATCAGGATATAAAGGAATATTTCTGGGAGGCTCTACCCAGTTCCAATATGGATGTTAATTTGTCTTTCAGAGTCTCTCTAAGTTGTCATTTTGATGGTAAATTCAGTGAAGATTCTTCTGAGACCATTTAAGTCTTGAATTTAACATGTTCGAAAGTGAGAGATCGTTCAATCTGAAGCAAGGGTGTTAAATCTGAATAAGGAAAATTATGAAAGGGCTTCCACAATGGATTGCCTTCAAATACAGTACCTTAAGAGTCCATAAAGGTGCGAATACTCAAAAGAAGTCAGTCAACTGTGACTGATAAAATAGGGTAAATTGTATTTGATAAAAGAAAGTGCTAATAAAATGGTGAAAAATTATAACAAATCTGAGGATTGCGAAGATTTAGAATACACCAAAGGAGAACCAAGAAACTGATCAGGAAAGAAAAAATTGGATATGAATGCAATCTAGCAAAAACCATAAAAATGCTCTGTAAAATCTTAAAATTGATGCACAGAGAGATCTGGGTGTTCAGGTCCATTGTACCCTGAAGGTGGCAATGCAGGTCGATAGAGGGTCAAGAAGGCATACGGCATGCTTTCATTCATCAGACGGGGTATTGAGTACAAGAGTTGGCAGGTCACATTACAGTTGTATAGGACTTTGGTTCGACCACATTTGGAATACTGCATACAGTTCTGGTCGCCACATTACCAAAAGGATGTGGATGCTTTGGAGAGGGTGCAGAGGAGGTTCACCAGGATGTTGCCTGGTATGGAGGGCACCAGCTATGAAGAGAGGTTAAGTAGATTCGGATTATTTACATTAGAAAGACGGAGGTTGAGAGGGGACCTGATTCTACAAAATCTTGAGAGGTATACACAGGGTGGATAGCAAGAATCTTTTTCCCAGAGTGGGGGACTCAATTACTAGGGGTCACGATTTCAAGGTGAGAGGGGAAAAGTTCAAGGGAGATATGCATGGAAAGTTCTTTATGCAGAGGGTGGTGGGTGCCTGGAACGCATTGCCAACGGAGGTGGTAGAGGCGGGCATGACAGCGTCACTTAAGATGTATCTAGACAGATACATGAATGGGCAAGGAGCAGAGGGATACAGATCCTTGGAAAATAGGCGATAGTTTTAGATAGAGGATCTGAATCGGAACAGGTTTGGAGGGCCGAAGGGCCTGTTCCTGTGCTGTAATTGTCTTTGATAACAAGGTGTAGAGCTGGATGAACACCTCTGATGCTGCTTGGCCTGCTGTGTTCCTGTGCTGTAATTTTCTTTATTCTTTGTTCTTTGTTCTACAGCTAAGGAAAAAGGAAATGTTTGACTGAAATGATTGTAGGCCCTTTAAGAGAAGTGTCATGAGAATTTATGCTGGCTAATGGGAATATTGCAGTGAAGCTAACTACTTTGGGAAGACCTTTATAAGAGTCTGAGTGTCATGGACTATGACGAGATTTGCAGCAAAATTGAACAAGAAGTCTAGCAAGGCCTATCTCAACCTCAGAAACATCTCGCTCTGTGTTTTATGCTTTTCACAAGCACCATGGCAAGTTGGCAGATTATTCCTTGTTAAGTGCCTGTTGACAGCGCAACTCTCCTTAATATTCAGCTTTCTTGTTTACCAAACAGATTAAACATTGAGAAAATTTGACATGGAAACCAGAGCAGATACCTGGCAGATTCAGTTTGCTGTTTGCTTCATGTTGTGTACAACCAAATTGAACACAAGTTATGATGGGCATGAACCGCATATACTCTTGTCCACAGACATCAGCATCTAGCATTTGCTAAAACATCAACAACCATCATGTACCTCTCTAATACACTTGCAGACTACTTTTGAATAACTGATCAGTTTCATCAGTCACTGTCATCAGTCTTTACGGTGGAAAATAATTGGAACATTCTTCATACTACAGAATACAGGGTGAAGAATTAAGTAACCATTGCTATCACTACAGAAGTAGCATTAGATAAACTAATGTGGCTAAAGGCAGATAAGTCCCCTAGCCCTGATGTTTACACCCAAGGATCTGAAAAGGGGTAATTTTCTGAAAATCCTTGGATTCTGATGGCGTACCAGAGGATAAGAAAACTACCAATGTGCCACCCCTATTCGAAAAGGGAGGGAGACAAAAAGAGGATAATTATAGTCTGATTAGCCTACCATCTATTGCTGCAAAAGTATTGGAATCAATTATTACGGAAATAAGAGCAGAACATTTGGAAAATTATAATGTAGTCAAGCAGAGTCAGCGTGGCTTCATAAAAGGGAAATTGTGTCTGACTAATACATTGAGTTTTATAAGGAAGTCTCAATCACAGTGAATAGAGGAGAACCAGGAGTTGACTTCCAGAAGGTGTATGACAGGATACGTCACAAAAAGTTGAGTTATAAGATAACAGCCCATAGTGTTGGAGGTAGACTGTTTGCATGGATAGAGAATTGACAAATGGGCAAGAAATAGAGCAGGGATAAGGAGTTCTTTCTCAGATTGGCACAGGATCAGTACTGGAACTGCAACCCTTAATGATATAGATTAATGACATGGAGAAAGGAAACAAATATACTGAAACTAAATTTGTAGACAACACAAAAATTGGTGGAAAGGCAGGTAGCAAGAGCAATACAAACAGATACATTGATAAGTAAGTGGGCAAAAAGTTGGCAATGTATAATGTGGGAGAACAAGAAATTGTTCATTTTGTAAAGGAGAACGAAAGAACTGAGTATTATTTAAATGAAGAGAAAACTTCAAATAAAAGGACTTGAGAGTACTTGTGCACCAAGCACATAGGTACAGCAGGTGAACAGGAAGCCAATGCAATGATTTTTTAAATTAATTTGTGGGATGTGGAGGTTGCTGGCTAACATTTATTGTCTGTCCCTTGTTGCCCTTGAGAAGATGGTGGTGAGCTCCCTTTTTAAATGCTGCTGTCCATGTGCTGTGGGTTAATCCACAATTCCATTAGGAAGGGAATTCCAAGATTTTGACACAGCAACAGTGAAGGAACTGTGATATATTTCCAAGTCAGGATGGTGAGTGGCTTGGAGGGGAATTTGGAGGTGGTGGTGTTCCCATATATCTGCTGCCCTTGTGTTTTCAGATGGAAGTGGTCATGGGTTTGGAAAGTGCTATCTGAGGATCTTTGATGAATTTCTGCAGAGCATCTTGTATTGCCACTGAAAGTCTACAAAATCTTGAGAGGTATACACAGGGTGGATAGCAAGAATCTTTTTCCCAGAGTGGGGGACTCAATTACTAGGGGTCACGATTTCAAGGTGAGAGGGGAAAAGTTTAAGGGAGATATGCATGGAAAGTTCTTTACGCAGAGGGTGGTGGGTGCCTGGAACGCATTGCCAGCGGAGGTGGTAGAGGCGGGCACAATAGCGTCATTTAAGATGTATCTAGACATATACATGAATGGGCAAGGAGCAGAGGGATACAGATCCTTGGAAAATAGGCGATATGTTTAGATAGAGGATCTGGATCGGCGCAGGTTTGGAGGGCCGAAGGGCCTGTTCCTGTGCTGTAATTGACTTTGATAACAAGGTGTAGAGCTGGATGAACACCTCTGATGCTGCTTGGCCTGCTATGTTCATCCAGCTCTACACCTTGTTATCTCAGATTCTCCAGCATCTGCAGTTCCTACTATCTCTGTAATTTTCTTTGTTCTTTGTTGGTGGTGAAGGGAGTGCATTTTTGTGGATGTAATGCCAGTCAAGTGGGCTGCTTTACCCTGGATGGTGTCAAACTTCTTGCATATTATTGGAGCTGCACTCATCCAGGCAAGTGAGGAGTATTTCATCACGATCCTGACTCATGCCTTGTAGATGGTGGGAAGACTTTGGGGAGTCAGGAGTTGTGTTACCGCAGTATTCCTGGTCACTAACCTGCTGTTGCTGCCACTGTGTTTATGTGATGAGACCAGTTGAGTTTCTGGTCAATGATAACCCCCAGGATGTTGATAGTGGGAGATTCAGCTATCATAACACCATTGAATGTCAAGGGGCAGTGGTTAGATTGTCTCTTATTAGTAATGATCATAGCCTGGCATTTGCGTGGTGCAAATTTTACTTGCTACTTCTCAGCCCAAGCCTGGATATTGTCCAGATCTTGTTGCATTGGAACATCGACTGCTTTGGTATCTGAGGAGTTGTGAATGATGCATTGTGCATTCATTGGCGAACATTGTCACTTCTGACCTTATGATGGAGGGAAGGTCATTGACGAAGCAGCTGAAGATGTTTGAATCCAGGACACTACTCTAAGGAACTCCTGCAGAGATGTCCTGGAGCTGAGATGACTGACCTCTAACAACCATCTTCCTGTGTGTCAGGTATGACTCTAATGACTGGAGGATTTGCCCCCAATACCCATTCGTTCCAGTTTTCCTATGGCTCCTTGATGCCAAACTCGGTCAAGTGCATGATGTCAAGGGCTGTCACTCTTAGCACTGTTGATGACACCTTCCATCACTTTACTGATGATCGGGAGTAGACTAATGTGGCAGTAATTGGCTGGTTTGGACTTATCCTGTTTTTTATGTACAGGACATACCTGCACAATTTTCCACTCAGTCAAATGCAGCTTTGATATTGTGGACAGTCACTGACTCCTCACCTCTGGAACTCAGCTCTTTTATCCATGTCTGAACCAAGGTTGTAATGAAGTCAGGAGCTGAGTGGCCCTGGCTGAACTGAAACTGTGTGTCAGTGAGCAGGTAATTGCCGAGTAGATGCTTCTTGACAGCACTGTTGATGACACTTTCCATCACTTTGCTGACGATCGAAAGTAGACTGATGGGGTGTCAATTTTTCACATTGTCAGGTAGATGCCAGTGTTGTAACTGTACTGGAAGAGCTTGGCTAGGGGAGTGGCATGTTCTGGAGCACAAGTCTACAGGACTGTTGCTGGAGTGATGTCAGGGCCCGTTGCCTTTGCAGTATCCAGTGTCTCCACTGCTTCTTGATACTACGTGGAGTAAATCAAATTGGCTGAAGACTGGTATCTGTAATACTAAGGATGATTGGAGGAGGCTGAGATGGATCACCTACTCAGCGTCTCTGGCTGAAGATTGCTGCAAATGCTTCAGCCTTCTGTTCCACTGATGTGCTGGGCACTTCCATCATTGAGCTTGGGGATATTTGTGGAACCTCCTCCTCCACTGAGTTGTTTAATTGGATGTGGCAGGACTACATAGTTTAATTCTGATCCATTGGTTATAGGATCACTTAGCTCTGTCTATCACATGTTGCTTATGCTTTTGGCCCTCAAGTAGTCCTGTCTGGTAGCTTCACCAAGTTGCCACCTCATCATCAGGTATGCCTGGTGCTGCTCCTGGCATGCCCTCCTGCATTGTCCATTGAACCAGGGTTGACCAGGGTTGGCTTGATGGTAATGGTTGAATGGGGGATATGCCCGGCGATGACGTTACAGATTGTGCTGGAGTACAATTCTGCAGCTGTTGGTGGTCCACAATGCCTCATGGATGCCCAGTCTTGAGGTGCTAGATCTGTTCAAATTCTGTCCCCTTTAGCATGGTAATAGTGCCACACGACATGATGGAGGTTATTCTCAATGTGAAGATGGGACTTCGTTTCAACAAAGACTGTGCGGTAGTCACTCTTACCGATACTGTCATGGACAGGTGCATCAGCAGCTAGCAGATTGGTAAGAATGAGATCATGTATGTTTTTCCCTTTGGTTGGTTCCCTCATCATCTGCCACAGACCCAGTCTAGCAGCAATGTCCTTTAGGACCTGACCAGCTGGATCAGTAGTACTGATTGAAATCCCCCACCAAGAGTACATCTTGTGCCCTTGCCATCTTCAGTGCTTCCTCTGAGTGTTGTTCAACATGGAGGAGCACCAATTCATAGCTGAGGGAGGATGGTAAGTGGTAATCAGCAGGAGGTTTCCTTGCCCATGTTTAACATGAAGTCACGAGACTTCATGGGTCTGGAGTCAATGTTGAAGACCTCTAGGCAACTGCGTCATGACTGTATACCACTGCGCCGTCACCTCTGCTGGGTCTGTCCTGTCAGTGGGACAGGACATATCCAGGGATGTTGATGGTGGTGTCTGGGACGTTGTCTGTAAGATATGATTCTGTGAGTATGGCTATGTCAGGCTGTTGATGATTAGTCTGTGAGACAGCTCTCCCCGTTTTGGCACTAGCCCCCAAATGTTAGTAAAGTGGACTTTGCTGGGCTGTTTCTGTCATTGTCTTTTCTGGTGCCTAAGTTGATGCCAGGTGATCCAATGGTTCATTTCTTTCAGACTTGGCCCTTATTTCAAGTAGGCTGGAGGATAAGCGTAGGGAAGTCTTAGTGCAACTGTATAAGGTGCTGTTAAGGCCCATCTGGAGAACTGTGAGCAGTTTTATTGCCTTATTTCAGGAAAGATAGCAAGTTTTTGTAGGCAGGGATGGGCAAGAAATGCTGGCCAACCAGCGATGCCCACATCCCACAAATGAATAAAAAAATGTTCGGATACTGTTCACTATATATGAGGATCCCTGGTCTTGAGAGATTGTCTTATGAGCGAAGGTTAAACAGGTTAGGACTGTACTCATGGGAATTTAGAAGAATGGGAGGTGATATGATCGTGACATATAGGACTCTTAAGTGGCTTTGGAGGGCAAATGCTGAGAGAATCATGGGAGACTCTGGGACCAGAGGGCATGGTCTCAGCATTAAAGAATGCCAATTTAAGACTGAGATGAAGGAGGTTGTGGGTATTTGGAACTCCTTGCCACAGAGATCTACAGGGACAGATTGCTTGTGTATATTTAAGGCTGAGAAAGACTCTTCATCAGTAAGTGGGCTGTAATGTAGACATGAGTCATGTTGGATCAGTCCTGATCCCATTGAATGGCAGAGCAGGCCTACTCGTGTTTCTGTTTATTCAGGTGTTATGGTCTTATTGCAGGACATACCAGCAACTAAAATTAAGGAGGCAGGGAATCATTTTGATGAACTGCACACCAAGACGCCAATCTAACACCTACAGCACCTGCAAACACATATATTCATTCAACCATATGGCCATGTTGGAAACTGGTTGGAGTTAGTCCTCAGTCCAATTATGGGAGGGCAACTGTTAGTCAGGGGGAGCAACAATCATAGACACACTCCAAACACACTCTATGGACTTAGTGACAGTCAATCATCTACTTGGGATATTTGTGATTAGGGAAACTGTCCCTCTAATTGAATTGAATTAAATCGAATTGAATCAACTTAGCTTTATTGTCATGTGCATGTGAATAGGGGCTGTGTAAAGTTTACAATGTCGCTGCTTATGGCACCATATTAGGTACAGCATACCTAAGTACAGATACTTAAGTATTTGTTACAGAATTAAAAGAATAATAAACAAAAGTGCAGCATTAGAATAAAGTGTTTTAAAAAAGTACTCAAATTACAGTCCTTTTCACCAAGTCCGTGCCAGCACCTAGCCTCCAGACTGTATCGGGCCAAATCTTCAGACCATGCTGAGCTTCAAAACTCAACGCCTCCTTTCCAATCTGCAAAGGCCTCTCCTCCCCGCAGTGACTGCCAGTCCGGCACTTGCCTCCTCACAATGGCCTCCAGTCTGGAAGTCGGCTCTGGGAATTGCCTCCCCATGGTGGCTTCTGGTCTGGGTGTCACTTCTGGGACTTGCCTCCCCGCACCAACCTCTGGTCCAGGATTTGTGTCTCCGTGATGGCCTCTGTCCCAGGACTCACCTCCCTGTGCTGATCTGTGGTCTGCGACTGGCCTCCAGGACTAGCCTTCCTTGCCAGCCTCCGGTCCTGGACTCACCTCCCCATGCCAGCCTCTGGTCTAGGACTCGCCTCCCGCACTGGCCTCCAGTCTGGTAGTCTCTTTTGGGATGTGCCTCCCATGCCGGCCTGGTCTGGGACTCGCTTCCCGCACCGGCCTGGTATGGGACTCACCTCTGGGACTTGTTAGCGATGGTGTTTGGTCTGGGAGTCGCCTCCTTCAGTTCCCTTCAGATAAGTTTAAGAAGTTAAAAGTTTGAAAAAACAAACCGCGGAAAAGAGAAAAAAAAAAGAAAAAGAATGGGCAGAGCAAAGGAGCGCCGATTGGAGCATCCTACTTTGCAGCCATCTTGCACAATGGTTAGGGGAACTGTCCCTCTGAAGTTCAGGGATTGTGCAGCAGTCAAACACTATGGGAGGGCACAAGTAGTCTTGGAAATTATGTATCATCAGTCCGGGAGCTACAAACACAATGGTCACTGATGTCAATTGGCTGCTTGATGATATTGGTTAGAGGCTTCATCCATGATCTTTCAGATTCAAGGAGAAGTCTGTATGGGCATTGGGGCATCACCACAAGAAAGAGTGGGGGTGTCAAGGCTGAAGGGGTTGAAAACTGAGTCATTTGTAAAGGTGAGGACAAGGTGGCTCAATGGTTAGCACTGCTGCCTCACTGCGCCAATTCAACCCTCTGGAGTTTGCACATTCTCCCTGTGTCTGTGTGCGTTTCCTCTGGGTGCTCTAGTTTCCTCCAACAGTCCAAAGATGTGCAGGCTAAATGAATTAGCTGTGCTAAATTGCCCATAGTGTGCAGGCTAGGTGGAATAGCCATGAGAAATGCAGGGTTACAGGTATAGGGTAGGGAACTGGGTCTGGGTGGGATGATCTTCGGTAGGTTGGTGTGGACTCAATGGACTGAATGGCCTGATTCCACACATTAGGGAATCTGTAACAAGGATGGTGACAGGGGTAAAGTCAAGGTGCTTGGGATTATGTGGAACAGCACCATAGAGAGAGTGAGGAGCAGTTTGGGCGTCATTAAGATATAATGCTGAGTTTCAGAGATAGGGAACTTATTTGTAGGCAAGGTGCAGTGTGTTGGGTCTCCACATGTTGTAGATGGGTGAAAATGAGCTGTCAGGATTGAGCTAGATAAAAGGAGATATGGAGGCTTTGTTTGGCAGTGGAGGGATGGAAAAAAAGAGAGGCCTGGTGCTGATTTTGTCGACAACGAGCTGCATTAATTCCTGCCATCACTTTTAATTCAGGAACAACACCAGGATAGGTAAAATTGCGGGACATTGTAGCAATAAATACATGAATCAGCCATTTACAAACCCTAGCTACATTGAATTTGTAATCATTTCATCACCTATTTACTATATATATAAAAATATATGTGTATATATTCATAGAATCCCTACAGTGTGGAAACAGGTTCTTTGGCCTAACAAGTCCAGACTGAACCTCAGGGCATCCCACCCCCCAAAACACTGTGGGCAATTTAGCATGGCCAATCCACCTAACCTGCACATCTTTGGACTGTGGGAGGAAACTGGAGCACCTAGAGGAAACCCACACAGACGGGGAGAATGTGCAAACTCCACACAGACAGATGCCCAAGGCTGGAGGTTGCTGGTGCTGTGAGGCAGCAGTGCTAACCACTGAGCCACCATGCTGCCCCAAATATATCTATTTTATACACACACACACACACACACACAGACAGAGTGAAGTTGCTTTGGGGTCAGATATAGGTCAAAAGCAACTTGCAACATGCCGTCAGTGCTCACACATTGAATTTGGCATCTCACCTCTGCTGAAGTTTTCAGGAATGATTTAATAAAAGACTGATTTTGGCCAAAGGAGAACCATTATTCATGCAACTTCTGCATGTCTGTGAGAACAAAACAACATTACTTCCACAGCTGTCATAAGTAGAAGGGTGGTCTGCATTAGATGCAGTGCAAAGTTGAGGGTGGGATGGTGACACAGTGCTGCTTTACAGCGCCAGGCACATGGGTTCTACTACAGCCCCGGGCGACAGTCTGTGTGATGTTTGTGCTTGGTGTTCTGACTTCCTGCCACCGTCCACAGTTACAACAGGGGATGGCTGAACCCCTCTAATAATTAAACTAAAACACAAGCCCCAATCTGCTAGGACAGAATTAAAGGTTTTATTCTAATAATTACCCCCGAAACACACAGAAAAGTTCACATTTCCCCTCGTAATCTGTTAAAAGTGGTTTAAAGAAAGAAAATCCCTGACCTCCACTTTACAAGTAACAAAAAACAATTTGTTGTTGGGCTAAATAATGAACAAATTAACAGAATTAGTAACAAATCAGCAGTTTTCCCCTTTGACTACTAACTGCTCCCTAACTGGTCTAAATTCTACTGGAATGCTGTTAAATAAATATATATGTCCCACTAACATAAACCCAATTAATAAAAAGCGATAAAATTACAACTTAAAATCTCTCCAAGTCCACACAGACTGCCTTCTGGAATATTCTGTCATCTCCTATCTCTTCACAAACACCTTTCTTACATTAACCCTGCTGTAATTTCTCCTGTAAGGACTTTGAGCTAAAATACCATGGTATCTTTGATTAATTAGAAGGGGTCTCTCTGAGAGCTGAATTGTGCTAACTCTGGCAGGTGGCCATTGTTTTCCTTTCAAGTTGCAGTTGGCTCTCTCCGATTTTCCAAATGCCCTCGTCTTATATACTCATAATGACATAATTAAATTTTTATAATATGATTAGTTTCATGTTGTCAACACCATCAGATTCAAATTCAATTGGCTGTTTCTAGGTGCTTCGTTTAAATTAATTGGCTGAATTCAAACTTGTTGCCACAACATCAAAAAACAAGATCCATCAAAAAAAGACTGCTGTTTTGCCTGCCACCTGTAAGGCATTTTTTCTTTTTGATACATTTATTTCACTTTTTGAGGCTCTTTGTACTGATAAATTCAGTTCCTGTTCACAGACATATATTTTAAAATTTTCTCAGTACAGACAATGGTCAAATCTCTTAAAGGAACCACACATTTTAGTGTCCTGTCTTCCACTTCACAATTACTCTACCCAACTTCGTATCGCCAGATACGTGTAGGTTAAGTTGATTGGTCATGCTACATCACCCTGTAATATCCAGGTCATGCTACATCACCCTGTAATATCTAGGGACGGTACAGGCTAGGTGGATTAGGTGGAATGCTGCTGAACAGTGCCTTCCTGGTTACTTTGGGTGGTCATTCATTGGTGTAGCACTTCGCAAAGGTGCTGCAAATACTGAACCTGAATTAGGATGGATTTTATTTTAATTCACTTTTTGGAAATGGGTCTTAACTGGCTGGGCCAGCATTCGGTGAAGGAACAGTCAGGATGGTGAATGTCTTGGAGGAGAACTTGCAGGTGGTGTTGTTCTCATATATCTTCTGCCCTTGTACTTCTAAATGGTAATGGTCTTGTGTTTGGAAGGTGCTATCTTAGGATCTTTGGCAAGTTTCTGCAGTGCGTCTTGTAGACGATACACTCTGCTGCTACTGAGCGTCAGTGATGGAGTGACTGAATGTTTGTTGGTGTGATGCCAGTCAAGTAAGCTACTTTGTCTTGGATAGTGTCAAGCTTCTTGAGTGTTGTTGGAACTGTACCTGTCCAGGTAAGTGATGAGTATTCTAACTCACTGCAGACTTTTGCTTTGCAAATGGTGGATAGGCTTTGGGGAGTTAGAAGGTGAGTTACCCACTGCAGTATTCGTAGCCTCTGACCTGTTCTGTAGCCACTAAGGTGAGTCAGTTCAGTTTCTGGTCAATGATAACCCACAGGATGTTGATAGTGGGAGATTTAGTGATTATAATGCCACTGAATGTCAAAGGTGGTGGTTAGTTAATCTCTTATTGGAGATGATCATTGCCTAGCATTTGTGTGGCAAAAATGTTACTTGACACTTGTCAACCCAAGCCTGGACATTGTCTAGACCATGCTGGATTTGGACACGGATTGCTTCAAATCTAAGGAGTTGCAAATGGTGCGGAACATTGCGCAGTCTTTGGTGAATGTTCCTGCTTCTGACCTAATGATGGAGGGAAGGTCATTGATAAAGCAGCTGAAGATGGTTGGGTCTCGGACACTATCCTGAGGAACTCCTGAAGACATGACCTGGAGCTGAGATAACTGACCTCCAGCAACCACAACCATCTCCATATGTGCCAAGTATGACTCCACCCACTGGAGAATCATCCCTTTGATTTCCATTGATTCCAGATTTGCTCGGGCTCCTTGATGGCACACTGGTGATTTGAGGCCTTAATGTCAAAGACAGCCACTTTCAATTCACCTCTGGAATTCAGCTGTTTTGGCTATGTTTGAATCAGATAAAGTGAATAGCAAAGGTCTTTTCCCTAGGATTGGAGAGTTCAAAACTAGAGGGCATAAGGTGAGAAGAGAAAGATTTAAAACGGACCTGATGAGCAATTTTTTCACACAGAGGGTGATTCATATGTGGAATAAACTGCCAGAAGAAGTGGTAAATGCGGGTACAGTTACAACGTTTAAAATGCATTTGGCCAGGTACATGAAAAGGAAAAGTTTAGAAGGATATGGGCCAAATGCAGGCACATAGGACTAGTTTTAATCAGGGAATTTAGTCAGCTTGAATGAGTTGGACCGAAGGGTCTGTTTCTGTGCTGGATGACTCTATGAAAAGATTTATAAATCAAGGCTGTAATGGGGTCAGGACCTGAGCGGCCCTGGTGGAACCCAAACTGGGCGCCCTGAGCAGACACTGCTTGATAAACTGTTAATGATACCTTCCATCACTTTACTGTTTGATGATACTGTTCCTTTAAGAGATGTATTCTGCCCTGTTTCCCCTGCAGTGGGGTGTTGTCTCAGTGATGCCAACATGTTTCCTACAGATAGTCAGTTGTTAATAGCTTTCAGATTTCCCAGGGTGTTTTAAAGTAAGACAAAAGAATCATGAGTGGGCAGCATCAGGCTCACGCAGATCTAGAATCCTAGAATAATAGAATCATAGAATCCCTACAGTGAGGAAGCAGGCCATTTGGCCCACTGATTCTTTGACGACCCTTCGAAGAGCATCCCACTCTACTCTCTCCCTATAACACTGTATTTCCCATGGCTGATTTACCTAGACTGCATATCCTGAGACACAACAGACAATTTAATGTGACCAATCTGCCTAACCTGCACGTCTTTGTACTTTGGACCTCTAGAATAAACAACAAGGAACAAAGAACAGTGAGGCATAGGAACAGGCCGTTCGGCCCCCTAATCCTGCACTGACACATTTTGCCCTTCCATACTAAAACTGTCTTCACTTACAGGATCTGTATCCCTCTATTCCCTTCCTATTCATGTATTCATCCAGGTGTTTCCCAAATGCTGCTATTGTCTCTGCTTCCATCACCTCCTCTGGGAGCGCATTCCAGGCACTCACCATCATTTGTGGGAAAAGCTTTCCATGCACATTTCTTTTAAATCTCCTCCACCGCACCACCACCCCCACATCTTGAATCTGTGTCCCCTAGTAATTGACCCCTCCACCCTGGGAAGATTCTCAATTTCCACTCTATCCATGCCATTCACAATCTTATAAACTTCAATCAGGTTGCCCCTCAACCTTCTGCATTCCAGTGAAAACAAACCCAATCTATCCAACCTTTCTTCATAGCTGAAACCCCCATACCAGGCAACATCCTGGGAAACCTTTTCTGTACCGTCTCTAAAGCATCCACATCATTATGGTAGTATGGTGACCAGAACTGTGTGCAATATTCCAAGTGTGGCCTAACTAAAGTTCTATAAAGCTGCAGCATAACTTGCTTATCCTTATACTCAAAGCACCTTTTAATGAAGCAAGCGTGCAGTAGGTGTTTTTTATGACCTGTACTGCTACCTTCATTGACCTGTGGACTTTCACGCTCAGATCCCTCTGCATATCAATATTCCTAAGGATTCTGACATTCGCTATATAATTTACACCTGTACTTGACCTTCTAAAATGCGTCACCTCACATTTGTCCAGATTAAACTCCATCTATCATTTTTCTGCACATGCCTCCAACTGATCTATATCTTGCTGTATCCTCTGACATTTCTCCTCACTATCTGCAACTCCGCCAATCTTTGTATTGGCTGCAAACTTACTAATTAGACCAGCCATGTTTTCCTCCAAATGTCTTATGTAGACTACAAACAGCAGCGGTCCCAGCACTGATCCCTCTGGAATACCACTAGTCACAACCCTCAGTCCAAAAAGCATCCTTCCACCGCTACCATCTGTCTCATATGGCTAATACAATTCTGTATCCATCTTGCCAGCTCACCCCGATACCATGTGACTTCACCTTTTGTACCAGTCTGCCATGAGGGACCTTGTCAAAGGCTTCAGTGAAGTCCATGTAGACAAAATCAATTGCTTTTCACTCACCAATCATCTTCACCACCTCCTCAAAAAACTCGATTGAGTTAGCGAGGCATGACCTCCCCATCCAAAACCCTGCTGTCTATCACTAATAACTCCATTTACTTCTGAATGCGTACAGATCTTGTCCCTGAGAATCTTTTCCAATAATTGCACTAAATGGAATAAAAAGGACATAGACATAGTAAGAACTGCTGATGCTGGAGTCAGAGATAACACAGCAGGCTAGGCAGCATCAGAGGAGCAGGAGAGTTGCTGTTACGAGTCAGGACCCTCCTTCAGAAATGGGGAAAGGGGAAGGGAGCTCCGAAATAAATAGAGAGAGGAGGGGTGGGGCTGGGGAATGTAGGTGGGATGGTGATAGGTGAGTGCAAGTAGGCAGAGGTGGGGATTAGTCAGTGAGGTGGGACGAGCAGATAAGTGGGAGAGAAGATGGACAGGTTTGTTTTGTTTTCAGTTAGTTGTTGATTTTTCTGCTAACTGGCTGTTGGAGCTAACATATAGAGCTCTCTCTGCTGCTGGATTGAAGACTTAGGCAAAAAGTTTTCCTCTTTAAAATAAAAATGAGGCAGAATGTTTTTCCCAGTGTTTCTGCCCACTGAACTGGAGAGAGACAGCAGATGAGAATATTTACTGTCGTGCTGAATTGCCTTTACCAAGTGTGTGTTTATGGGATGCTGCCTATGGGAAGCAGCACTTGAGAATAATAACTGTAGAACTGTTTTGCTGAATTGAATTTTTGCCAAAGGGATGTGTTTATTGGATGGTGCTTATGTTGGAAAAGTTGATGACAGTGGTTAAATAATACATTATCTTGTTAAGTATTTCAATGGAGTAAAGTTATGTTAATTCTTTTTGTTGTAGTTTGACAGTTTGTAAGAATAAAGTGTGCTTGATTAAAGCTTAGAAGTGAATCAATCGAATCATATCTGGAACACAGTGCCTTACACATGCCTTTTAAAAAATATAAAGGTTAGGGTCTAAGCTTTCTGCGTAATATACTTTGGGGGTCTGATCTGGTCCATAACAACTGTGATGGAAGGTGTCATCGCTTCCCACTTAAAAAGCTTCTGTGCTACACCCACAGGCTGTGACATTGTCAGCTGCTCTGAACTTCTTTTCAACTGGAACAACAGCAGAAGTTTCTGGAAAAGCTCAGCAGGTCTGGCAGCATCTGCGAAGAAAAATATCAGAGTTAACATTTCGAGTCCAGTGACCCTTCGTCAGAACTGATTTACAACATTTGTAGTTCTTTCCATTCTTTTCAATTGGCTCTTTCCAGGAAGCAATAGTAACCTATAAGGGATCTGTCAGTTGTGCACTCACAAATGCATCAGGACCTGTGACTGATGCTACCTGAGCAGGTTTGTTTATGTTCGTCTTGTTTCACAGTGCTGCAACCTGGGCAGAGGGATCAGAAACATAGCTTAGTTCCTACAGAAACATAAGAATGTTAGAAATAGGAACATGCATAGGCCATCTGGCCCATCAAGCCTGCTCCACCATTCAATAAAATTATGGCTGATCTTTCCATGGACTCAGCTCCTCCTACCCACCTGCTCACCATAAGCCTTAATTCTTTTACTGTTCAAAAATCTATCTTTGTCTTAAAAACAATCGAAGAGGTAGCTTCAAGTGCTTCACTGGGCAGAGAATTTCACAACCCTTTCTATCTTATTTATTCCCTTCATAATTTTATATGTTTCCATAGGATCTTCCTCATTCTTTTAAATCCCAATGAGTATAGTCCCAGCCTACTCAATCTCTCCTCATAAGGCAACCCTCTCAATTCTGGAATCAACCTAGTGAGCCTCCTTTGTACCCCTCCATTGTCAGTGCATCCTTTCTCAAGTAAGGAGACCAAAACTATACATAGTACTCCAGGTGTGACCTCACCAGCACCCTATACAGCTGTATCATAACTTCCCCACTTTTAAACTCCACTCCTCGAGCAATGAAGGACAATATTTCATTTGCTTTCTTAATTACCTGCTGTACCTGCAAATCAACTTTCTGTGATTAATGCACAAGGACACCAAGGTCACCTCTACATAGCATTATACTTCAATTTTTCACCATTTAAGTAATTGTCTATTTTGCTTTTATTCCTATCAAAATGGATTATCTCACATTTACCAACATTGTACTCCACCAGCCACTCCCTTGCCCACTCACTTAACCTGTATCCCTTTGCAGATTAAAGTGTCCTCTGAACACTTTGCTCCATCACTCATCATAGTGTCATCTGTGAACTTTTACACACTACACTTGGCCCCCAGCTCTAAATCATCTTTGTCTATTGTAATCAACTGTGGTCCCAACACTGTCCCTGAGGCAAAACACTAGCCATTGATGGCCAACCAGAAAAACACCCATTTACCTCCATTGTTTGCTTTCTGTTAGTTAACCAATCTTCTGTCCATGCTGATACATTACCTGTAATGCTTATTACAGGTTATCTTATGCAGCAGCCTTTTGTGTGGCACCTCGTAGAATGCCTTCTGGAAATCCAGATACACCATATCTACTGAGATAAAAGGTACTGCAGATGCTGGAGAATCCGAGATAACAAGCATGGGGCTGGATGAACACAGCAGGTCAAGCAGCATCATAGGAGCAGGAAAACTTGACGTTTCGGGCCTAAACCCTTCATCAGAAATGGGGGAGGGGAAGAGGCTTCTGAAATAAATAGGGAGAGACGGGGAGGCGGATAGAGGATGGATAGAGGAGAGGATAGGTGGAGAGGAGGCAGACAAGTCGAAGAGGCGGGGATGGAGCCAGTAAAGGTGAGTGTAGG
>JAHRHZ010000279.1:3250735-3267678 GCA_024137785.1 Ginglymostoma cirratum | reverse complement strand
CACCTACACTCACCTTTACTGGCTCCATCCCCGCCTCTTCGACTTGTCTGCCTCCTCTCCACCTATCCTCTCCTCTATCCGCCTCCCCCTCTCTCCCTATTTATTTCAGAACCGTCTTTCCCTCCCCCATTTCTGATGAAGGGTTTAGGCCCGAAACGTCAAGTTTTCCTGCTCCTATGATGCTGCTTGACCTGCTGAGGAAATGAAACAGTTTGAATCACAATTAAACGCAGAGGAAAAAGAAAAGGAATGAACAGCTCTGGCAGAACTAAAAGAAAAAACAAGATGGCACTAGCGGAGAAAGAGAGAGAAGAGAGGAAGAAAGAAGGAGAAGTAAAGGAGACACAGTTTTTGAACTTCAGAAATTGACAATGAAAAAGGAAAGTCGACTTAAAACGGCAGAGACAAAAATAGAAGGTAAGAATAATGATGGGGACAGTAATGAAGAGCAAACCCGTTGTCGCCAAAAGCCCGGTGGGGATCTGTTTAAATATATCCAAGCTGTAACTTCAAGGCATTAATTTCTTGTTGGCATTTCGAATGATCAGCATTCTACATTTGTTGCTCAGCTGCATTCAATGCAATACTTCTAGGTGCTGCCTGGAGATCTTTACATTTACTTTCCAGTTCTTAAGCCTTAATTTCTGAATCTCGAACTTGCCTTTGTGCCTTCTTGGCCTTTCTGTTTGCAGTCTCAAATTGACTTTGATCATTTAAAAGATAGGATATCTTTTCCTGATTGGCAATCTCTAGGGATTTAATCTTTCCCTTTAACTCTGTGTTTTCTGACTTGAAAACAGCCTTTTCCTGACTGACAGTCTCTAGTGTATCAACTTTCTGCTTTAGCTCTGAATTTTCTCACTGTAATTCCTCAACTTCTGACTTCAACTCATTTATCTCAGCATTTCTCTGCTTTAATGCAAAGTTGTATACCAAGTTTCTGCTTCATATATTACTAGCTTCTCAATACCCTATCCACTTTGTTAATTTCTTATTCAAATAGTGCTTAAGCAAGTTCTCCCAATCAGCTTGATTGTGTGTCTTGATTTCAAAGCTAAATTCAATAGTAACAAAAATTTACATATTGCCTCTATCCTCATACATCCACTCGAATTTGTGACCATCACTTGGGGTAGCTTCCCCCTTAATTTGAGCTCTGGTAGGATTTCTGAGAACACAAGGCTGATAAGCTTGACTTCAGACCAACTTAAAACCACTTTTTTTATCAAAGTCCACCCATAGATACCAATTGTTGTGGGTAAATCACCACAAGTTACCTTTAATTCAGCTACTTATTAAGAAATCTCACAATCAAGTACTGAAACAATAACTCAAACTTAATTGCATGTAGCAACCAAATATAAGACCCGTCAAGTCAGCAAGTACAAGCCTACAACCTAATAGCTATCACTTGATTAATGGTGAAATCTGATCGGGACTTCAGCCAACAGTGATCTGTCTCTGGAAGTTTCCAAAATTCGGTCCTTCTGCAGTGTTGTTCTTCAAAGTTCTGCTGTTGAGTAGTTCTGGTGTTTGATTCTTATACAGATTTTAGCCCTTTGGTCTCTGGGTGATATACTGATGATTTTTAAAAATAGACTTTTCATCCAAATTACTGCAAGTCTGCAGCTTGCTTTCTCATCAAAGTAATTTCTTTGTTGGAGCAAATTACTGCAGATGCTGGAATCGGTACTGAAAACAACAAATGCTGGAGATCACAATGGAGCAGGCAGCATCCATGGAGAGAGAGCAAGCTAACATTTCAAGTCTAGATGATCCTTCAGCAGAGCTGAAGTGAAGTGTAGAGTGTGCAGCATCTATGCAATAGTTAGGCGTGGAGTACATGGAGTGTAAAGTACTGGGGGAGAAAGGATATTCATAGTTTAGATTCAGATGTGGAGGTGCCATGTTGGACTGGGATGGACAAGGTCAGAAATCACATGACACCAGGCTACAGTCCAACAGATTTATTTGAAAACACAAGCTTTCGGAGCTTCGCTCCTTCTTCAGGTGTTAGTGCCAGGCATGAAAGAACAGACAGGCCCACTAGGGTGGGGCACACCATTGTTCTGCCATTCTCACATTGTGATCACTTAATCTGAACTATCAACATCCTGAATTTCCCCATCAATCCACATCCCACATCCTCCCAAATATAGCCTAAATGCTCCCCCCTCCACACTTCACTTCAGCTCTGGTGAAGAGTCATCTAGACTCGAAATTTTAGCATGCTCTCTCTCCATGGATACTGCCTGACTTGTGATCTCCAGCATTTGTTGTTTTCAGTAATTTCTTTGTTTCTTTTTGTATTTGGCCTTAACTGTCTGTTTGAAGACATAGCTTTCTTGTAGTTAACTCCTTAAATTATTCTGCAGGGCAATCAGTTGTCCTTGTGGTATAAAGCATCCAGTTTACTAAGCAGGTGTCAAAGCAGTTTTGTCCATGTTTTATTTTTGTCCCAGACATGGCTAATTGCTTTCAATTCCTGTATACATTTGTCCTTGACCTTAACAGCTTATCACAAACAGAGTTATTGCTGTGTACAATAGTTTGCCTTTTGTTGATTCATTCAGTCTATGAACAGTCTATAATATCACAGGGGAAGAGAAGTAAAAAGACCTCAGATGTTTTCACTGTAATAAAATAGGACTCATGAAGTGACAGTACTGGTGGTTTAAGAAAGTGCTAGGAAAATGCACGTGGTAAAACAAGATAAGCCAGTGGGGTTTATTAAAGTGGTAAAGTAGGTCCCAATGGAAGCTAAAGAACTGTAAAAGAACATACAGCCTGGCCAGGGGTTTGGTAATAAGAAAGTACCAGATCTCTTTAAAGAATTTATCTGTGTGGGTGAGGTTTACTTGTGTACCAGGAGGAGTGGACTAAGAAAGTAAAATTTTAACTGATACAGGACCAAGCCAATCTTCGGTGAGAGATGAGAAGGTATAAAGTGAGGTTGGAGAGTCTGGTGAAAAGTAATTAAATCATGGTAAGAGTAATGGAGAATTTCTCTGTTTCAGACATACAGTTTGTGATATAGCTGGATCCAGGTGGGAGTGATGCTTGCTATGGTTGAAACACCAGTAGAAAATCAGGCAATTGAGGTGTTACAGGAAGTATATCCTGGGATTGTTTTTCTGATTGTGTGATTACAAGGTCACAAAGCCACAGGTTGAAACAGAAAGAGAAATCAACGAATAAAGATAAGGGTGTTGAAGTTCAATCATCAGAAACTATGTTCGATCAGATGGTTGCAGAAAGGCAAGAACAGGTGATGGACACTGTAGGTTTTCTAGTTCAGAGAGGTTAGTTGAATTACAACAAAAAGACGAAAAAATAAAGTAGTTGAAATGAAAAGCATACACAGAAGAAGAATGTGAGTGTATCCCAGAAAGTTACTATCTTAAAAATGAAGTCTTGATCAGGAAATGCAGACCACGATAAATTCAGGCAGATGGAAAATGGGCAGAAGTTCATCAAGTTTAATTTGGATAGAGGCAAGGTATTGCATTTTGGTAAAACAAACAAAAGGCAGGATTAATACAATTAATGGTAGGGCCCTGGATAGTGTTGTACGACAAAGAGACTGAGGAGTTCAGGTACACAGTTCATTGAAATTTGCATCACATATATACAGGGTGGTTAAGAAGTTTAGCACACTTGCCTTCATTGCTCATACCTTTGAGCAAAGAAATTGAGACATGATGTTGAGGTTGTACAGGACGTTGGTGAGGCCTCTTCTGGAATACTGTGTGCAGTTCTGAATGCCCTGTTACAAGAAGGATATTATTAAACTGGAGGGGGTTCAGAAAAGATTGACCAGGATATTGCCAGGAGTGGAGTTATAAAATAAGTGGGATAGGCTGGGACGTTTTTCATGCATTTGGGTTTATAGAATCATGAAGGGCATAGTTAAGGTGAATAGCAAAGGCATTTTCTGTAAGATGAGAAGTTCAAATCTATTGAGTTACCTACTGGAGGAAGATCAAAATGACCTGAAACAGTTATTAGAAATAACATGGAGAGATGTGGGAATAAGCTGAGAAGGACTAACATGATTGTGCATGATATAGGATATAATGTTCCAATTAAGCAAAGTCCTTATAAACTTGACCCCCTAAGATTGGAACAGGTTCAAAAAGAGATTGAAATCATGCTCAAAAATTATATAATCAAAGTGAGTTGTAGTGAATGGAGCTGACCCATAGTGATGGTGCCAAAACCAAATGGTATTCGATGTTTAGATGCTGATTACTGCAGAGTCAATGCAGTTATGAAATCTGATTCATATTCCTATTCTAGACTGGAAGACTGTATTGAGAACATGGGACAAGCATCTTGTATTTCAAAGCTGGTCTTACTCAAAGGAAACTGGCAGGCACTTTTATCTGAGAGTGAAGAAATCTTTGGCTTTAGTTACGCAGAATGGGCTTTACCAGTGTGAAATTATGTCACTTTGTATGAAAAATGCACCAGCTACATTTCAAAGACTAACCAATAAAGTCATTTTTGGATTACCCAATTGTGTAGTGTACAAAGGTGAATTGGTGATTTTCAGTCACACGTGGAAGGAACATTTGAAGCATTGGGGCAGTACAGTGGCTCACTAATTAGCACCGATGCTTCAGAGCGCCAACCAAGGATGTTCACTGATGATTGCACAATGTTCAGTGTCAGTGGGTTTCCAACAAGTGCTCCAGTTTCTTCCCACAGTTCAAAGATGTGCAGGTTAGATGGATTAGCCATGTTAACTTGCCTGTACTGCCCAGGGGTGTGTGAGTTAGATGGATTAGCCATGGGAAATGCAAGGTTACAGGGACTGGGTAAGGGGATGGGTCTGGGTAGAATGCTCTTCAGAGGGGTGGTGTGGACCTGTTGGGCTGATTGGCCTGTTTCCACACTGTAGGAATTCTATGATCTATTGGAATTATTCAGTCGACTTCAGAAGGAAGGCTTGGTGATAAATGTGGCTGAGGGTGAGTTCACAACAGCCCAGGTCACATTCCTATGCCATATCAATGGACTTGGACAGATGGCCCCACTTAATGTAAAAACAAAGGTTGTTGGAGAGTTACCCATCCAAACAATGAAGAGGGAAGTACTATGATTCCTGGGACTGAATGTTTTCTACTTGACAATTTGTACCAAATTTTAGTAGTGTGATTGCTCCATTGATTAACTTGTTGAAGAAATGCAGGAAATTTCTGTGGACAGAGGAATATCAGAAGGCAATTTAACAACCTGAAAGCTGTATTAACCACCTCCTTGGTTTTTGAAGGGGGTTTGGTCCAGTCTATAACAATAGACAGAGTTAACTGAGCCCATAACCAATCAATTGGATCAAAGCTCTGCAGTCCTGCGACATCCACTTATGAATGATGGTGGTGATTAAACAACTCACTGAAGGAGGAGGCTCCACATATATACCCATTTTCAATGATGAAAGAGCCCATCATATCAGTGCATCGTATCAGCTTTTGCAGCCATCTTCAGCCAGAAGTGCTGAGTGAATGATCCATCACGGCCTCCTCCAGTGGTCCTCAGCATTACAGATACCTGTCTTCAGCCAATTTGATTCACTCCATGTTAGATCAAGAAATAGTTGGACACACTGAATACTGAAAAGGTATTGGGCCCTGGCAAAATTCCAGCAACAGTATTGAAGACTTGTGCACCAGAACTTGTCGCTTCCCTAGCCAAGCTCTTCCAGTACAGTTACAACACTGGCACCTAGCTGACAATGTGGGAAATTTCCCAGGTGTATGCTGTACATAAAAGGCAGGACAAATCCAACCTGGCCAATTACCGCCCTACTATTTTTGATCATCAGTAAAGTAATAAAGGGTGTCATCAGTAGTGCTATCAAGCAGTATCTGCTCAGCAACTTGACCACATTCGACTGTGTGTGGCATCAAGGAGCCTTAGCAAAACTGGAATCACTGGGTATCAGGGATCAAACTTTCCATTGGTTGGAATCATACCTGGCAGATAGGAAGATGTTCATGGTTGTTGGAGGTTAGTTATGTCAGCTCCATGACAGTTCCATAGGAGTTCCTCAGGGTAATGTCCTATGCACAGTCACCTTCAGCTGCTTGATCAATGACCTTCCCTCCATCATAAGGTCAGAACTGAGGATGTTCACTGATGATTGCACAATGTTCAGCACCATTCGTAACTCTTCAGGTACTGAAGCAGTCAATGTTTAAGTCCTTATTGTCTCTTTAAAAGCAATAAGATCTGGACAATCTCCAGGCTTAGGCTGAGAAATGGCAAGTAACATTTGTGCCACACAAATGTCAGGCTATGACCAGCATCAATAATAGACAGTCTAACCACTGCCTCTTGATATTCAACAATGTTACCATCACTGAATCCCCCACTAGCAGCATTCACATTCATCAGAAAATCAACTGGATTCACACACAAACATAGTGGCTACAAGAGCAGGTCAGAGGCTAGCAATACTGTGGCAGGTAACCCACCTCCTAACTCCCCAAAGCCTGTCCAGCATCTGAAAGGCACAAGTCAGGAGTATGATGGAATACTTCCCACGTGATTGGTTGGATGCGGATCCAACAACACTCAAGAAGCTTGAAACCATCCAGGACAAAGCAGCATGCTTAATTGGCATCACATCCACAAATGTCCATCCACTGACACAGCAGTGTTCATTATCTTTCTCTTCCATTGGACAGAAGATACAAGTGCATGAAAATACGAACCAACAGATTCAAGAACAACTTCTTCCCCACTGATATCAGGCCAATGAACGGACCTCTTGTATATTAGAGTTGACTTTTCTCTACATCTTCTCTGCAGCTGTAACAGTATATTCTACATTTGGTTCTGTTATCCTGATATACTTAGATAAAGTATGATTTGTCTGGTTAGCATGCAAAACAGGACTTTTCACTGTGTCGTGGTACATGTGACAATAATAAATATATCAAAACAAAAAGATTCACTGCAAAATTCACCAAAGATCCCCAGACAGCATCTTCCAAACCCATGACCGCTCCTATCTAAAAGGACAAGGGCAGCAGATACTTGGGAACACCTGCAAGTTCCCCTCCAAGCCACGCAGCATCCTGACTTGGAAATATATTGTTGTTCCTTCACTGTAGCTGGATCAAAATTCTGGAATTCCCTCCCTAATGGCATTGTGGGTTAACCCTTAGTAGTTGGGCTGCAGTGGTTCGAGAAGGCAGCTCCCCAATACTAAGGGCAACTAGGGATGGGCAAGAAATGCTGGCTGGCCGCTGTCGCCCATATCCCATAAATGCATGAAAAAACTCACAAAATAAATAACAGATAATGATTTAATTGACATTACAGAAACATGGCTGCATAGTAACTAGAACTGGGAACTGAATATTCAAGGATATTCAACATTTAGGAAGGAGAGCTAAGTTTTTCAAGGGGTTGGATGGATATATGAATAGGAAGGGTTTGGAGGAATATGAGCAAGGAGTTGGCAGGTGGGCCTAGTTTAGTTTGGGATTATGTTTGGCTTGGACTGGTTAGACCAAAGCGTCTGTTTCCATGCTATGTGATTCTATGACTCTATGACTCTATGAGGGCTAGGGATTATCAAATGGGTTAAGACCACTTTATATGTTGACTAAGAAGCAATTCAGAAGCCAGTGCAGTTTGCAGAATGTGCAGCACAGGTCATATCGATTGTGAAGCCTGACAGGTCAGCCCACCTTTGTGGGGATTTTAAACAAATGGTAAACTGCTTCTCGCAGCTGGATAAATACCCAATCCCTCGCATAGTGGACTCGCATGCTAAACTAGTGGAGGGACTGTCCTTTACGAATCTGGACATTAGCCACACCTACCTGCAATTGCGACTAGATGAGGAATCCCAGAAGTTTGCCACAATTAATACCCAAAAAGGTTTGTATCAATGTGTAAGATTGCCATTTGGGGAATCATCAGCCTGTGCCCTTTTCCAGGACAATGGAGAAAATTTTACAAGGGCTACCATAGATTGCCATTTAACTGGATGATGTGCTAATACCTGGGAAGTCCAACAACGAGCACTTGGAGAACTTGGACAAAATGTTTAAATGTTTCTCCAAGGCAGGCGTATGCCTTAGAAGGAAAAAATGTATGTTCCAGGCAAAACCGGGTTACATTCATTGGAAGATAAAGTGGAGGTGATCAAAAGTGCCCCAGCTCCCACGTCTGTACCAGAGCTTACATCTTTCCTTGGATTGGTGAATTATTATCGGAAATTCATATGTAACCTGGCCTCCATCTTTGCACCCTTACACTTCCTGATGAAGAAGGGTCAACCTTGGAAATGGCCACGTAGGCAAGAAGTAACATTTAGGGAGATGAAAAAGCAGCTATGGCATCTAAAGTGTTGGCCCATGATGATCTGAAGCAAGATGTGGTGCTGACATGCCTCCCTGTATGGTATTGGGGTATTGTTGGCTCACCGGTGGCCCAACGGAGAGGAATGCCCAATAGCTCCAGCAAAATTGCTGATGGGGAGAAGACACCGGACTGGGTTAAACCTGAAATTCCCAGACCTAGGTTGGGAAGATGAAATGGCAGCAGGAATATCAATGCTGCCAATGTGCCTCCTCTAAGCAAGAGAGCCAGTTTTTTTCAGTAGGTGATGTTTAGTGGCGAAACCACGGAAATGACTCCTCATGGGTATGAGGTGAAGTTGACACGATGTCAGGTCCCATGACCTACAAAGTTCAGGTAGTTGAGGTGGTCCTGAATAAACATGTAGGTCATCTGAAATCTGCTACCATGCAAACAAGGCAGGAGCAAAATATGTATCAGAGATAATAGGAACTGCAGATGCTGGAGAATCCGAGATAACAAGGTGTAGAGCTGGATGAACACAGCAGGCCAAGCAGCATCATAGGAGCAGGAAAGCATGACATTTCGGGCCTAGACCCTTCATCAGAAATGGGGGAGGGGAAGAGGGTTCTGAAATGAATAGGGAGAGGGGGGAGGCGGATAGAGGATGGATAGAGGAGAGGATAGGTGGAGAGGAGACAGACAAGTCAAAGAGGCGGGGACGGAGCCAGTAAAGGTGAGTGTAGGTGGGGAGTTAGGGAGGAGTTGGGTCAGTCCAGGGAGAACAGACAGGTCAAGGGGGCGGGATCAGGTAAGTAGGTAGGAAATGGGGGTGTGGCTTGAGGTGGGAGGAGGAGATAGGTGAGAGGAAGAACAGGTTAGGGAGGCGGGGACGAGATGGTTTTGGGATGCGGTTGGGGGAGGGGAGATTTTGAAGCTTGTGAAATCCACATTGATGCCATTGGGCTGCAGGGTTCCCAAGCTGAATATGAGCTGCTGTTCCTGCAGCCTTCGGGTGGCATCGTTGTGGCACTGCAGAAGGCCCAGGATGGACATGTCGTATGAGGAGTAGGAGGAGGAGTTGAAACGGTTCGCGACTGGGAGGTGCAGTTGTTTATTGCAAACTGAGCGCAGGTGTTCTGCAAAGCGATCCCCAAGCCTCTGCTCGGTTTCCCCGATGTAGAGGAGGCCACAACGGGTACAGCAGATGCAGTATACCACATTAGCAGATGTGCAGGTGAACATCTGCTTGATGTGGAAAGTCTTCTTGGGGCCTGGGATGGGGGTGAGGGAGGAGTGTGGGGGCAGGTGTAGCACTTCCTGCGGTTGCAGGAAAAAGTGCCGGGTGTAGTGGGGCTGGAGGGGAGTGTGCAGCGGACAAGGGAGTCATGGACAGAGTAGTCCCTCCGGAAAGCAGACAAGGGTGGGGAGGGAAAAATATCTTTTCTCCCACCTCCAAAGACATTTTTCCCTCCCCACCCTTGTCTGCTTTCCGGAGAGACCACTCTCTCCGTGACTCTCTAGTCCGCTCCACACTCCCCTCCAGCCCCACCACAACTGGCACTTTTCCCTGCAACCACAGGAAGTGCTACTCCTGCCCCCACGCTCCTCCCTCACCCCCATCCCAGGCCCCAAGAAGACTTTCCACATCAAGCAGATGTTCACCTGCACATCTGCTAATGTGGTATACTGCATCCGCTGTACCTGTTGTGGCCTCCTCTACATCGGGGAAACCAAGCGGAGGCTTGGGGACCGCATTGCAGAACACCTGCGCTCAGTTTGCAATAAACAACTGCACCTCCCAGTCGCGAACCGTTTCAACTCCTCCTCCTACTCCTCATACGACATGTCCATCCTGGGCCTCCTGCAATGCCACAACGATGCCACCCGAAGGCTGCAGGAACAGCAACTCATATTCAGCTTGGGAACCCTGCAGCCCAATGGTATCAATGTGGATTTCACAAGCTTCAAAATCTCCCTCCCCCTACCCCATCCCAAAACCAGCCCAGCTCGTCCCCACCTGTTCTTCCTCTCACCTATCTCCTCCTCCCACCTCAATCTCCACCCCCATTTCCTACCTACTAACCTGATCCTGCCCCCTTGACCTGTCTGTCCTCCCTGGACTGACCTACCTCCTCCCCACCTACACTCACCTTTACTGGCTCCATCCCTGCCTCTTTGACTTGTCTGTCTCCTCTCCACCTATCCTCTCCTCTATCCATCTTCTATCCGCCTCCCCCTCTCTCCCTATTTATTTCAGAACCCTCTTCCCCTCCCCCATTTCTGATGAAGGGTCTCGGCCCGAAACGTCAAGCTTTCGTGCTCCTATGATGCTGCTTGGCCTGCTGTGTTCATCTAGCTCCACACCTTGTTATCCAGGAGCAAAATATAATGAGTAAATTTAAATCAATATTTCACGTCAGCTTTTACTGTGGAGAAAGAAATGGAGGCCAGAGAACACAGGGCAGTAAATATTGATGTTTTAAATACTGTTCACATTACCGAAGAAGAAGTCTTAGAGAATATGAAGGTGGATAAATCTCTCAGACCTCATTTAATATATCCCAGAACGTTATGGGAAGTAAGGAAGGACATTGTGAGACCCCTTGCCAAAATATTTACATCATTTATAACTATGTGTGAAGTGCCTGATGACTGTAGTGTGGCTAATATTGTATCTTTGTTTAAGAAGGGCTGTGAAGAGAAACTGGGGAACTATAAACCTGTGAGGCTGACTTTGGCTGTGGGTAAATTGCTGGAGGTGATTTTAAAAGATAGAATTTATGGACATTTAGAGAGGCAAAAATTGATTAGGGATAGTCAACATGGTTTTGTATGAGGAAAATTGTGTCTCACAAAGTTGATTGAGTTTTTTGAGGAAGTTACCAAAAAGATTAATGAGGGCAGAGCAGTAGACGTTGCTTACTTAGACTTTAGTAAAACCTTTGACAAGGTTCCGCATGGTGGACTAATTAGTAACGTTACGTCACATGGGATTCAGGGTGAGCTTGCCA
Organism: Ginglymostoma cirratum; assembly: GCA_024137785.1. Classification (NCBI taxonomy): domain Eukaryota; kingdom Metazoa; phylum Chordata; class Chondrichthyes; order Orectolobiformes; family Ginglymostomatidae; genus Ginglymostoma; species Ginglymostoma cirratum. Next base: position 3,256,345 of record JAHRHZ010000279.1, on the reverse strand, counting down.
ATTGGATACATAATTGGTTTAATGGTAGGGGACAGAGAGTGGTGGTAGAGGGTTTTTTTTGTTCTGGAGGCCTGTCACCAGTGGTGTCCCATGGAGACTGGTTCTGGGTCCTTATTTATTTGTCACTTACATAGATGATTTGCACGAGAATATGGAAGACATGGTTGGTAAGTTTGCAGACAACACCAAAATTGGTGGCATAGGAGACAGTGAAGAAGGTTTTCTGAGATTACAAAGGGATCTTGATCAAATGGTCAATGTGCTGAACAATGGCAGATGGAGCTCAATCTGGATAAATGTGAGGTATTGCATTTTGGTACAACAAACAGGATTAGGACTCATACAGTTAATGGTAAGACCTTCAGTAATGTTATAGAAAAGAGGGACTGGGTTCATGGTACATAATTCTTTGAAGTTTGCATCACATATAGAGAGGGTAGTTAAAAAGGTGTTTAGCATGCTTGGAGACAGAAAGGACTGCAGGTGCTTTAACCTAGAGTCAAAAAATGTGGGGCTGGAAAAGCGCAGCAGGTCAGACACGATCTGAGGAGCTCAGACCTTTGAGTGTAGGAGTTGGGAAGTTATGTTGGGGTTGTACAGGACATTGGTGAGGCCTCTTCTAGAGTAGTTCAGTTCTGGTCGCCCAGTCGTAGGAAGGATATTATTATGCTGGAGAGGTTTCAAAAGAGATTTACCAGAATGTTGCAGCGTATGGAAGATTTGAGTTATCAAGGAAGGCTGGATAGGCTGAGACTTCTTTCACTGGGTGTAGGAGGTTGAGAGGTGACCTTATAGAAGTTTATAAAATCATGAGGTGTACAGATAGGATAATGGTAGGTGTCTTTTCCCGAGAATGGGGGATTTCAAGACTGGGGGTACATTTTTAAGGTGACTGGAGAGAGATTTAATAAAGACATGAGGGGCAAATATCTTACACAGAGGGTAGTTTGTGTGTGCAATGAACTTCCTGAGGAAGTGGTGGGTGTGGGAACAATTACGATGTTTAAGTATATGAATAAGAAGGGTTTGGAGGGATATCAGCTAGGACCTGAAACTAGAGTAGTTTAATTTGAGACTATGTTCGGCACGGACCGAAGTGTCTGTTTCCATGTTGTATGACTTTATGACTATGACTCTATATCTGGCCTCTCAGAACAGCGAGAAGGGCTATCAGAAAATATGGGTTCTCCCCCTCCATATGGCATTGAGGAAACCTCACTGTCTGAGATGGATGCAGCCTCAGTGCTGTTACTACCAGAAGAAGAGAGGAAATCTCCCAAGATGCTCTGGGCACAAGAGATGGGCTACAGTCCAGTACATGCCACCTGTGTCCGAGTCACATGTATTTTACATGGTCTGGGTGGGATGCTCTGAGGTTCAGTGTGGACTTGTTGGGCCGAACGGCCTGTTTCTATTCTGTAGGGATTCAATGAAAATACGGTAAAAACTTCTACTTGTTGCTGCAAAACGGCAACATTTTGAATAATTTCAGAATAAGAAAACAAAAGAAATAGCTTGAAGAGAGTCCATCAGTCTAAGGAAAGATATTATGCCATTCAGAGAAGGTTCACCATCCGGGGTTCACCATTCCCGGGTTAGGATTTTCTTATGATGAGAATTTGAATAAGTTGAGCTTTTACTCTTTGGAGTTTAGGTGAATGATAAGAGACCTTATTGAACCATTTGATTCTTAGGGATCTGATAGTGTAGAAGTGGAGATGTCAGACACATTAGGGACATTTAAGCAACACTTGGATAGACACAGGGATGATAGTAAAATGTAGGGTATGCAGGGTAGTTTGATCTTAGAGTAGGATAATGGGTCGGCACAACATAGTGGGCTGAAGGGCCTGTACTATGCTGTATGTTCTATGTTCTACGCTCTACGTTGTTTCCGCTTTTGCAAGAATCTAGGATCAGAGCGCATAATCTCAAACTTCGGGGTTGCCCATTTGAGATGAGGAGGACTTTTTTCTCTAAAAGAGGGAATTTGTGAGATTATGTACTATGGAAAGTTTATGAGGCTGCATAGTGAAGAATATTCAAGGGTGAGAGATTTTTAATCAGTCAGGGAATCAAGGGTTTTGGGGAATGGGCAGGAAATGGAGTCGGAAATTATAAGATCAGCCACGATCTTATTGAATGACAGAGTGAACTTGATGGGCTGAATGATCTATTCCTGTTCCTGCATCTTATTGATCTTACTTACTATGATTTTTTTTTGTGGGAATGAAACTGAAGCTTTTGTTTTTATGATCTTGTTCCTACTAAATGTTGCACCCTGGTGGAAGTGTAAATTTTGAAATGACAATGAGACAGTAGATGAAGGTTACATTAAATAATCTACAGACATTGTCATAAGGTGATAAATATTGGCCTGAATTCCTGTGGCCCCAATAACAGCAAGTGTTAAGATGCACATCCCAATTTCAGCATTTGCCACTTTGTAAGCTGCAATGGAATCACATCCTCAGATGGGTCAATTTATGTTTGAATTTCCTGAAAAGTCTCCATGGAAGCCTGCAGTAATGGTCCAGGAGGAAACTGCCAGTGATTAAAATTCTGCTGATTGCCCAGTACTACTGCAGTATTTTCAATGGTCAATTTAAGTTTGCTTTGAACAGGCTTAGAGTATGCTCAATAGTGCAGTCCTCCAAAATAAGGTGAGTGTCCAGATAGTCCCCAGGACTGTGACACAGGCCCCGAGTAATACTGGCACACAACCTTCTCTCTCCATCTTTCTCACCACCCAGCACCCCTAGCTTCGAGTCTTATAACATGGGAGAAGAACCAGGGACAGAGAAACATAGAACTTACAAGGGCATTCAGGATATTCAGCTGTTCATAATTCTCAAGATCACTGCTATTCTAATTATTTAATTTTATGCATGGGATATGGGCATCACTGACAAGGCCCATATTTACTGTTTGCCTCTAGTTTCCCTTAGATATGGTGGTGGAGCTGCTGTCTTGAATGATTTGTTTTGGGTGTCAGTACAACCATGGTGCTGTTAGTAAAAGAGTTCCGACAGTTTGACACTGGGACAGTGAAGAAACAGTGACCGATTATGGTCTTAACTCCATTTTCCTGTCTGTCCCTCCATATCCTTTGACTCCCTTGTCAATCAAAAAAAATCTATGCAGGGTGTGGGCGATCTAGAAATAAATTATATGAAAGGAAAACATTACATTGATTGAAAACACTTACCTGACACTGAGCTGAAGGCAGATCTCAAATCACGTATCTTCAACTCATGATATCAAATGAGGCATGGCTTCAGCCTCCCTACTTACCTTATTGATTGATTAGTGTTGCTACCGAAAACACAAATTCCTGCTGTAAATTTCAAAAAGGTGAGAATGTACTTTAAATGCAGTTAGCAGTATACTTCTTTGCTGCTGACTACACAATGCATGCTTATATTGTAGATTGTCATGCAAATTGCTACTCATCATTCAATTTGAAAAGAATGAAAATAAACATTTTAATTCTAGACTTTTATTTTTAGGAAAAATCAAAAGAAAAATTAAATGATATTTTGAATAAATTGTGAAGGATTTGTGCTTGAGACTTATGGCAGTATTAGATTTCAGTTTGTATATACTAAATTTGTTTTACTAGATTTCAGAGTTTGAATATACCATCCCTTGAGTCAGAGATTGAAGTTATAGTTGAACGTATTATCCAGCACTATGCAGGAGAGTTAATGTTCGTAAATAAGGTAAGAGATATGACTAGACCTTTTAGATGTAATTTGTTACATTTATTGGGGGTGGGGGGCTGGGGCGAGGCCTTAGATATTGTCCACAAAATGGAACTGTCATTACTGTTTTCCAGTGTTCAACGAAGGAAGGAGATGGGAGCTGTTAGACCCAGCATGTTGGAATTTTATATGCCATTGAGTGTAATTCAAAACTACTCACGTTTTCCTCATACCACCTTCAGCCCAGGAATCAACCTAGTAAACATTACCTAAACTGCTTTCAATGCAAGTAAACTCTTTGTTAAGTAAGGAGGCCAAAACTACTAGCAGTACTGGAGGGACACAGTTTAGTGGAGATGACAGCAGAAGTGGAGAAAAAGTTGAGACTGGCCGGAGAGTATGATTACTCGTGACATTAGCTACAGTACCAGGAGCCAGATTGTAAAGGATAGATCAAGGAGTAACATTCTTGAGAGAGTCATACAGTTTTAAGACATAGAAAAAGTCCCTTCAGCCAATTGTCTCTGCATTGGTCATAAACATCCATCCCAATCCCATTTTCCAACACTTGGTCTGTACGCTGAATGCTTTGCAATTTCAACTTCATCTAAATACTTCTTAAATGTCATGAGGGTTCTCATTTCTATCACCCTGTGAATTCCAGATATCCATCACACTCTGGGTGAAAATTATTTTTCTCAAATCCTCTCTAAACCTCCAACTTCTTACCTTAAAACTGTTTCCACTGATTATTGTTCTCTCAACAAAGGGGGAAACTTTTCCCTAAGAGGCCTTCCTTCTGAGGAAAGTTCACTGGACCTGAAATGATAACTCTGATTTTTTTCTTCACAAATGCTGCCAGACCTGCTGACCTTCCAGCAACTTCTGTTTTTGCTTTGACTATTAATCTCTCCTTTCTGCCACAAAGCCAGTTTTAGATTCAATTTGCCAAATTGCCCTGAGACCCAGATACTTCCAGCTTCTTAATTAGTCTGCCATACGAGACCTTGTCAAAGGACTTACTCAAGTCATGTATCAATTGCTCTATCCTCATCTACACACCAAGGCACCTCCTCAAAAAAATTTAGTCAACATCTGGTGATATCACAATCAAAGCAGATTGTGTCCCAAGCCCAACCATCTTCAGCTACTTTGTCAACGACTTTCCCTCCATCATAAATTCTGAAAAGTGGATATTCGCTGATGATTGCACATGTCCAGCACCATTTGTGACTTCTCAGATATAGAAGCAGTCCATAAGACCATAAAAAAAGGAGTAGAATTCAGCCATTGAGCCCAGTGAGACTGCTGCGCTATTCGATCATGGCTGATATGTTTCTCAACCCCAATCTCCTGCCTTCCTCCCTTAACCCTTGATCCCCTTACTAATCAAGAACCTATTTAGTCACTTAGTCACGAACAGTCCCCATTAACTACTATTCACCCTCCCAGCCTGATCGTTAGCAACTCCTTTGTCTGTCCAAGATAACAAGGCGTGGGGCTGGATGAACACAGCAGGCCAAGCAGCATCATAGGAGCAGGAAAGCTTGACGTTTCGCGCCGAGACCCTTCATCAGAAATGGGGGAGGGGAAGAGGGTTCTGAAATAAATAGGGAGAGAGGGGGAGGCGGATAGAGGATGGATAGAGGAGAGGATAGGTGGAGAGGAGACAGACAAGTCAAAGAGGCGGGGATGGAGCCAGTAAAGGTGAGTGTAGGTGGGGGGGTAGGGAGGAGATAGGTCAGTCCAGGGAGGACGGACAGGTTAAGGGGGCGGGATGATGTTAGTAGATAGGAGATGGGGGTGTGGCTTGAGGTGGGAGGAGGGGATAGGTGAAAGGAAAAACAGGTTAGGGAGGTGGAGATGAGCTGGGCTGGTTTTGGGATGCGGTTGGGGGAGGGGAGAT
>JAHRHZ010000279.1:3165490-3250725 GCA_024137785.1 Ginglymostoma cirratum | reverse complement strand
AGGCCCAGGATGGACATGTCGTCTGAGGAATGGGAGGGGGAGTTGAAATGGTTCGCGACTGGGAGGTGCAGTTGTTTGTTGCGAACTGAGCGCAGGTGTTCTGCAAAGCGGTCCCCAAGCCTCCGCTTCATTTCCCCGATGTAGAGGAAGCCACAACGGGTACAGCGGATGCAGTATACCACATTGGCAGATGTGCAGGTGAACATCTGCCTGATGTGGAAAGTCTTCTTGGGGCCTGGGATTGGGGTGAGGGAGGAGGTGTGGGGGCAGGTATAGCACTTCCTGCGGTTGCAGGGAAAAGTATTCCAAATCCCCGGTCCCCAACACCTCATTTTTACTATGGACGTCCAGTCCCTATACACCTGTATTCCCCATGCAGATGGCCTAAAGGCCCTCCGCTTCTTCCTGTCCCGCAGAACTGACCAATCCCCCCTCCACCGACACCCTCATCCGCTTAGCCGAACTCGTCCTCACCCTCAACAACTTTTCTTTCAATTCCTCCCACTTCCTGCAGACAAAGGGGGTGGCAATGGGTACCTGCATGGGCCCAAGCTATGCCTGCCTCTTTGTAGGTTACGTGGAACAATCCCTCTTCCGTACCTACACTGGCCCTAAACCCCACCTCTTCCTCTGTTACATTGATGACTGCATCCCCGCCTCTTCGACTTGTCTGCCTCCTCTCCACCTATCCTCTCCTCTATCCGCCTCCCCCTCTCTCCCTATTTATTTCAGAACCCTCTTCCCCTCCCCTATTTCTGATGAAGGGTCTGGGCCCGAAACGTCAAGTTTTCCTGCTCCTATGATGCTGCTTGGCCTGCTGTGTTCATCCAGCCCCACGCCTTGTTATCTCGGATTCTCCAGCATCTGCAGTACCTTTTATCCCTTTACCTTTGTCTGTCCAACTGTCTTTCTCTCTCTTTGGGCTCTATCCTATCGTTTACTCCCTACCCCACCCACCTCCCTATTTTCTGCACATAAACTGACGTTTTCCCAGGCATCATCAGTTCTGAGGAAGGATCACCGGACCCGAAACGTTAACTCTGTTTTCTCCTCCACAGATGCTGCCAGACCTCCTGAGCTTTTCCAACAACTTTGTTTTTGTTCCTGATTTACAGCATCCGCAGTTCTTTTGTTTTTTTTTTTAAGAACCTATTTATCTCCATCTTAAACACACTCAGTGACAAGGCCTCCATAACTTTCAGCTGTATTGAGTTCCATAGATTCACTACTCTATGGCTAAAGAAATTCCTCCTTCTCTGAATTCTGCAGGGCCAGTTCCTTCAGTCTGAGGCTGTGCCGTCGGGTGCTTGTGTCTCCTCCTAATGGAAACCTCTTCTCTACATCCACTTTATCCAGGCATCCCAATGTTCGTAAGTTTCAGTGAGATCTCCCTTATCCTTCTGAACTCTAACAAGTATAGACCCAGAGTCTCAACCCCTCCTCGTGTGACACTCCTTGCCCTCCATCTATCTTTGTGTCATCTGTAAACTTAGCAACAATGCCCTCAGTTCCTTCGCCCGGATCATTGAAGTAGAACATGAATTGTTGTAAGTCCTAACATTGACCCCTGCAGAACTCCATCAGTCATCAGCTGCCATCCTTTCTGCCTTCTGCCAGTCAGCAAATCTTCTGACCATGCCAGTGCCTTGCCCCTAACATCATGGACTCGTCTTATTTAGCAGTCTCCTGTGCAGCACCTTGTCAAAGGCCTTCTAGAAATCCAAATATATCACATGCCATGGCTCACCATTGTCTAAATTGCTCATTACCTCCTCAATGAATTCTAACAGAATTTTCAGACAAGACCTAGCCTTGATGAAGCTATGCTGACTCAGACCTATTTTAGCCTGCACTTCCAAGTACTCCGCAATCTCATTCTTAACAAATGGACTTGAATTGCCAATGATCAAGATCAAGCTAACCGGCATAGAATTTCCTGATTCCTGAACAATCACCACCAATGCCTCCTCAGCTATCTCCTTCAGAACTCTGGAGTGTAGTCTTATCCAGTCGGGTGATTTATCTGTGTTCAGACCTTTCAGCTTGCCTAGTGCCTTCCCCTCACTACTATCCTCATCGCTGACTCTCTGAAGTTTAGGTATGCTGCTGTGAGAACTGATGTAAAGTACCTTTTCAGTCTCTCTGTTATTTCCTGGTTCTGCATTATTACTTCTCCAGTCCCATTTTCCAGCAGTCCAACATCTTTCCTTGTTCTTATATTTTATATATCTAAAAAGTCTTTTGCAATCTTCTTTTATATTAGTACTTAGGTTACCATAATATTTCATCTTCTCCGATCTTATTGCACGCTTAGTTGTTCTCTGCTGGTTTAAGAAAGCTTCCAACCAAGAATCCTCTGGCTTCCCAGTAATCTTCACCACATTGCACATTTTCTCTTTTGCTTTTTTGCTGACCCTACCTTCTCGTGTCAGCCACAGTTACCTCATCCTCCTGTTATTATGTTTCTTCTGCTTTGGGATGAATTCTGCTGTGCCTCCCAAATTAAGCCCAGAAACTCTCACCGTTACCACTCAGACATCTGCCCTGTGAGACTCCCATTCCAATCAACTCTGACCAGCTCCTCCTTCATGTCTTTGTCATTACCTTTACTCCATTATAATACCATTACATCTGATTCTAGCTTCTCTCTCTCAAACTGCAGGGTGAATTCTATCATATTATGGTCACTGTCCCTAAGGGTTCCTTCACATTAACCTCCCTAATTTAGTCTGCGTCATTCAATATCACCAAATCCAGAATTGCCTATTCCATCATGGGTTCTATGACAAGCTACTCCAAATAAAAACACGTAGATATACCGCAAAATCCTTTTGTTGGGATCTGCAACCAAGATCCATCTGTGTATTGAAGTTCTTCATGGTTAGTATAATAGTGCCTTTCTTATCTGCCTTTTCAATTTCCTGATTTAGGAGGCATAACTCCCACTGGGGGATAGTAGGACTCCCCACTGGGGTCTTTTTTCCTCTCTAGTTCCTCAATTGTATCCATACAGATTCTATGCCTTGAAATCAGATAAAGCCCTCAAGGAATATAAAGAAAGCTGAAAAGAACTTAAACATGGAATTAATGGCTAAAAGGGACTATTAAATATCCTTGGCAAGTTGGATTAAGGAGCATCCCAAGCCTTTTTATACGTATATTAGGAGTAAGAGGGTAGCTAGGAAAAGGGTAGGTCCACTCACGGACAAAGAAGGGAATTTATGCATGGAACCAGAGGAAGTGGGTGAGGTCCTTCATGAGTACTTTGGATCAGTATTCACCAAGGAAAAGGACATTCCTTCACTCCTTCACTCCCAATGACCTCCCACGTCCCTATGCAGCTTGCTATGCAACAACAGAAAGTGTAACGCCTGTCCGTTTACTTCCTCTGTCCTCCGTATCCAAGGACCCAAGCGCACTTTCCAAGTGAAACAGCTCTTTACCTGCACCTCACTCAATCTAGTCAACTGCATTCTCTGTTCAGAATGTGGTCTCTTCTACATTAGGGAAATGAAACATAGGTTGGGTGACAGTTTCGCAGAATACCTATGTTCTGTCCATAAAAACCCTGAGCTTCCAGTCGCCTGTCACCTCAATGCACCACCTTGTTTCCTGGCCAACATCTCTGTCTCAGGCTTGCTGCAGTGCTTCAGCGAAGCTCAGTGCGCGCTGAAAGAGCTGCACCTCATTTTCAGCTTGGGAACTCCACAGCCTTCTGGATTCAATATCAAATTCAACAATTTTAGGTCTTGAGGCACCTTCTCCCATGTCCTTACCCCAACCCCCACACACCAGGCCTTGTTATCTCATGGTCTGCTATTATACACTAGTCATTGTTAGCCACTAATAAGCCCCATTGTAGCTGTTCATTCTCCTAGCCAGATCATTATCCACTCCTTTGTTTGTCCCACTGATTTTCTCTCTGTTTGCGGTCTATCTTCATGTATCATTTACTCCTTATCCCCTTCCCCCACCCTATATTCTTCATAAAAACCAACGTTTTGCTAACTGCCATCAGCTCTGAAGAAGGGTCACTGGACCCAAAATGTTAATTCTGATTTCTCTCCACAGATACTGCTAGACCTGCTGAGCTTTTCCAACAATTTCTGTTTTTGTTAGAGATTTCCAGCGTCTGCAGTTCTTTTACTTTTTTTAAAAAAATCTAACCATCGTACTTGACATTCAATGGCGTTACCATCACTGAATCCTCCACTATTAACAATCATGGGAGTTACCATTGACCAGAAACTGAACTGGACCAGCTATGTAAATAGTGGTATGAGAGCAGATTAGAGACTAGAAATCCTGCAGTGGTGAACTCACCCCCTGAATCCGTAAAGCCTGTATGGGGTAGCGGATTGAAAACATACATGAAAAGAAATTATATCAGAGATAAAAGGTACTGCAGATGCTGGAGAATCCGAGATAACAAGCGTGGGGCTGGATAAACACAGCAGGTCAAGCAGCATCATAGGAGCAGGAAAACTTGACGTTTCGGTTGAGAGACATTTCAACTCCCCCTCCCATTCCTCAGATGACATGTCCATCCTGGGCCTCCTGCAATGCCACAGTGATGCCACCCGAAGGCTGGAGGAACAGCAAATCATATTCAGCCTGGGAACCCTGCAGCCCAATGGCATCAATGTGGATTTCACAAGCTTCAAAATCTCCCCTCCCCCAACCGCATCCCAAAACCAGCCCAGCTCATCTCCACCTCCCTAACCTGTTTTTCCTCTCACCTCAAGCCACACCCCCATCTCCTATCTACTAACATCATCCCGCCCCCTTGACCTGTCCGTCCTCCCTGCACTGACCTATCTCCTCCCTACCCCCCTACCTACACTCACCTTTACTGGCTCCATCCCCGCCTCTTCGACTTGTCTGCCTCCTCTCCACCTATCCTCTCCTCTATCCGCCTCCCCCTCTCTCCCTATTTATTTCAGAACCCTCTTCCCCTCCCCCATTTCTGATGAAGGGTTTAGGTCCGAAACGTCAAGTTTTCCTGCTCCTATGATGCTGCTTGACCTGCTGTGTTCATCCAGCCCCATGCTTGTTATCCAGGCCTATAACAGGCCTAGGATGATTTTTAGTTTTGCTTTCAGTTATTGAGAAGATTTCTGCTGGCTGCTGTAGCTAAAAGCTTGAATTCCCTGCTGCTAAAGTGAAATCTTAGATGAGAGACTTCCTCTTAAAAATCAAAAGGGGCAGCTTGTTTCTCTCTTCTGGACCAGAGAGAGGCAGAACATGAGAATAATAACTGTACAACTGTTTTGCTGAATTGCATTTTTGCCAAAGGGATATGTCTATGGGATCAAAGACAGAAAATGCTGGAAGAGCTCGGCAGGTCTGGCAGTTGCTGTGGAGGGAAATTGGATTTAACATTTTGGGTCGAGTGACCCATCCTCAGAACTGTTCTGAGGAAGGGTCACTTGACCCAAAACGTTAACTCTGATTTCTCTCTGCAGGCACTGCCAAAAGTGCTGAGCTTTTCCAGTAACTTCTGTTTTTGTTTCTGATTTACAGTATCCACAGTTTTTTTTGGTTTTTACTTTTGTTTATGGGATGGTCCTTATTACTGGAAAATATGACGATTAGTTGTTAAGGAATGTATTAATGATATTAATATATCTTGTTAAGTTTACTGTAGAGTAAAATTATACCACTTCTTCTTTTTGTTATACTTTGAACAAATGAACAAATGAAAAACTACAGCACAAGAACAGGTCCTTCGCCCCTCCAAGCCTGTGCCGACCATCATGCCCTAATTAACCTAAAAACAAACCTGCCATTTTTCAATTCGTATCCCTCTATTCCCTCCCTATTCATGTACCCATCTAGGTGTGTGAAAAACTTCACTCACACTTCTCCCTTAAACATTCCCCCTTTGACCTTGAACCTGTGCCCCCTTGTAATTGAAACTTCAACCCTTGGAAAAAGCCTCTGACTCTCCACCCTATCTATGCCTCTCATAGTTTTGTAGACTTCCGCCAGATCTTCTCTCAGCATCTGTCTTTCCAGTGAAAACAATCAAAGAAAGAACAAAGAACAAAGAAAATTACAGGACAGGAACAGGACCTTTGGCCCTCCAAGCCTGCGCTGATCCAGATCCTCTATCTAAACCTGTCGCCTATTTTCCAAGGATCTGTATCCGTCTGCTCCCTGCCCATTCATGTATCTGTCGAGATACATCTTAAATGACGCTATAGTGCCTGCCTCTACCACCTCCACTGGCAACGCATTCCAGGCACCCACCACCTTCTGCGTAAAGAACTTTCCATGCATATCTCTCTTAAACTTTTCCCCTCTCACCTTGAAATCATGACCCCTAGTAATTGAGTCCCCCACTCTGGGAAAAAAACTTCTTGCTATCCACTCATGATTTTGTAGACCTCAATCAGGTTCCCCTCAACTTCTGTCTTTCTAATGTAAATAACCCTAATCTACTCAACCTCTCTTCATAGCTGGTGCCCTCCATACCAGGCAACATCCTGGTCAACCTCCTCTGCACCCTCTCCAAAGCATCCACATCCTTTTGGTAATGTGGCGACCAGAACTGTATGTAGTATTCCAAATGTGGTCGAACCAAAGTCCTATACAACTGTAACATGACCTGCCAACTCTTGTACAGTCCGATGAATGAAAGCATGCCATATGCCTTCTTGACCACTCTATCCACCTGCGTTGCCACCTTCATGGTACAATGGACCTTAACACCCAGATCTCTCTGTACATCAATTTTGCCCAGGGCTTTTCCATTTACCGTATAGTTCACTCTTGAATTGGATCTTCCAAAATGCATCACCTCATATTTGCCTGGATTGAACTCCATTTGCCATTTCTCCATCCAACTCTCCAATCTATCTATATTCTGCTGCATTCTCCGACAGTCCCCTTCCCTATCTGCTACTCCACCAATCTTAGTGTCATCTGCAAACTTGCTAATCAGACCATCTATACCTTCCTCCAGATCATTTATGTATATCACAAACAACAGTGGTCCCAACACGGATCCCTGTGGAACACCACTGGTCACAGTTCTCCATTTTGAGAAACTCCCTTCCACTACAACTCTGTCTCTTGTTGCCCTAGTCTTTTAGTCCAATCCTAGTCTTTAGACTAATCTTAGTCTTTTTAACCTTTCCTCATTGTCAATGCCCTGGAGACCAAGCAACACCCTGGTGAACATTCTCTGTACTGTCTCCAAAGCTTCCATGTAGTGTGGTGACCAAAACTGTACACAATACTCCACATGATGCCTAACGAAGGTTTTATATAGCTGCAACATGCTTTGCCAACTCTTGTACTCCACACCCTGGGCAATGGAGGCAAACATGCCATATGCCTTCTTATCACCTTGGCTACCTTTGTTGCCACTTTTAGGGAAAGGGTGCTCTGAAATAAATAGAGAGAGGAGGGGTGGGGCTGGGGAAGGTAGATGGGATGGTGATAGGTGAGTGCAGGTGGCAATGGTGGGGATTGGTCAGTGAGGTGGGAGGAGCCAATAGATGGGAGAGAAGACGGACAGGTCAAGGACGTGAGGATGAGAGGGAGGGTTGGTCATGGGATGAGGCTGGAAGTGGGGAGATTTTGAAACTAGTAAAGTCAACATTGAGACCAATTTCTGGGTGGCATCATTGTGACACTAGAGGAGGCCCAGGATGGACATGTCATCCAGGGAATGGGGTTGGGGGGAGCTGAAGTGGTTCGCAACTGGAAGATGTTGTCGTTTGTTGTGAACAGAGCGCAGGTGCTCTGCAAAGCTGTCTCTGAGCCTCTGCTTGGTCTCACCAATGTGGAAGAGGCCACATCAGGAGAAGCGGATGCAGTAGACCACATTAGCGGATGTACAGGTGAACATTTGTCTGATGTGGAAGGTTTTTTTGGGTCCTTGGATGGAGGTGAGGGGGGAGGTGTAGGGGCAGGGGTAGCACTTCCTGCGGTTGCAGGAAAGTGTGCCGGGGGCAATTGGGGAGTGTGGAGCGGATGAGGGAGTTGTGGAGAGAGTGGTCCCTACGGAAGGCAGTTAGGGGTGGGGAGGGAAATATATCTTTGGTTGTGGGGTCAGATTGCAGGTGGTGGAAGTGGTGGAGAATGATATGTTTAATATGGAGGTTAGTGGGGTGATACGTGAGGAAAAGGGGGATTCTGGCTTTGGTTTTGTTGTGTGGAGGGGATGTGAGGGCAGAGGTGTGGGAAATAAAAGAGATGCGATCGAGAGCATTTTCGACCGCTGAAGAGGGGATTTTGCTCCCAAAATTGGGCGTTCCACTCCCAAACCTTCCAGATGCCCTCTTATTTCAAGGAATGCAACTTTCCCCCTCCAGTGGTCAAAAATGCTCTCGACCACATCTCTTGCATTTCCCGCTAATGTGGTCTACTGTATCCACTGCTCCTGATGTGGCCTCCTCCACGTTGGTGAGACCAAGCGGAGGCTCGGAGACCACTTTGTATGAACTAGTGCCAGAAGCCAGAACGTTTTACGAATCTAAGAAGGAAAACTGGTCAAGCACACAGAATTTAAAATGATCAAACAAAGTAACTTTGATAGGTGGATAAGGGCATTGAAAATAGATCAGACTTATGATGCTCTTAGAGATACTGTTCTTTTGGAGGAGTTTGAATATTCACTTCCTGAAGTAATGAGAACTCGTGGAAAAGCAGACAGTTAAGACTGCAAGATAACTGGCTGGATGAACACAGCAGATCAAGCAGCATCATAGGAGCAGGAAAACTTGACGTTTCGGGCCTAAACCCTTAAGACTGCAAGATTAGCAGCAGAAATGGCAGATTATTATGTATTAGTTCATAAATCAAAGTTTGGCTTCCCACATCAATTTCAATCTGTGAGGCAAAGAAATTTGGGAAAAGAGAAATCCTCAGGTGATAAGTGAAAAGGAGATTTCATTGAAGGTCGTAAAGATAGTTTACCACAGGTTAGAAAAGAAACCCATGAGGGGGAAAGAGAAGTAAAAAACCTTAAATGCTTTCACTGTAGTAGAGTAGGACACATGAAATCACAGTGTTGGTGGTTTTGAGAAAAGCACTGGGAAGACGGATGTGGTAAGATAAGCCAGTGGCGTTTAGTAAAGTGGTAAAAGAGAACAAAGAACAGTCTAGCACAGTACAGGGCCTTAGGCCCACAATGTTGTGCCGACCTATTATCCTACTCTAAGATCAAACTACTTTGCATACCCTTCATTTTACTATCATCCGTGTGTTTATCAGGAGTCACTTGAATGTCGCTAATGTATCTGACTCCACTACCATTGCCGGCAGTGCATTCCATGCACCCACCACTTTCTGTGTAAAGAACCTACCTCTGACATCTCTCCTGTACCTTCCTCCAATCACCTTAAAATTATACCCCCTCGTAATAGCCGTTTCCGCCCTGGGAAAATGTCCCTGGCTATCCATTCTATCTATGCCTCTCATCATCTTGTAAACCTTTATCAGGTCACCTCTCATCCTTCTTCGTTCCAATCAAAAAAGCCCTAGATCCTTCAACCTTTCCTCATAAGACCTGCCCTACAGTCCAGGCAACATCCTGGTAAATCTCCTCTGCACCCTCTCTAAAGCTTCCACATCCTTCCTATATTGAACCGACCAGAACTGAACACAATATTCCAAGTGTTCTCTAACCAGGGTTTTATAGAGCTGCAGCATAACCTTGTAGCTCTTAAACTCAATGCCCCTGTGCCTTCTTAACAACCCTATCAACTTGGGTAGCAACTTTGAGGGATCTATGGACGTGGATCCCGAGATCCGTCTGTCACTCCACACAGCCATGAAACCTGCCATTAACCCTGTATTCTGCATTCACATTCAACCTTCCAAAATGAATCACTTCAGACTTTTTTGGGTTGAATTCCATCTGCCACTTCTTTGCCCAGCTCAGCATCCTGTCAACGTCCTGTTGCAACCTACAACAGCCCTCCACGTTATCCACAACTCCACCAATTTTCGTGTCATCGGCAAACTTACTAACCCACCATTCCATTTCCTCATCCAAGTCATTAATAAAGATCACAAAGAGTAGAGGTCCCAGAACAGATCCCTTCGGAACACCACTGGTCACCAAGCTCCAGACTGAATACTTTCCATCTATTACCACCCTCTGTCTTCTATTGGACAACCAATTCTGTATCCAGACAACCAAATTTCCCTGAATCACATGCCTCCTTACTTTCTGAATGAGCCTATCATGGGGAACCTTATCAAATGCCTTGCTAAAATCCATATCCACCACATCCACTGCGCTGTTTGATCAATGTGTTTCATCACAGCCTCAAAGAATTCAATGAGACTTGTGAGGCATGACTTTTCCCTCACAAATCCATGCTGACTATTCCAAATCAAACTATGCCTTTCCAAATTATCATAATTACTGTCTCTCAGAATCCTCTCCAATAATTTGCCCACCACAGAAGTAAGACTGACTGGTCTGTAATTCCCAGGATTATCCCTATTCCCTTTCTTGAACAATGGAATAACATTTGCCACCCTCAAATCATCTGGTTCTACTCCAGTGGTCAGTGAGGATGCAAAGATCATCACCAAAGGGGCAGCAATCTCTTCCCTCGCTTCCCGAAGGAACCTTGAGTATATCCCGTCTGGCCCAGGGGACTTATCTATCCGCATGTTTTACAAAATTTCTAGCATATCCTCCTTCCTAACATTAACCTGTTCAAGCATATCAGCCTGTTTCACGCTGTCCTCACAAATGTCAAGGTCCCTCTCACTGGTGAACACAGAAGCAAAGTACTCATTAAGGACCTCTCTTACCTCCTCCAACTCTGCACACAAGTTCCCTCCACAATCCCTGATTGGCCCTACCCTCACTCTGGCCATCCTCTTTTTCCTGACAAAAGTATAGAACACCGAGGTGTTTTCCTTAATCCTACCCACCAAAGCGTTTTCATACCCCCTTTCGCTCTCCTAAGTCCATTCTTCAGTTCCTTCCTGGCTGCCTTGTAGCCCTCTAGAGCTCTGTCCAATCCTTGCTTCCTCAACCGTAAGTAAGCTCCCCTCTTCCTCTTGACTAAATGAGATCCCAGTGGAAGCTAAAGAGCTGCAAAAGAATGTACAGCCTGGTCAGGGTTTGGTTTGTAAGAATGTGCCAGATCTCTTCCAAGAATTTACTTGTGTGCGTCAGGTTTACTCATGTGTACCAGCAGGAGTAGTTAAGAAATTAAGATTTTAATTAATATAGGAGCAAGTCAATTTTTGAGGTGAGAGATGAGGAGATATGTAAGTCAAAAGGAGTATTGCCAGGAGAGGTGGCAACATATGGAATGCACGGTGAAAGAATAACGTCATATTATACAAGTTGCAGTTGAGGTTTCTGGTAAAAAGTGGTGAAGTGGTGGTAGGAGTAATAGAGAAATTCCCTGTTCCAGAAGTACAGTTTATCCTTCAGAATGATATAGCTGGATCTCGGGTGGGAGTTATGCCTACTGCGATTGCAAAGCCAGTGGAAAATCAGGCGACTGAGATATTTTAGGAAGCATATCCTGCGATTTTTCCTGACTGTGCGATAACAAGGTCACAAAGCTACAGGTTGGAACAGGAGAAGAAATCAAAGAGTAATGATAAGGAAGTTGAAGTTCAATTATCAGAAACTATTTTTGATCAAATAGTTGAGAAAAAGTAAGATCATGTGGAGGACAAAGTGGAAATAATTAATTCAGGGAAATTAGCTGAATTATAACAGAATAATGGGAAGATAAAGCAGTTGTATCAAAAGGCATATGCAGAAGATAATTCATAGAATCCCTACAGTGTGGAAACAGGCCCTCCAGCCCAACAAATCCACACCAACCCTCAAAGCATCCCACCCAGACCCATTCTCCTATAACCCCCCTAATCTACACGTCCCTGAACACGATGGGACAATTTAGCATGGCCAATCCACCCAGCCTGCACTTCTTTGGACTGTGGGAGGAAACCGGAACACCTGGAGGAAACCCACGCAGACACAGGGAAAATGTGCAAACTCCACACAGACAGTCGCCCGAGGGTGGAATCGAAACCGACTCTCTGGCACTGTGAGGCAGCAGTGCTAACCACTGAGCCACCGTGCTGCCCCAGTGTACCCCAGAATGTTATTATTTAATTTTTTAAATTTGATTTATTATTGTCACATGCACCTAGATACAGTGAAAAGTTTTGTTTAGTGTGCAGTAGAAGCAGATCATACCATATAAAGTGCATTACGGTATAGAACAGCGCAAACAATTCAATGTTGTAGCTGCAGAGAAGGTGCACCAAGAGCGGGATGCACATTAAATTTAAAATTTGAGAGGTCCATTCAGAAGACGAACAATAGTGGGGAAGAAGTTACACTTGAATTTGTTGGTAAATGTGTTTCATAGAACATAGAACATAGAACATAGAACATTACAGCGCAGTACAGGCCGTTCGGCCCTCGATGTTGCACCGACCTGTGAAACCAATCTGAAGCCCATCTGACCTATACTATTCCATTATCATCCATATGTTTATCCAACGACCATTTAAATGCCCTTAAAGTTGGCGAGTCTACAATTGCTGCAGGCAAGGCATTCCATGCCCTTACTACTCTCTGAGTAAAGAATCTACCTCTGACATCTGTCCTATATTTATCACCCCTCAATTTAAAGCTATGTCCCCTCGTGCTAGCCATCACCATCCGAGGAAAAAGGCTCTCACAGTCCACCCTATCCAATCATCTGATCATCTTCTATGTCTCTATGAAGTCACCTCTTAACCTTCTTCTCTCTAATGAAAACAGCCTCAAGTCCCTCAGCCTTTCCTCATAAGACCTTCCCTCCAGACCAGGCAACATCCTGGTAAATCTCCTCTGCACCCTTTCCAATGCTTCCACATCCTTCCTATAATGCGGCGACCAGAACTATGTGCAATACTCCAAGTACGTCCGCACCAGAGTTCACAAAGGAAGTTCACAAAGGAAAAAGACAATGTTGTAGAGGAGAATACTGAGGTACAGGCTATTAGACTAGACGGGATTGAGGTTCATAAGGAGGAGGTGTTAGCAATTCTGGAAAGTGTGATAATAGATAAGTCCCCTGGGCTGGTTGGGATTTATCCTAGGATTCTCTGGGAAGCTAGGGAGGAGATTGCAGAGCCTGTGGCTTTGTTCTTTATGTCATCATTGTCTACAGGAATAGTGCAAGAAGACTGGAGGATAGCAAATGTTGTCCCCTTGTTCAAGAAGAGGAGTAGAGACAACCCTGGTAATTATAGACCAGTGAGCCTTACTTCGGTTGTGGGTAAAATGTTGAAAAGGGTTATAAGAGATAGAATTTATAATCATCTAGAAAGCAATAATTTGATTAGGGATAGTCAACACGGTTTTGTGAAGGGTAGGTCGTGCCTCACAAATCTTATTGAGTTCTTTGAGAAGGTGACTAAACAGGTGGATGAGGGTAAAGCAGTTGATGTGGTGTATATGGATTTCAGTAAAGCGTTTGATAAGGTTCCCCACGGTAGACTATTGCAGAAAATTCGAAGGCATGGGATTGAGGGTGATTTAGCGGTTTGGATCAGAAATTGGCTAGCTGTAAGAAGACAGAGGGTGGTGGTTGATGGGAAATGTTCATCCTGGAGTTCAGTTACTAGTGGTGTACTGCAAGGATCTGTTTTGGGGCCACTGCTGTTTGTCATTTTCATAAATGACCTGGATGAGAGCGTAGAAGGGTGGGTTAGTAAATTTGAGGATGACACTAAAGTCGGTGGAGTTGTAGATGGTGCAGAAGAATATTGCAGGTTACAGAGAGACATAGATAAGCTGCAGAGCTGGGCTGAGAGGTGGCAAATGGAGTTTAATGTGGAAAAGTGTGAGGTGATTCACTTTGGAAGGAGTAACAGGAATACAGAGTACAGGGCTAATGGTAAGATTCTTGATAGTGTGGACGAGCAGAGAGATCTTGGTGTCCATGTGCATGATCCCTGAAGGTTGCCACCCAGGTTGATAGGGTTGTTAAGAAGGCGTACAGTGTGTTAGGTTTCATTGGTCGAGGGATTGAGTTTCGGAGCCATGAGGTCATGTTGCAGCTGTACAAAACTCTGGTGCGGCCGCACGTGGAGTAATGTGTACAGTTCTGGTCACCGCATTATAGGAAGGATGTGGAAGCATTGGAAAGGGTGCAGAGGAGATTTACCAGGATGTTGGCTGGTATGGAGGGAAGGTCTTATGAGGAAAGGCTGAGGGTCATGAGGCTGTTTTTGTTAGAGAGAAGAAGGTTAAGAGGTGACTTCATAGAGACATACAAGATGATCAGAGAATTAGATAGGGTGGACAGTGAGAGCCTTTTTCCTCGGATGGTGACGGCTAGCATGAGGGGACATAGCTTTAAATTGAGGGGTGATAAATATAGGACAGATGTCAGAGGTAGATTCTTTACTCAGAGAGTAGTAAAGGCGTGGAAAGCCCTGCCTGCAACAGTAGTAGACTCAACAACTTTAAGGGCATTTAAATGGTCATTGGATAAACATATGGATGATAAAGGAATAGTGTAGGTTAAATGGGCTTCAGATTGGTTTCACAGGTCAGCGCAACATCGAGGGCCAAAGGGCCTGTACTGCGCTGTAATTTCTATGTTTTATGTTCTATGATGTAAACCCGAAACGTTGACTTTCTTTCAGAGATAAAAGGTACTGCAGATGCTGGACTTTCTTGTTCCTCTGATGCTGCATGACCTCCTGTGATCCTTGCTATCTCCTTGTTGGTGATCATCTCCACCTTAGCACCTTTGATGTAGACAGGGGTGTGCCCTCCACCTTGCTTCCTGAAGTCAATGACCAGCTCTTTCGTTTTGCTGACATTGAGAGAGAGATTGTTATTTTTACACTATACCAAGCATCTGTTTCCAGTATTCTGTCTCATCATTGTTTGAGATCCTACCTACAATGGTGGTGTCGTCAGTGAACTTGTTAATGGAATCAGGAGTTTGACATAGGTATCCTTGTTATTCAAATGTACCAGGGATGACTCAAGGGCCAAGAATCTGGTGTATCCCCTGGACCATAGCAAGGGACCAAAGCAGGCTAGGAGTCTGGAGTTGATGTGAGCCATGATTAAACTCTCGAAACAGTTCCGGATGGTAGGCATTGAGGCATGCATTTAGGGGAGGCAATGGCCTAGTGGTATTATCATTGGACTGTTAATCCAGAAACCTAGGTAATATTCTGGGGACCCAGGTTCAAATCCCACCATGGCAGGTGATGGAATGTGAATTCAATAAAAATCTGGAATTAAGAGTCTGATGATGAACTGCCTGCTTTACCTAGTCTGGACTACATGTGATTCCAGACCCATAGCAATGTGTTTGCCTCTCAACTGTCCTCTGGGCAATTAGAGATGGGCGATAAACACTGGCCTAGGCAGTGACACCCACATCCCATGAATGAATACAAAAAAAAAATTTCCGCATGTGCTTTCCTTGGTACCGGGATGATGATGATGGTCTTCTTGAAGTGGGTGGGAACTTCAGATCATAGTAAGGGGAGCTTAAAGATGTCAGTGAATACTCCAGTCAGCTAGTCCACACAGAATCTGAATGCATGGCTGGACACTCCATCTAGGCCAGTTGTTTTCTATGGGTTTACTCCCAAGAAAACTGATCTAACATCTGTGGTGGGTACAGGTGCATCTGAGGTTCCTGGGATAGGTTACCTTGTTTCATTGACCTTCTGATCAAATTCTGCTCATAGAATGCATTGAGCTCATCAGGTAGGGATGTACTGTTGCCTGCGATTCTGTTCAACTTTGCTATGTAGCCCGTTATGTCGTGGAAGCCTTGTCACAAACAACAAGTGTCACGCGGTTGGTCTGGTTGTCAAGCTTAGTTTTGTATTGCCTCTTAGCATCTTTGATGGTCTTAGAAAGGTCATACCTAGATTTCCTGTATAGGTCAGGGTCACCTGACTTGAACACATCAAACTTGGACTTCAGTGGGCGCTTCATATCCCGGTTCATCCATGGTTTGTGGTTGGGGAACATTTGGATTAGCTTCTCTGGTGCACAGTCTTCTACATATTTGCTAATGAAGACTATAACGGCAATGGCATACTCATTTAGGTTGACTGCTGAGTTCTTGAATATGGACCAGTCCACTAATTCTAAGCAGTCCTGTAGAAGCTCTTCTGCTGCCTCAGACCAGCATTGTACCACTTTCTAAAATTAACTAATAGATTAATTTTGGGATTACCCAGTTATGCAGTGTACATAAATGATCTAGTGATTTTTAGTCGCACATGGAAGGAACATTTGGAGCATCCTTGTGAGTGGAATCCCAGGTAGACAGGATAGTGAAAGTGGTCATGTTGTGGCTGTATAGGACACTGATAAAGCCACTTTTGGAATGCTTCATGAAGTTCTGGTTTCCCTGCTGTAGGAAGGAAGTTGTGAAACTTGAAAGGGTTCAGAAAACATTTACAAGGATGTTGCCAAGGTTGGAATGTTTTAGCTATAGGGAAAGGTTGAATAGGCTGGGGTTATTTTCTTCGGAGCATCGGATGCTGAGGTGTGTCCTTATGGAAATTTATAAAATCACGAGGGGCATGGATAGGGTGAATAGCCAAGGTCTTTTCTCTGGGGTGGTGGAAGTCCAAAACTAGAGGGCATGGCTTTAAGGTGAGAGGGGAAAGATTTAAAAGGGACCTAAGGGGCAACATTTTCACACCAAGGGTGGCAAATGCATCGGGGGGGGGAGCAGCATGGTGGCTCAGTGGTTAGCACTGCTGCCTCACAGCACCAGGGACCCAGGTTCGATTCCACCCTCAGGCAACTGTTTGTGTAGAGTTTTCACATTTTCCCTGTGTCTGCGTGGGTTTCCTCCGGGTGCTCAAAGATGTGGATTGGCCATGCTAAATTGCCCGTAGTGTTCAGGGATGTGGACTTTAAGTGGGTTATAGGGGGATGGGTTGGTGTGGACTTGTTGGACCGAAGGGCCTGTTTCCACACTGTAGTGATTCTATGATTTATGATCTATGATCTAGCAGAATTGTTCAATCGAATTCAAGAGATCAGCTTAGTTATAAACCTGGCTAAGAGTGTGTTCACAAAGGTCCAAGTCATGTTTCAATAACATACCATTGGGCATGGACTGACGGGCACACGGGATGTGAAAACAAAGGTTACTGGGGAGCTTCCCATACCATCAACAAAGAGGGAAGTACTGCAATTCCTGGACCTGAATGCTTTTTACTGGAAGTTTGTACCAAATTTTGGCAGTGTGGCTGCTCCACTGACTGACCTGGTGAAGAAGTGCCAAAAATTTCAGTGGCTGAAGGAATTACAACCTGAAAGCTATATTGATCATCATTCCACTGTTAACAATTACAGAAAACGGTTCAAGAAGGCCATCGATATGAATGATGTGGGTATCGGTACTGTACTCTTACAAGAAGACAGAAAGACCTGTTGAGTATTTCACCTGAAAGTTAAATATTCATCAAAAAAATATTCTATTATTGAGAGAGAGAGACCTTGAATTTGGAGATGACATTGCCACATTTCAACATTTTGTGGCCAGTAATGTATCTGAGATAAATGTGTATACTGATCATAACCTGTTAATGGTTTTGGAGAAATTTAAGGATAAAAATAACAGACTATTCAGATGGAGGTTATTGTTATAGCCATTTAATTTGAAAATTATACATGTGGCAGAATGAAGGAACATAATTGTTGAAAGAACTGCGGATGGTATAAATCAGGAACAAAAACAGAAGTTGCTGGAATAGCTGTGAGGAAGGAACACCGGACCCAAAACGTTAACGCTAAATTTTCTTCACAGATGCTGCCAGACCTGCTGAGCTTTTCCAACAACTTCTGTTTTTGTTGTTGTTGTTGTTGTTGAACATAATTGCCGATTCTTTATCACGACCTTGATGAAGGAAGGCGAGGTGTTTGGTGATGGAAGAAATGGACTGAAATGGACTGTACTATTGAATGTTTATATGCTTAGAGTTAATATAGTGTTTATATATAATGTAGAGTACTAATAACGTGAGACTAAAGGCTTTGAAAATGAAGCCATCTTAGTATATTGATGGTTCATTTTTTCGGGGAGTGGTGGTGTGATGGTACTCTGCCTTTAAGAGATGTGTTCTGATCTGTTTCTTTTGCAGAGAGGAGTTGTCACAGTGGTGCAGAAATGTCTCCATCTGACATGCAGTTGGTAAACAACTTTGAGTTCTCCCTGGGTGTTCTTTTAAAAGTAAGACAGAAAAATCATGAATGGGTGGCGTCAGGGCTCATACAGTTCCAGGAAGGCTTTTAATTTTGCTTTCAGCAAGTAAGAAGGTTTCTGCTGGATGCTGTAGCTAAAATCTTGAATTCTCTGCTGCTGGAGCGAAGTCCTAGATGAGAGGCTTTCTCTTAAAAATTAAAAGGGGCAGACTGTTTCTTCCTACTGTGCCAGGAAGAGGCAGCACATGAGAATAATAACTGTAGAACTGTTTTGCTAAATTGCATTTTTACCAAAGGGATGTGTTTATGGGATGCTGCTTATATTGGAAATGTTGATGATTAGTGGTTTAATAATGTATTATCTTGTTAAGTATTTCAATGGAGTAAAAGTAATGCTAATTCATCTTTTAGCAGTGTTGTAAGAATAAGATGTATTTTGATTGAAGCTTAGCGGTGGAACAATTGAATCTTATCTAGAACACAGTGCCACACGCTTGCGTTTTAAATAAATATACAAGCCAGGATCTAGGTTATCACCATAATATACTTTGGGGAAGCTGGTCTGGTCCATATCACTCTCTCTCTGTATCTCTCTTTCTTTCTCTCCGCATACACCTATCCGTTTACTCGTTTTACCACACATACACACACACACACCCCCCATCATCAGCGCAAACCCTACCTTTTCTTAGCCGCTATCAGTTATGAAGATGGGTTATGGGACTCAAAACTTAACTGCTTTCTGTCCACAGATGCTGCCAGACCCATTGAATTTCTCCAGCAGTTTTTCTTTTTGTTTGCTTTGGATTGCCAGCGTTTACAATTTTTGTCTTATTATAGAGATAGGAGTGGTGTAGCTGTAAATGCATGCTGGGAGCATATTGCTTATGCAAGCAGATCTCTGACAGATGTAGAGTGAAGATACTTTGAGATGGAGAAAGGATTTGTGGATATTTGAAAGGTTTCATTCATACTTGTTCAGCATCAAATTTGAATTCCTGATGTCTCACATTAGTGATTATTTACTTGCCCAGATCTAAACTGTGTGCCAGTGTGAAAAGGTAGGCTGTGGGACTCCAGAAGTGGAATTACATGGTCGTTCATATTGCTGGAAAAATGAACTTTGCTGACCCACTTTCATGGTTAACAAGGGATGATCAAACATACAGATTTTCACTGGAGAGAGAAGCAAAATCATGTGTGCTGTTTTATGACAGATCATGTTGTTGTCTAAGGTGATTACTACCTGGAAGGATTAACTTACATCACAGCATAAGCTGTGCTCATCAGGATGTGAAAGACTGTTCATGGGAGGAGCTAACCAGAGAGCTTTTGTGTGCCTTATGAGTTTTGCATGCGTTCACCAAAAGTTGTATAGTGCTTTAGTTTTTAGTGTTAGCAGCATGTAGCTAAAATGGGAATGTGTACAGTTCCTTAGAATGAGATTTATTGGCTCACAAAAAGCAATCATACATCACACATGGAATGTAACTAGCTACTAAGGAACACATAACAAGCCTATTTACCGTCTATCAAAGATGTGTCCATCTTCTATCTAAACCATTGTGTAAGCATCCTCCACAGGAGCTCGCTTAATACCAGTAAGAGGATTGGCGACAATACGTCTGTCTACTCAAGGTATTCCAGATGATTCTGGCAGAGGCTAATATTTACGACATGCTGGCAAAACAATGCCTGTGGCACCTAGAGCAATAACAGCTAGAGAGATTGAAAGAGAATCACGATCCACACTTGCATGACACCAGACAGAGTATCCATGCTAAATTTTGGAAAATTGCCTTTTGAAGGTGTATAGCACCAACAACATTGTCTAATTAGGAGATATATTCTGAGAAGCAACAGATTTCTTATGCCACAAAAGCTTAGCCTAAGCAGATGAAGCTAGGCCATGTGGGTCACCTGGGAATGCTGGTTGAAATAACTCCACGAAGGCCGGTATCCTGTCACCAAGTCATCCTTTAGTTACATGTGCACAGTACATGACTCTGATCAAGTTTGCTCAATCCTGTTTATATCTGTCAGCCAGGACTCCTAGCTGGATCAGGTTAACACCCCTGAATTCATATTCTATGAGGTCCACCTGGCTGACTTCATTCCAATCACTACATCCCTTTCCCTCTAAATCCCGGGACGTAGGCCCATTCTTTTCCTGTAGCTTCTCCTGGGGTGTTTTTGTACCTGGTCCAGTTCCTCTGACTCTGCTTCAGATACTGGCGGCGTGTACCGGACCGGAGCCCACCTCTTGCACCTGGAGCATCTCGGCTGAAATTGATCTTCTTCAGCAGTATCGGCATTGAGGCTACAACATCTGCCATGTCCATCTCGTCCCTAGAGGTTTCTTTGACGCTAAGAGGAAGGGGAGAACCCACAGGCTCTGACAGTGTTGCCAGATGTTCTGAGGGGCGGGTATGCTTTGCTGTTGCTCCCTTTCGTTACAGCTTTCATGTGGTCCAGATGTTTGTTCAGGACCACCTCTCCTACCCAAATGTTGTATGTCACCGGACTTCACTTCGCATTGATCATGCCTGTTACCCATGCAAGGCTATTCCCATGGTTTCAACACCAAACTTCAGCCACTGAAGTAAAGTGGCGTTCTTGATGCTGTTTCACCCTCCCCGTAGGTCCAGATTTAACCTGGTTTACAGTATTTTCTGCATTAGCAACTCTGCTGGAGCTGTCCCTGTGGTTGTGGGAGGGTTGGTCCTGTAATCAAACAGGAGGCAGGAGAGTTTAGTATCAAGTGAAACTGTAGACTGTTTCTGTAAGTCTGCCTTCATAGTTTTGGCTGCTCTTTCTGCCAGCCAATTGGACGATGGCTGGTATAGAGCTATCCTTAGACGCTGAAGCGATTCGACTTTAGGAAATACTCAAATTCCGTGCTGGTAAATGATGGCCCGATGTCTGTGACCAACACCTCTGGGAATCCGTGTGTTGCCAAAGATGCTTGCAGCTTTTCAATCATCTTCTCTGAGTTTGCCGAATGAACTCGATGCACATCCAACCACTTTGAATATGCGTCCACAATGAGTAAAAACATCCAGCCCATGAAAGAGGTAATAGGTACTGCAGATGCTGGAGATTCTGAGATAGCAAGGTGTGGAGCTGGATGAACACAGCAGGCCAAACAGCATCATAGGAGCAGGAAAGCTTGACGTTTCGGGCCTAGACCCTTCATCAGAAAAAATGAAGGGTCTAGGCCCGAAACATCAAGCTTTCCTGCTCCTATGATGCTGCTTGGCCTGCTGTGTTCATCCAGCTCCACACCTTGTTATCTCAGCCCATGAAAGGACCGGCATAGTCAACATGTAACCAAGCCCAGGTTTACCCGGCCATTCCCACGAAAGTGGAGGAGCTGCTGCTGGTAATTTTTATCCTTGTTGGAACTCTGGGCACTGTCTCATCAAAATAGCTAAGTCGGCATCCAATCCTGACCACTGGACATAACCTCTCACCAATATTTTCAATTAGAAACTGCTGGATGGTCCTGATAGTATTCAGCCAGTATCTGGTGATGACCTTGCTCAGGACAATCACTTTTGCTTGCCATAATAAAATGCTGACCTCTATGGTGATCTGGTCTCACCGGATCCAGAAAGGTTTGAATTCTAGTTGTAATGGGCCTTTTGATTCCCCAATCACCACCAGCTGTTTTAGCTTTTCTAGGACAGGATCTTATTGTGTCTGCTGTCTGATATTGTCAGTGATGACTGGAAGGGTGTCCAGAAAGTTTAAAAACAGAGTGGACTCTTCTAGTAGTGGCACCACCTGTGGTGCCTCAGCCAGTGGGAGGCGGCTCAAGGCATCTGCATTTGCCACTTGTCCTCCTGGATGGTGTTCCAACTTGGAATTGTACGACTCAGAACAAGAGCCCATCACTGAATTCAATCTGAAGATATGGGCAACATTGTTCTGCGCTCATTAAGGAGCCCTAGCAGGGACTTGTGATCCTTTACTGTTACAAATGTATACCTGTTAAAGTATTGGTGGATATTTCTCATGTCAAAGATGACTGTCAAACCTTCCTTCTCTATTTGGGTGTGTCTTTGTTCGGCATCAGCCAAAGTCCAGGAAGCGTATGCTATCAGGCACTCTTCTTTGCTGGGCCACCGGTGAGCCAACACTACCCCAATACCGCATGGGGAACCATCTCATGTCAGTGCCACATCTCACTTGGGATCGTAGTGGGCCAACTTCTTGGATGATTATAGCAGATTCTTCACTTCCCTAAAGGCTTCATCTTGGCTATGTGACCATTTTTAAGACTCACCCTTTTTAAATAGTAGATGTGAGGGCCTCTGGATGGAGGCTAGGCTACGTATGAATTTTGCGTAATAATTCACCAACCCAAGGAAAGACCTAAGCTCCAGTATAGATGTGGGGACTGGGCATCTCACTTTATCTTTCAACGGGCATAACCTAGTCTTATCGACTTTGTAACCCAAGTAGGTCACTTGGGGTGCCTGGAATATTCATTTTTCCTTCCTAAGGCATACGCCTGCCTTAGAGAAATGTTTGAGCACTATTTCCAAGTTCTTTAAATGCTCTTTTTTGGTCTTTCTAGATATTAGCACATCATCCAGATAAATAGCAACCCTTGTAAAGTGTTTTCCACCATCCATTGGAAAATGAAACAGGTTGCTGATTCCCCAAAATGCAGTCTTGTGTATTGGTGCAAACCTTATCTTCATAGAATCCCTACAGTGTGGAAACAGGCCCTTTGACCCAACAAGCCCACACCAACCCTCAGAGCATCCCACCCACACCCATCCCCCTAATCTACACATCCCAGAACACTACGGGCAATTTAACATGGCCAATCCACCTACCCTACACATCTTTGGACTGTGGGAGGAAACCAGAGCACCTGGAGGAAACCCACACAGACACAGGTAGAATGTGCAAACTCTACACAGACAGTCACCTGAGGATGGAATTGAACCTGGCTCCCTGACACTGTGAGGCAGCAGTGCTAACCACTGAACCACTGTGCCACCTGGGTATTAACTGTCGCAATCTTCTGTGAATCCTCATTTAATTGCAATGGTAGGTACACATGGCTCATTTCCAGCTTGTGACAGACAGCCCCCCAGCCAGTTTTATGTAAGTTCTCTATGCAAGGGAATGGGTATTTATTCAGCTCTGAAAAGTGGTTTAGTTTTTGTTTGAAATCCCCGCAAAGGTGAACCAACTCATTGGGCTTGACAATTGGTACAACTGGTGCTGCCCATTTTGCAAATTGAATTGGTTTGATGATTCCTCCACTTTCCAGCCTCCTGATTTCTGCTTCTACTTTTGCACATAAGGCAATGGCACTGGGCAGGCCTTGCAGAATTGTGAAATTGCTTCTTGGTCAACATGTAAGATCATAGCTGATCATCCAACTTAATAGCCACTTCCTGCTTCTTCCCCATATCCTTTGATCCCTTCAGCCCCAAGGACTTTTCCAATTACTTCTTTAAATAATACAATCTTTTGGCTTTAGCTGCATTCCACAGGCTCACCACGCTGTGGGTGAATAAATTTATCCTCATTTCAGTCTTAAATAGTTTATTGTGACCCAGTTCTGGACTACCTTGTCATCGGGAACATCCATCCTGCATTTACACTAGCTAACCATGTTAGAATTTGATACATTTCGATGAGAGATCCCCCCTTCATTCTTCTGAGCTTGGCACAGTGGTTAGCAGTGCTGCCTCAGCACCAGGCACCTGGGTTCAATTCCAGCCTTAGGTGACTGTTGGTGTGCAATTTGCACATTCTCACTGTGACTGCATGGTTTTCTGTCAGGTGCTCCAGTTTTATCCCGCAGACTAAAGATGTGCAGGTTAGGTACATTGGTGATGCTAAATTGCTGTATAGTGTCTAGGGATGTGTAGGCTAGGTGGATTAGCTAAAATAAATGTGGGCTTAAGTGAATGGGGTGGGTCTAGGGGGGATGCTCTTTAGAGGGTCAGTGCAGACTCAATGAGCCTAATGGCCTTTACCTGCACTGCAGGGATTCTATGAAAAAATTTTTCAATATGACCTATTTTTCGAATCAACCTGTTCAGAGATGTTATTGCATACCTTGTTGCAGGTGAGACTTAAACCCGGACTCTGGACCAGGGTAGGGCTTGGGACTCCACTACTGCACCACAAGAGCCTTTGGGATTCTATAAACATTTTTTTCATTAACCCATTTTTCTAATCAATCTGTTCAAAAATTTTATTACAGAGCATGGGAGCAGGTGGCACTTGAATCCAGGCCTCCTGGTTCAGGGGTAGGGATATTACCACGGTGCCATATGAGGCCCCACGGGATTTTATGAATTGCAGCAAATATAATCCAAACCACTTGAAGCCTGAACAGGGCTTCAGTAGGTGTTAATTCTTATTGAACGATAAGTATGGTGAGTCATCTCAATTTACGTCAGTTCTATCAAAGAGAAAGTCTGTTGAAAATGTACAATCAGTAGACTTTGTCGGTGTGAGGTGCAGCCTGAGTGAATATCTATTTCTGGGAGTCTGGAACTGTCTGGATATTTGGTGCAGGAGGGAAGAAACGCTTTTTGCTTGCTTTTTAATTCACAGTTAAGATCTTCTTAACAGGATAAATTGAAGTCCAGGATTGGAGGGCCAAGCACAAAGCAAAGTGTGACAGCACGAAAACAGTATGTTCATTGGTTGGTTGTAGTCACTACTTTTGTCTATCTATTGTAAGTTACTTGCAGATTAAAGGCAAATAGAAATAATTTACCGTTTAGAAACTAAAAGATCAGTTGGAAATTTAAAATAAAAACAAATTAAGAATGAAGCAAATAAAATAGAGATGAGGGGCAGGCAATGTATTATACCTGCATGATGTGGGAGCTATTGGACCTCATTCTGGTTCATCGTGACCACATATGTAGCAAGTGTTGTCGCATGAGGCTCGCTGACTCAGAGTTAATGAGCTGGAGTCTGGGCTTTGAACACTGCAACACATCAGGGAGGGGAGAGTTACTTGGATGCTGTATTTCAGGAGGCAGTCACACCCTCGGAATAACTGCTTTGAATACGTTCAGTGATCAGGGTCTGGAGGGTGTGACTACAAGCAAGGCAGGAAGAGGGATTCGGGAGGTAATGCTGCAGGAGCCTCAGCCCTTGAACTTGTCTATCAGATTTGAGGTTCTTGTTCCCTGTGTGGATGAGAACAGGGTCTGTAGGGAGGATGAGCAAAGCACGAAGGTAGAGGAAGGCATTCAAGAGGTGGGAGTAAAGGGTAACTGGGGAGGATAGTCAGGGGAATAGGCACTGTTCTTTGTGACCGAGATTGAGAATCTCAAAGCTGTTGCCTGGCTGGTGCCTGGCTTTGGGATATTTTATCTGGGCTGCAGACAAACTTAGGGTAAGAGGGGAATGATCCAGTTGTCGTGGTTTATGTGGGTACCAATCATATTGGCAGAAAGAGAAAAGAGGTTCTGCTGAGGGAATATGAGCAGCTAGGGGCTGAAATAGAAAGTAGAACCAAAAAGATAATGATCTCTGGATTACCACCTGAGCCACAAACTAATTGGCATAGGGTCGATAGATTAAAGAAGTAAACACATGGCTCAAAGATTGGTGAGGGAAAAATGAATTTGAATTCATGTGACATTGGCACCAGTATCGTGGAAAAAGGGAGCTGTTCCGATGGGATAGGCTCCACCTGAATCATGCTGGGACCAGAGTCCTGGTGGATCACATAACTAGGGCTGTGGATGGAGCTTTAAACTAAATTGTTAGGGGGAGGGTTCAGTGGCATGAAAAATTAGAAAGTCAAATATAAAGGACAAGTTTGGATTGCTTGTTAGTGATGAGGCTATTGTTACCAGAAAATAAAAAGAAGGGACAAAATGTGTGAAAGTCATACTGTACCAAGGAACCATAAATGTGTAAGGAAATGTGTTAATAGGACAAACTTAAAGGCTTTGTATCTTAAGCCTTCAAAAGAGGTGGACAAACTGACGATGCAGATCAAGGTAAATGACTGTGATCTCATAGCCATCATGAAAGCATAGTTACAGGATCAAAACTGGGAACTGAACATTCAGGGAGATTTGAACTTACAGAGAGACATGAAGGGTGGAAAAAGTAGTGGGGTAGCACTATTAAAAAGAGATAAAATGAGAACAGTTGTTGAGAGATGATCTGGGCTTGGATGATGTAGAGTCCATTTAGGCAGAGGTAAAAAGTTTGTAGGAGTAGTATACAGACAACCAGACAGTAATAATTCTGTATGAAAGGCTATATATCAATGAATAAAAGTGGCTTGTAAAAAGAATAGAATAACCATTAGGGGGAGGCGATCGCCTAGTGGTATTATTGCTGGACTGTTAGTCCAGAGACCCAGGTAACGTTTTGGGGAACTGGGTTTGAATCCTGCCATGGCAGATGGTGGTATCTGAATTTAATAAAATATCTGGAATTAAGAATCTAATGATGACCATGAATCCATTGTCAATTGTCAGAAAAACCCATCTGGTTCACTAACGCCCTCTAGGGAAGGAAACTGCTATCCTCACCTGGTCTGGCCTACATGTGACTCCAGACCCACAGCAATGCGGTTGACTCTTAACTGGCCTCTGGAAAATTAGGAATGGGCAATAAATGCTGCCTAGTCAGCGATGCCCTCATCCTGTGAATGAATAAAGAAAAAAGAATTATAGGTGACTTTAATCTTCATGCTGATTGGGTTAATTAAATTGGAAAGGGTAGCTATGACAACAATTCACAGAGTGCATTAGGGATTGTTTTCTAGAGAAATATGTCAAGGACCCAACCAAGAAACAAACTATCTTGGATCTAGTGATTGGTAATGAGGCAAGTTTTGTATGTGACTTCAGGGTAAAAGATCCTGAGGAACTGGTGATCATAACATGATAGAATTTAATATCCATTTTGAGAGTTAGAAAGGTGCATCAGAAACAACTATGTTTAACTTAAACAGAAGGAGTTATAATAAAATGAGGACAGAGTTATCTGCAGTGAACTTTAAGTCCAAATAAACCACATCCACTGGCTCCCCTTCAGCAAATATGCAAGTTACATTCTTGAAGGATTCCACCAGATCAGTCAAACTTGATTTCCCTTTTGTAAATCCATGCTGACTCAGTTGAGATCCTGTCACATTTTCCCAAGTTTTTGCTATTAACTCTTTTATGATGGCCTCTAGCATTGATCCCATGTCTAATGGCAGGCTAACTGGTCTATAATTGTTGATTTTTTTCTTGGTGTCCTTCTTTTTTAAGTGGTGTGGTTACATTAGCTATTCTCCAATCCATAGGAGCTGTTCCAGAGGCTGAAGGATCTTGAAAGATGGCCTCTAATACATCCACAATTTCTCGGACATCTTCCATGTATTTGTGTAATTAATTCATGTACTTTACTGCAAATACATTGTGCATTAAGGTAAAGGTTAATGGGAAACCAGAGGATTGGGAAGGCTTTAAAAATCCAGCTGAGTATAACTAAAAAAAATCAATAAGTGAGAGAAGCTGGAAAAGAGAGTAGCTAGCTAGTAATATAAAAGGAGATCGCAAGAGTTGTTTTAGATATCTAAAAGATATGAGAGAGGCAAGACTGGACATTGGACTTCTGGAAAATGAAGCGAAGCATTAGTAATGGCGGACAAAAAAATGGCCGAGCAATTGAATAAGTGTTTTGCATCAGCTTTCACTGTGGAAGATACCTGCAGCATACCAGAACTTCAAGAGAGCCAGAAGGCAGAGGTGAGTGCAGTGGCCATCACTGAGGCGAAGTGCTGGGAAAGCTGAAAGTTTTGAGGGCATATAAATCACCTGGACCAGTTGGTCTGCACTCCAGAGTTCTGAAGCAGACAACTGAGAAGAATATAGAGGCATTGGTGGTGATCTTTCAGGAATCACCAGAATCAGGGAGGGTCCCAGAGGACTGGGAAATGGCTAATACAATATCACTGTTTAAGCAGAGAGGGAGGCAAAAAAACAGGAATCTACAGGCCAGTTACCCTCACCTCGGTCATTGGTAAGGTTTTAGATTTCATTATTAAGCATGAGTTTGCGGAGTACTTGGAAGTGCATGGTAAAATAAAATGGGATCAGCACAGCTTTGTCAAGGAGAGGTCATGTCTGACAAATCTGTTAGAATACTTTGAGGAGTTAACAAGCAAGTTAGACAAAGGAGAGCCAGTGAATGTGATCAATTTGGAATTCCAGAAGGCCTTTGACATGGTGCTACACAGGTGGTTGCTAAATAAAATAAGAGCCCATGGTGTTAGGAGCAAGGTACTGGCATGGATAAAGGATTGGCTGTCCGGCAGAAGGCAGAGAATGGTGATAAAGGGGTCTTTTTCGGGTGGCAGCCAAGCTGGAAAGGGTTCAGAAGAGATTTACCAGGATATTGCCCAATGTAGAAGGTTTGAGTTATAAGGAAATGTTGGATAGGCTAGGATTTTTTTCACTGGAGCATAGGAGGTTGAGAGGTGACCTGATAGAAGTTTATAAAATAATGAGAGGCATGGATAGAGTTGATAGTAGTTGTCTTTTTCCTCAGATGGGAAATTTGAAGAGTAGGGGGTATGTTTTTAAGGTGAGAGGGGAGAAATTTAAAACTGACATGAGGCAAATACTTTACACAGAGGGTGGTTTGTGTGTGAACAAAGAACAAAGAGCAAAGAAAATTACAGCACAGGAACAGGCCCTTTGGCCCTCCAAGCCTGCGCCGATCCAGAATCTCTATATAAACCTGTCACCTATTTTCCAAGGATCTGTATCCCTCTGCTCCCTGCCCATTCATGTATCTGTCTAGATACATCTTAACTGACGCTATCGTGCCTGCCTCTACCACCTCCGCTGGCAACGCGTTCCAGGCACCCTCCGCCTTCTGCGTAAAGAACTTTCCACGCATATCTCCCTTAAGGTTTTCCTCTCTCACCTTGAAATCGTGATCCATAGTAATTGAGTCCCCCACTCTGGGAAAAAGATTCTTGCTAGCCACCCTGTCTATACCTCTCATGATTTGGAGACCCTCAATCTCCATCTTTCTAATGTAAATAATCCTAATCTACTCAACCTCTCTTCATAGCTAGTGCCCTCCATACCAGGCAACATCCTGGTGAGCCTCCGCTGCACACTCTCCAAAGCGTCCACATCCTTTGGTAATGTGGTGACCAGAACTGTATGCAGTATTCCAAATGTGGTCGAACTAAAGTACTATACAACTGTAACATGACCTACCAACATGACCTGTGGAATTAACTTCCGAATGAAATGGTGGATGTGGGGACAATTACAATGTTTAAAAGACATTTGGATGGATATATGAATAGGAAAGGTTTGGAGGGATATAGGCCAGGAGGAGACAGGTGGGACTAGTTTAGTTTGGAATGATGTTCAGCATGGACTGGTTGGACCGAAGTGTCTATTTCTGCACTGTATGACTCTATGACTCAATGATTTCCACAGGGGTCAGTGTTGGGCCCACAATTTTTCATGTTGTAGATTAATGGTCTGGACAAAGGAACTGAAGGCGCTGTTGCTAAGTTTGCAGATGGCACAAAGATAGGGGAAGGGACAGGCAGTGTTCAGAAAGCAGAGATGAAGCAAAATCATTTGGACAGACTAGGTGAGTGGGCAAAGAAGCGGCAGATGGAATGAAATGTGGTAATGCACTTTGGTAGGAAGAATAAATGAGGAAGGCGTCAGGATACTTGCCTCAAGAAGCTTGACACAATCTCAGATACAGCAGCCAGCTTGATTCGTGCTCGATCCAGTAACTATTTGTGACTCCTCAGATACCAAAGCAGTTCAAGTCCAAATGTAGCAAGACTCAGACAACCCAGCTTGGGTTGACATTTGGCAAGTCGCATTTGCACAATGCAAATGCAAGGCGATGACAATTTGCAATATGAGCGGCATGGTGGCTCAGTGGTTAGTACTGCTGCCTCACAGTGTCAGGGACCCATGTTTGATTCCGGCCTGAGTGTTGGACTGTATGGAGTTTGCATGTTCTCCCCCTGTCTGCGTGGATTTCCTCTGGGTGCTTCTGTTTTTTCTCACAGTCCACAGATGTGCTAGTTACGTGGATTGCCATGGTAAATGCAGGGTTATGGGAATAGGGTGGGATGCTCTTTGAAGGGTCAGTGCAGACTTGATGGGCCAAATGGCCTCTTTCCACACTGTAAGGATTCTATCATCTATGAAAGAATATAACCTTCATGCCTTGACATTCAATGGCATTGCCACCGCTGAATCCTCCACTGTCAACATCCTAGAGGTTACTATTAGCGAAGAACTAATCTGGACTAGCCATGTAAATCCTATGGTTGCAAGAGCAAGTCAAAGACTCGGAATCCTGAAATGATTATCACACCTGACTCCCCAAAGCCTGTCCACCACCTACAAGGAGTGTGATGGAATACACCTCAATTGACTTGCTGAGAGCAACTTCAACTAAATTCATCCAGGACAAGTCACCTAGTATATTCAAGAAAGAGAAAGATTTTTTTTTTAAATTTTAAAGGCATCATAGGGAGAAAACAGGAATATAGCATTGAGATACAGGATCAGCCATTATCATGTTAGATGTTAGAGCAGGCTCAATGAACTGAATGGTCCACTTCTCCTAGTCTATATCAATCAATATTTCTATCATGCAGCCTACTTGATTGACACCACATACTCAAAGTTGGCACCTCCAGCACTGATACTTAATGGCTGCAGTGTGTACCATCTACAAGACGCATTGCAGAATTTTACCAAGGCTGTTTAGGCAGCATCTTCCAAACCCTCCATCTACAAAGACCTGAAACGTTAACTCTGTTTTTTTCCGTCACAGATGCTGCCAGACCTACTGAGCTTTTCCAGCAAATTCTGTTTTTGTTCCTGTTTTTGCCAGTGATGCCTACATTCCTTTAATACATTTAACAAAGTGTCAGTGCTTTTTGCTATTTCTCTTGTCAAATCAGAACCATTCACACTATTTGTAAACATGATCTATCTAACTAAGGTTCTACAGAAGTTTAGATCTCTGCTTGGAGTTCTTTTAAACTCCAAATGTGTTCAATCTATTTGATTATTCGTATCGACTATTGCTTATGCGAAGATTAAGTACAACTACTTTTGAAATCCATGTTGTTTGTATTATATTTTCAGGACCTAGATATTTTTCTGTTATAGCTTTGAGTAAGAACTGGCAGCATTAAGTTAATTTCTCCATCGTTTAAACTTGTTCTTTTAAAATGTAGAAGTTCTGACAAAAAATCAAACAAATATGCTGACCTCCTTGCACTTAATGTTTACTGATACAACAGGCAAATTACATCCTTTTCTGTTGTGTGTTATCCAGTATTTCTTCTGCTTAATTTAGTTTCTAATTCTGATTCCAGCACTATCAAATTAATAAAGAGGACCCACCTCTTGCAAGAAACATGCCTCCGATAGCTGGAAAGATACTGTGGGTGAGACAGCTCTTCAAACGTATTCATGAGCCCATTGACTATTTCTATGTAAGTAATTTTATTGTGGAATTGTTAAATAACAGTTCAACTGTATAGATGTAAGAGCCAGGCATAAAATAATTTCTGAAACAGAATTAGGGTTTGTGCAAGTGTTCCAGGAAGGTTTTATTGCCTGAAAGCAGATGCTGCCATTGGGAACTTAGCCTTTCTGGAAAAGTGGAGCAGGCTAGTTGTTATGGTACTCCGTTTGTGAGTTCATACTTATACAATGACAATGTTTGTTGATTAACAACTCATAATAGTCACCAGGGATATACTTGGATTGTGGTAAATTTAAAAGTGGTTTACAACAAGAAAAACAAAAACTTCTGGAAAACAAACAATCGCAGCTAAGTGTATCTGTCAAGAAATAAATAATGTTTTGTGTCTAATATTACTTTTCTTTGGACTTGGAACAATAACCCTGATTGAGATTTTGGAGTTAAATATGGTGTTAGGTATGTTAGTGATTGTCACTTCCTGCATGGTCTGGAGTGTATTTCCTCACAGGATCAACCGCTTTTCAGCTCATTACACATGCATACGGATTGTTGCCCAAGTTGAACAATAAGTCATATGGATCAGGCAGCCAGGAAGTTCTCACCCCACTGGGTGAGATTTTCAAGGCCATATGGACAGGCCCTCATTTACTACAGGTCAGCAGGAAGACTGGAGGTTATGCCAGTCATCCCCATTCACCCTGGAGATGCCTCAGAGCACAAATACACTTCTCAAGGTTGATGAAACCTCGCTGGAGGGCATACTTTAGACCATCCAGGGAAGAAGAGATGTCCTCAACCAAGGGATGGTAACTTGAGGCTCTTCCATCAGACCTATATGTCCAGGAGAAAGTTAAAAGGCAGATCAATTCCAGTTGCTTGCACAGAAGTACTTGGATCCAGTGCAAATAAAGGATAAACAATCTCTGAAAGTCTAAGTGGTACCATCTTTTCACTGTAAACTCACATTCATAAGGGCATCACTCATTCTAACTGTGTCACTGCACAGAAGAATCATAGAGCAATTGCTTGCAAGCCTCAGCGTCAGATGGAAGACGTGCACTGAATGTCTGGCAGCTAACCTTTGCAGTCACTATTCTGATATATCCTGGAAACCGTGTCCATGATTAGTTGCTGTGGAGGGCCTAGGACCTGATATGGGCCATGAACTCTCATCAAGAGCTAATGCCATTACATTCAATCTTCTTTCTTTGCTTGCAGGATAAGATTGCTAACCACAGGATGGAAAAGCCTAAACCTGGCAGAGGGTGGGTGGATATAAATCACCAACTCAAATGAGGAGCAGGTTACAGGTCTGGCCATTCCTCTACCAGTTGGGCAA
Source organism: Ginglymostoma cirratum (assembly GCA_024137785.1). Lineage (NCBI taxonomy): Eukaryota > Metazoa > Chordata > Chondrichthyes > Orectolobiformes > Ginglymostomatidae > Ginglymostoma > Ginglymostoma cirratum. The sequence continues at coordinate 3,217,696 of JAHRHZ010000279.1, read as the reverse complement.
TAGGATTGCCAAGAGAAGCCAGTGAGGGCCATAGCGGTCTGTCCTTCTCAGATATGCAGGCAGTATCACATGGTAGTTTATATAAGGGATTGTGCATCTTCATCAACTAATTCACAGGAGCGTAAGAACAAAATTAGGCCATTCAGATTATCAAGCCTACCCCGCCATTCTAAAACATGGCTGATCATCTCAATGCCACTTTTTCACACTTTCTCCATATCTCTTAATATCACAAATCTCCAGAAATGTTTCAATTTCAACCTTGAACTTACTCAGTGATGACCTTCCACAGTTCCCTGGAAAATTCCAAGGATTCACCACTCTCCAAATGAAGAAATTCCTCCCTATCTCTATCGTAAACAACTGTTATTCTGGAACTATGTCCTGCAATTCTAGATATATCAACTAGTTGGAAACATCTATATCTACTCTGTCATGCCCTGGACAAACATTGTAAATTTCAATGAGATCACCTCTCGTTCTTCAAATGTCTAAGGATCACAGACCCATTTTCATGAATACTTTTCATGAGATAATTCCGCCATCCAAAAAATTAATCTGGGGACTATCCACTGAACTTCCTGTGTGATATGTCCTTCTGAGATAAGGAGACCAAAACTCTAAACAGTATTCTAGGTGAAATCTCACAAAGGCTCTGGAAAGGTGCAGTAATACACCTTTACTCCTGTATTCAGATCCCTTTTAAATGGATGCCAATATATTTTTTGCCTTCCTGAATGCTAGCTTTTATCTTTGCACCAACACAAGAGAAATACCTGACCTTCAACCTATCCCATTTACCAGCATTTGACCCATAGCCTTGAATGTAATGACATGCTAAGTGCTCACCTAGATACTCTTTAAAGGATATGAGGCAATTTGTGCCTACCATCCTCCTAGGCTGTGCATTCCAGAGCATCACCACCCTCCGGATAAAAATGTTTTTCTGTAATCCCCCCTAAAACCCCTGCCTCTCACTGTGTCCCCTCGTGACTGTCTCTTCAACTAACTTCTTGTCCACTCTGTCCATGCCCCTCATAATCTTGTACACCTCAGTCAGATTGTCCCTTGATCTTCTCTTCTCCACTGAAAATAAGCGAAGCCCATCCAAGCTTTCCTTGTAGCTTAACTTTTCCATCCCAGGCAACATTCTGGTAAATCTCCTCTGTATCCCATCCATTTCAATCACATCCTTCCTGTAATGTGGTGACCGGATCTGCATACAGTACCTTAGCTGTGGTCTCACCAAAGTTCTATTCAATTCCATCATGCCTTCACTACTTTTGTAATCCATGCCTCAGTTGATAAAGGCAAGTGTCTCATATGCCTTTTTCAACATGATCAGCCATGTTTTAGAATGGCAGGGTAGGCTTGATAGTCTGGAAGGCCTAATTTTGTTTCTACGTTCCCGTAAATTAGTTGATGCCCTTCCACCTTCAGAGATCTATGGACAAGCACGCCAAGGTCCCTTTTTCCCACAGAACATTCCTGTACCATGATTCCTTTAGATACTGGCATTTCCCAACCTTTCTTCGTTTAAAAATTATTCTTTTTTTCTGTATTTTTCTGTTAAAGTGAATAAAATCAGACTTATTCACAGAAAATTCAATCTGCCATGAACTTCCCCTTTCTAAATCCTCTTGAAATGTCCTTGCATCCTCCTCATAAGTTGTATTCCTATCCAGTTTGGTACTATCAGCAAATTTGGAAATATTACCATCCCACATCCAAATCATTTATATAGATTGTGAACAGTTGTAGATCTAGCACTGACACTTGTGGTATCCCACTACTAACAAGAAGGGGCAGAGATGGAAGTAAGTGGAATGGTATGCTTCTCCTGTCAGATGTGGGAGATCAGGGAGCAGTCCCTGGTGACTATGTCTGCAGGAAGTGTGTTTGGCTGTAGCTCCTCTCAGACTACATGGATCGGTTGGAGTGGCAGTTCGATGCACTGAGGAGCATGCAGGGTGTGCGATGGATAGTAGGTTGAGGGAGGTGGTCACACCGCAGGTTCAGTCGGGTAGATGAGTGACTACTAAGAGAGGCAGGCAGGTCTCCTGTGTCAATCCCTCTCTCAAACAAGCATACTATTTTGGCGAACAAAGTGTGGAGCTGGAGGAACACAGCAGGCCAGGTAGTATCAGAGGAACAGGAAAGCTGATGTTTCGGGACCCTTCTTCTTCATTCCAGGGTCCTGACCCAAAACGTCAGTTTTCCTGCTCCTCTGATGCTGCCTGGCCTGCTGTGTCCCTCCAGATCCACACTTTTGTTCTCTCTGACTACGGCATCTGCAGTTCTTGTTATCTCATACTGTTTTGGCTACTGTTTGGTGGGGGGAATAACCTCTCTGGTGACAATAACAGCAGAAGCCAGGTCTTTGGCACCACATCTAACTCTGCTGTGAAGCAGGGTAATACAAAGTTCAGGAGAGCAATTATGATGTGGGACTCTGTAATCAGGGTCACAGACAGGCATTTCAGTGGCTGCAAGTGAGATTCCAGGATGGTGTATTGCCTCCCTGTTGCCAAGATTAAGAAAGTTGGAAGCAGTTGCAGCAAATTCTCATAGGGGAGCATGAGCAGCGGGAGATCGTTGTACACATTGGTACCAACGATAATGCTAGAAAAAGGGATGAGGGTCCTGAATAATGGGAATTAGGCAGGAGGTTAAAAAGTGAGCACTACTGGTGCTATGTGCAATTGATAGTAGGACTGGAAGGATAATGCAGATGAAAGCACAGCTGAGGAGTTGTTGCAGTGGGCAGGGATCCAGATTTTTGGATGATTGAGATCTCTTCTGGGGCAGAAGTGCCCTGTACAAGATGGATGTGTTGCATCTGAACTGGAGAGAGACCAATATCCTAGTGGGGTGATTTGCTAGAGCTATTTGTAAAGGTTTAGTCTGGCAGGGGAGTAGGTCCCTAAGCTGTGGTGAGACTGGCACAGAAGTTAAAGGGACCAAGTTAAATAGACAACGCAGGCAAGAGCATGGCAGAGAACGAAGGAAGGCTGATGAATTAAAATGGATTTATTTCAATGCAGGAGGCCTAACAGGTAAGGCAGATGAACTCAGGGCATGGATAGGAACATGCGACTGGGATATCATAGCTATTACAGAAACGTGGCTGAAGGAGTGACAAGACTGGTAACTTAATGTTCCGGGCTATAGATACTACAGGAGGGATAGAAGGGGAGGTAAGAGAGGAAGGAGATTAGTGTTTTTGATTCAGCAGTAGTTAGAGAGGATACTCCTGGGAAATCATCCAGTGAAGCTATATGGGTTGTGTAGTGGTTGGAACAAGGTCAGCCAGGTGGACCTGATAGAATAGGAGTTCCCTGATTGGGACTATTAACCCAGACCAATCAGGGAGTTCTGGCTGACAGATATAAACAGAAATGTCAGGGGTTCTGCTGACATGAGAGCTGGCTCTAAGCTAGCTGCGTCAGTGCCATGTACCATGCACGTGTAAATAAAGGGTGACTTGGTGATGGGCTTTCATGGAGTTATTTCACTGGCAACAATGGAAAAATATGCCCCGAAAGGTTTCACTTTTAGTTGGAGTAAGCATTTCTGGCATCACGCCACTATTTGGGAAGTTTGATTCGTTTGATCCTCATGTCGAAGACTGGGCGTATAGTATATACAAACAATGCGTTACTTTTTTTCTGGGCAAATGACATTTGGACAGATGAAAAGCAATGAGTAATTCTCCTGACTGCTTGTGGAGCTGCAGCTTTGTCAGTTATTAGGAGCCTAGCTTTCCCTCAGGCACCAGATACTAAAACTTTTCAAGAATTGATGGATTTAGCTAAGGAATATTATAATCCCAAGGCTCCTCTAATTATGGGATGTTATCACTTTTACTCAGCAATTCAAGAACTAATGGAATCTATTGAGATTTTTGACAAGGTTGAGATGACTGGCAGAGGTGAGTTATTTTGGTTTAACCCTAAGTGGGATGCTAAGAGACCATTTAGGATGGGATTAATGATGTAACCGTGCAAAAGCACTTACTAGCTGAAGCACAATTGGACTTCAAGCAGGCAATACAAATGGCTTTGACATTAGAAACTGCAGCAAGTGGAGCTTATGTGTTACAGAGTATTCTAATGGCACTTGCCACGCCGACTGAGCTTGGAGAAAACAAAAAATGCTGGAGATCACAGTGGGTCATGCAGCATCCATGGAGAGAAAGCAAGCTAATATTTCGAGTGTAGATGATTCTTCATCAGAGCTGAAATGAAGTGTGGAGGGGGCAGCGTTTATGTAATAGTTGGGGGGTGGTTGGAGTGTTGATAGTACAGATTAAGTGATCAGAATGTGAGAATGGCAGAATAATGGTGGGTCTAACTGCCAGATTGGAAAGAACAGATAGTCCCACTGGAGCTTTCATATAATATAAACCCTGTATTGTGAAAATAGGCCATTTGGCCCAACAAGTCCACACTGATTCTCTAAGGGGCATCCCACCCGGACTCACCCCTACCCTTTCCCTGCAACTCTACAGTTCACATAGCCAATCCACCCAATTTACACACCTCTGGACACCATGGGCAATTTAGCGTGGCCAATCCACCTAACCTGCACATCTTCAGACTGTGAGAAGAAACCAAAGCATCCAGAGGAAACCCAAGCAGACACAGGAGAACATGCAAGCTCCACACAGTCACCCAATGCAGGAATTGAACCTGGGTCCCTGGTGGTGTAAGGCAGCAGAAACATAGAAACATAGAAATATAGAAGATAGGAGCAGGAGGAGGCCATTCGGCCCTTCGAGCCTGCTCCACCATTCTTCATGATCATGGCTGATCATTCAAATCAATAGCCTAATCCTGCTTTCTCCCCATAACCTTTGATCCCATTTGCCCCAAGTGCTATATCTGGCCACCTCTTGAATACATTCAATGTTTTGGCATCAACTACTTCCTTTGGTAATGAATTCCACAGGCTCGCCACTCTGTGGGTGAAGAAATGGCTCCTCATCTCAGTCCTAAATCACCTACCCCAAATCTTTATACTTGGTTCTGGACAAACCCACCATTGGGAAAATCCTCCCTGTTTCTACCCTGTCCAGTGCTGCTGGAATTTTATAAGTCTTTATGAGACCGCAGCACCCCCCCCTCCAACCCCCGCCATTCGTCTGACCCAGCCTAGTCAATCTCTCCTCATACATCAGATCCACCATCCCTGAAATCAGCCTGGTAAACCTTCTCTGCACTCCCTCAAAAGCAAAAGCATCTTTCCTCAGAAAAGGAGCTCAAAATTGCACACAATATTTCAGGTATGGTCTCACCAAGGCCCTGTACAACTGCAACAACACATCCCTGCTCTTGTACTTGAAACGTCTCACAATGAAGGCCAAGATACCATTTGCCTACTTTACTGCCTGCTGCACCTGCATGCTTACCTTCATGAAGGCACAAGGACCCCCAGGTCCCACTGCACACTCCCCTCTCCCAATTTACAGCCATTTAGGTAGTAATCTACCTTTTTGTTTTTGCTTCTGAAGTGAATAAACTCACATTTTTCCAAATTATACTGCATCTGCCATTGATTTGCCCACTCACCCAACTTGTCCAGATCATGCTGAAGGATCTCTGCATCCACATCACAGTTGACCCTCCCACCCAACTTGGTATCATCTGCAAACTTGGTGATGTTACATTTTGCTCCCTCATCCAAATCATTGATATATATTGTGAAGAGCTGGGGTCCCAGCACCAATCCCTGTGCACCCCACTAGTTACTGCCTGCCAATTTGAAAAGGACCCATTAATTCCCACTGTTTGTTTCTGCTCTGCCAACCAGTTTCCTGTCCATCTCAATACATTTCCCCCAGTCCCATGCACTTTAATCTCGCACATTAATCTCTTACGTGGGACTTTGTCAAACACTTTCTGAAAGTCCAAATATACTACATCGACTGGCTCCCCCTTGTCAATTCTACTAGTTACATCTTCATAGAATTCCAAAAGATTTGTCAAGCATGATTTCTCCTTCAGAAATCCACGCTGACTCTGTCTGATCCTGCCACTGCTTTCTAAATGCTCCGTAATAAAATCCTTGACAATGGATTCAAATATTTTCCCCACTACCAATGTTATGCTCACCGATCTAAAATTCCCTGTTTTCTCTCCAGGTCCCTTTTTGAATATTGGAGTGACATTCACCACCCTCCAATCTGCAGGGACTCTTCCAGAGTCTATAGAATCCTGCAAGATGACCACCAATGCATCCACTATTTCTAGAGCTACTTCCTTAAGTACTCCGGGATGTATATTATTAGGCCCTGGGGATTTATCGGGCTTCAACCCCAACAATTTTTCCAGCACCATTTCTCAACTAATATTGATTTCCCTCAGACCTTCTCTCTCACCAATTCTTGCATCTTCCAACAATTCTGATGCCCTCTTTTAAGACAGTACCAAAGTATGTATTCAGTTCCTCAGCCATTTCTTTGTCCCCTGTTATACATTCTCCCATTTCTGTCTTAGGGGACCTACATTTATCTTTACCAATCCCTTCGTCTTTGCGTACCTAAAGAAACTCTTATGTCAGTCTTTATGTTCCCTGCAAGCTTACTTTCCTACTCTGTTTTCCCCTTCTTAGTAAATCCCTTGGTCCTTCTTTGCTGAATTCTAAACTGCTCCCAAATCCTCAGATTTATTATTTTTCTTGACCAATCTATATGCTTCTTCCTTGGATCTGATACTATCCCTTATTTCCTTCGTAAGCCATGGATTGGCCTTCTTACCCATTTTGTGAGAGACAGGAATAAGTAGTTGTTGCAGTTTCCCCTGCATTCCTTGAATGTTTACCATTGCCTATCCACCGTCATCCCTTTAAGCAACTCTCCCCAGTCTATCAAGGCCAACTCACGTCTCATTTCCTCGTAGTTTCCTTCATTAAGGTTCAGCTCCCCAGTCTCCAAATCTTTAACCTCACTCTCCATCTTCATAAAACATTCTATCATGTTTTGGTTGCTCTTCTCCAAGGGGTCTCGCCCTGCTAGATTGGCAATGATTCCCTTCTCATTACACAGCACCCAGTCTAAGATGGCCTGCTCTCTAGTTGGTTCCTCCACGTATTGTGCAAGGAAACCAACCCATATACGCTCCAGGAATTCTTCCTCTATGGCATTGTGGCTAATTTGATTTGCCCAAACAATATGCAGATGAAAATCACCTGTGATCACCGATATTCCCTGATCACTTGCATCTCTAAGTTCCTATTTAATGCCAGTGTTAACCACTGAGCCTCTGTGCTGCTTGGGGAACATCATTTGAGTGAAGGCGGTTGTATTGTCTCACTCAGGACATATGCTGAACAGAGAGACTTTAGATCAGCCCACAGCAAAACCCCAAAACAAAGCCAAGCCTCTAGCAAACAGTTAAAATTTTCTTGCGGATCTGGATCGGCAGGCCATTGTATTTGCTGCTAGTATGCAGACTCGACACAGCAAAAGAGTCCCACTAGAACTGAATTCAATAAGAGAACTGATAAGCTGGTATCCAGGAGAGTGCACACCTGGAAAGACCACCTACTGCTGGTATGGAATGGTTAAATTGCTTAGCAATATCCAAATCAGGACCAATCAAAATAAACATCTAGTTAAATGATGACCCAGTTCTAATGGAGGACGATACCAGCGCGGCTGTATCAGTGATTGCTGAACCAGCCTTTACCAAAATTCACTCTGGATCCCAACCCTTAAGTTTACTTAATACCTCAGCCAGGCTGAGAACCTATACCAGGGAACCCCTACAGATTAAGGGTACAACTTCAGTTCCAGTTTTTTTTTTGAAGCAACTGGTTCTCATAGAATCCCGACAGTGTGGAAACAGGCTGTTTGGCCCAACAAGTCCACACCAACCCACAGAGCATCCCTCCCAGACCCATCCCCCTATAATCCACACATCCCTGAACTCTGTGGGCAATCCATCTACCTTATACATCTTTGGACTGTGGGAGGAAACTGGAGGAAACCCACACAGATATGTGGAGAATGTGTAAACTCCACACAGATAGTCACCTGAGGGTGGAATTGAACTCAGGTCCCTGGTGCTGTGAGGCAGCAGTGCTAACCACTGAGCCACCATGCTATCCCTTCTGTTACCGTGGATTGTAGTAAAAGGCTCAGGCCCAAACTTGAAATTAGTTGAGAAAGATTCAACTTGACTGGCTCAACATTTTTTGATTAGAAAATGACTACCTAAGTGAAGTCCTAATTAAATACCTGGCAGCTTTTCAGGAGTATCTAGGCACTACCAAGGCCCCTTGTATGTTGACCAAGGAACAATTCCACGATCCTGCATGGCCTACCGAGAACCATTTGCCTTACTTGCAAAAGCAGAGGCAGAAATCAGGAGGCTGGAAAACAAAATAATCATCAAACCAGTACAGTTTGCAGAATGGGCAGCACTGGTCGAAACAATTGTGAAGCCAGATATGTCCATTTGCCTACAGCTTCATTTGATACCAAACTGTCCCAGTTCCTGTTTGGTTGTAGGACCACCCCTCACACAGCTACAGGAGCAGCTGCAGCAGAGTTGCTAATGGGGAGAAAACTCCACACCAGGTTAAGTCCAATCCTCCTGGACCTGGGTGGCGGAGGGTGAAATGGCATCAGGAGCGTCAATGCCGGACACAGGACTCTGCGAAGCAAAAGAGGCAGTTTACTTCAGGGGATGAAGTTTGGTGTCAAAACCATGGGAATGGCCCTGCAGAGGAAAGAGTGATGGTCAATGCCAGTTCAGGTCCCGTGATGTACAAAAGTTCAGGTAGGGGAGGTCATCCTGAACAATCATGTGAAATACATGAAAGTTGCTGACTCACAAGTGGGGCAGGAACAAAACGTACACAGCCCCTCAGAACAGCCGGCACAGCTGTGAGAACCTATGGATTCTCCTCCTCTGCCGAGCATCGAGAAACCTCTGTGGACGAGATGGACATGGCAGATGTTGCAGTCTCGATGTCATTACCACCTGAAGAAAAGGATGAATTTCAGCTGAGCTGCTCCAGGCAAAAGAGGCTGGCTAACGTCTGGTACACACCACCAGTATTCAAAGTCAGAGGAACCTGACCTGATGTGCAAATGCCCCAGAAGAAGCTACAGGAAAAATAACAGGGCTGGTTCCCAAGACTTAAATGGGGAGGGATGTAATTATCGAAATGAGGTCAGCTGTGGACCTTAAAGAAACTGAGTTCCCTGATTGGGGCTGTTAAACTGGTCCAATCAGGGAGCCCTGGCTGACAGATATAAGCAGAAGTGTCGGGGGTTCTGTCCACGCGCGGTCCTGGCTATGAGTTAGCTGGGTCAGTGTCATGTACTGTGCACATGTAACTTAGTTATGGGATACCGACCTTCATGGAGTTATTTCAGCTGGAACTGAGAAATTAGAAGGGGTTGATCACTTTGATGGGATTATATTGTAGACAACCCCAAGAGCCAATGGGAAATTGAGGTGCAAATATATAGGGAGATTGCAGATAGCTGTAAGAATATTAGGGTTGTAATAGTAAGGAATTTTAACTTTCCAAACATAAACTCGGACTGCCACAGTGCTAAGGGCTTGGATGGGGAGGAATTTATTAAATGTGCTCAAGAAAATTTTCTCAATTAAAATGTAGATGCTCCTACTCGAGAAGGGACAAATATTAACTTCTCTTGGGAAATAAGGCAGGGCAAGGGACTGAGGTATTAGTGGGTAGCACTTTAGCACCAGTGACTATAACTCTATTATTTTTAAAATAGTTACTGGTAAAGGATAGGCTTGGTCTGCAAGTTAAAGTTCTAAACTGGGGCAAGGCCAATTTTGATGGTATTAGAGAGGAACTTTCAAAGATTGATAGGTGGAAGCTATTCGCAGGTACAGGGATATCTGGCAAGTTGAAGGCTTTTGAAATCAAGATGAGAACAGCATGTTCCTGCTAGTGTGAAGGGCAAGGCTGGCAGGACTAGGGAGTACTGGATGACGAGAGAAATTGAGCTCCGGACAAGAAAAAGAAGAGGCATATGTCAGGTATACACAATTAGGATTTAGTGAATCCCTTGAGTAGAAAAGGTGTAGGAGTCCACTTAAGCGAGTTATTTCAGGGTGCGAAAACGATTTACTGAGACTCAAGGGTTTGAGCAATAAGAAGAGGTTGGATAGGCTGGGACTTTTTTTCCTGGAGTGTATGAGGCTGATGGGTGACCTAATAGAAAAATCATGAGGGGCAGAGATAAGGTAAATGGCCAAGGTCTTCACCCCAAGGTAGGCGAGCTTAAAACTAGAGGGCATATTTTAAGTTGAAAGGGGAAAGATTCAAGAGGGAGCTGAGGGGCATGGATGAGGCATTTTTGGATCGAGCTACCAGGGAATGTGGTAGTGGTGGGTACAGTTATAACCTCTAAAAAATATTTGCACAGGTACATGGATAGGAACTGTTTACAGGAAAAGGGCCAAATGCAGGCAGTTCTGTTTAGGAAAGCTGGTTGGCATGGATGAGTCGGCCAAAGGGTCTGTTTCTGTGCTGTATGAATCTATGTCTCTATGACTTTAACCTGTCATCTTGAGTTTTTTTTTCCCTACTTTCTACTTTCTAGTAATCAATTATCAATCCAATCCCATGCACTCTTATTTTATTCACTGACTTCCTGTATGGAAACCTTATCAAAAGCCTTCTGAAAATCCAAATGGACCAAATCCACTTGTTCTCCTTTGCTTATTCTGCAAGCAACATCCTCAAAAACCTCCAACAGGTGTGTCAATCTTGTGTTTCCTTTCATAAATCGATGTTGCCCAAATATGCAGTTCTTTTCTAAATGTTCCATTATTACAACCTTGGGAATAGATTCCAACATTTTTCTTTCTACTAATATTAGACTACAAGATCAGTAGTTCTACATGATCCCTCTTCTTCCCTTCATAAGTAATGGGGCTGAATTTGCCACCTTGTAGTCAGCATGACCTTTCAGATTCTCTGGAAATAGGAAGTTAACTCCTAATGAGTTATACTCTGGCCCAAGAAAATTTTCAACCCTTAATCCAACTACTTTTTTAAAATAGAATTTCTTAACTGATACTAATTTCTGCTGGCTATACAGTTATACAAGTTCCTTGGTTGTCTCATGTTTCTGGGAGCTTTTAGTGTTTTATTCTGTGAAGACAGATGCAAATAACTATTTAGTTTCTCCATCATTGTTCTCCACAATAAATTCTGTCTCCATCTGTAATGGTTGTATACTTTCCTTGCTAATCTTTCTCAGTAGAAGCTTTTACTGTCTTCCTTTAAGTCCCTTGCTAACTTATATGCATATTCTCTCTTCACTTTACTTCTCAGTTTCATAGACCTAATTTGCTGTGTTCTAAATTATCATAACTCTTGGATTTATCACTATTTCTGGTGTTTTTATAAGCCGCTTCCTTCAACCTAATGCAAATTTTAATTAATTAATTAATTTATTTAATAATGGCTATGTCATCTCTCCCTTCGGGTGTTTGTACCTTGTATGTCTGTTATTGACCTTGTATTAGTACTTGGCGGTTGGTTAGCTTAGTTGTTTGGCTGGATGTTTTCAATGTAGACCAATACCATTAATGCAGGTTCAATTCCTGCACTGGCTGAGGTCACTATGAAGCTGTTGCTTTCTCAACCTTGTTCCTCATCTGATATGTGGTGACCCTCAGGGGAAACTTACCACCAGCCATCTCTCTCTAATGAGAGAGTAGAACTATGGTGACTTTACATTTCACTAAATAGTACCCATTGCTAGTCAAATCTTTTAGTGCATTTTACTATCCAATGTAGCCAGCTTGCTTCTCACACCCTGGTAGTTCCTTTGCTCTAATTTAAGATCCTAGTTTCAGAATGAACCATGTATCAATCAAACCTCAAATAAAATTCTTTCATATTGTGGTCACTATTTCCTTAATGCTCCTTTACAGCAAGGTTATTAATTAGCCCTTTCTCATGACATGACACCAAATCCAAAATAGTATTATCCCTAGTTGGCTCCTCAGCATATTTTTACAGAAATCCATCTTGTACACACTTCAGGAATTCATTCTCCACAATATTAGCACAAACTTCATTGACCTAATTTTTATATGTTTCGAAGTCTCCCATTTTTACTGTGTTACCCACATTGCATGCATCTGGTCAAGATGGTGGCGGAGTAGCAACACAGCATACGGGCTCTTGAGTCCATCTGTTTTGAATTTTGTTTTCTTCTTTCTCTGCTTTTTAAAAAACTTTTAACCTTACTTACCTTCTGTGGAGAGCTTGGACAGTAACATGGAGTCCAGCACGTCGGAGGCAAGGTTTGTTTCCAGTGGCAGTGGTGGATGGAGGCAAGTTTGGGCCCAGTGCCTGGCGCAGGGCCTGGCAGCACCAGGGGTGGCTGCATTGTTAAGATTGGTCCAGCACAGACTCAAGACGGTGGCATAATCTCTAGAGACAATGTGGCACCAAAGAACGATGACATGGTTCTGTGGCAGCATCAGGGCAAAGGGATTTGAGGTGGGCTGCATGCTTCATGCTAGTGATGGTCTCAGAGTCAGTGTAGAAGAGCCTGGATCCAAGCCAATGGCTTAACACTCAAAAAGGACTGTAGAGTTGAACGTTTAACTTTATTTCTTCATTTTTCTCTTTCATACTTCAGAATTTATATCTAGATACATTTGTACATAAGATGGTGCCTGGAATGGCAACTTTGTACACTTTTCATTATATTCCTGTATCCCTATACTGGAGTACACATGACAATAAAACTTAATTCTAAATTCCAAATCTCCAGTTTCCTGATTTATAATGTGCCCAACATTAGTACTGTAGTTTGGTATTCTATAAACAACTCTGATCAATAATTGTTTCCCCTTACTATTTCTTAGTTCCAACCAAACTCATTATATGTCTTGATTGTCCAAGCTAAGATGCTAAGATGTTACAACTATGTGACCCAGCAGAAGCCTCAGCACAACCACTTGTGAGAACATTTTCTATATTTAAAAGAAACAGGATTTATACACAAAAATATAGAAGGGAATAAAGTTTTCTCTGGGATATCTCATTTTTGTTGTCTCCTCATTTTAAATAAATGTATTATGGAGTCATAAAGTAATAGATTCATACAGCACGGAAACAGATCCTTCAGTCCAACTCGTCCATGCCAACCAAATTTCTCAAACTAAACAACTCCCACTTGTGTGCATTTGGCCCATATTCAAATACTTGTCTGAATGTCTTTTAAGTGTTGTAATTGTATCTGTACCTACCATTTCCTCTGGCAGTTCATTCCAACATGAACTATGTCTGTGTGAAACAGTTGCCTCTCAAGTCCCTTTTAAATCTTTCTGCTATTGCCTTAAAATTATGCCCTCTAGTTTTGAACTCCCCTGCCCTGTGGAAAAGACTTTGACTATTCACCGTATCTGTGCCCCTCATGATTTTATAAACCTCAGTAAGGTCATACACCAACTTTTATAGGTGCGCCATAGAAAGCATTCTATCTGGATGCATCATGGCTTGGTACGGTAACTGCTCTGCCCAGGTCCATAAGAAGCTACAGAAAGTTGTATACACAGCCCAGACCATCATGCAAGTCAACCTTCCATCCATCGACAAATCATCAAAGACCTCCCACCCCAGTTTTAATCTCTTCCAATCTCTTCCGTCACGCACCAGATTCAAAAGCATAAACACAAGTACCAACAGGTTCAAGAACAGCTTCTTCGCCACTGTTATTAGACTTCTGAATGTACTTTTCAACTTTCAAATCTGATGTTGATCTTGCTTTTTGTCCAGCTCCTCTGCAGTTGTAATTTTGCATTCCTTGCTCTGTTCAGTCACCCTATGATCTTTTTAAGTTATGATCTGCCTGTACTGCATGCAGAACAAAACTTTTCACTGCACGTAGGTACATGAAACAATAATAAATCAAAACAAGTCAAATTAACCTCCTATGCTCCAGTGAAAGAAGTCCCAGCCTAGCCAGCTTCTTCTTATAACTCAAACCCGCCAGTCTCAGCAATGTCCTGGAAGGGATTGAGGTTCGTAAGGAGGAGGTGTTAGCAATTCTGGAAAGTGTGAAAATAGATAAGTCCCCTGGACCGGATGGGATTTATCCTAGGATTCTCTGGGATGCTAGGGATGAGATTGCAGAGCCTTTGGCTTTGATCTTTATGTCGTCATTGTCTACAGGAATAGTGCCAGAAGACTGGAGGGTAGCAAATGTTGTCTCCTTGTTCAAGAGGGGAGTAGAGACACCCCTGGTAATTATAGACCAGTAAGCCTTACTTCGGTTGTGGGTAAAGTGTTGGAAAGGATTATAAGAGATAGAATTTATAATCATCTAGAAAGGAATAATGTGATTAGGGATAGTCAACACGGTTTTGTGTAGGGTAGGTCGTGCCTCACAAATCTTATTGAGTTCTTTGAGAAGGTGACCAAACAAGTAGATGAGGATAAAGTGGTTGATGTGGTGTATATGGATTTCAGTAAAGCATTTGATAAGGTTCCCCACGGTAGGCTATTGCAGAAAATACGGAAGCATGGGATTGAGGGTGATTTAGCGGTTTGGATCAGAAATTGGCTAGCTGTAAGAAGACAGAGGGTGGTGGTTGATGGGAAATGTTCATCCTGGAGTTCAGTTACTAGTGGTGTACCGCAAGGATCTGTTTTGGGGCCACTGCTGTTTGTCATTTTTATAAATGACCTGGATGAGGGCGTAGAAGGATGGGTTAGTAAATTTGAGGATGACACTAAAGTCGGTGGAGTTGTGGATAGTGCGGAAGAATGTTGCAGATGGACATAGGTAAGCTGCAGAGCTGGGTTGAGAGGTGGCAATTGGAGTTTAATGTGGAAAAGTGTGAGGTGATTCACTTTGGAAGGAGTAACAGGAATACAGAGTACAGGGCTAATGGTAAGATTCTTGGTAGTGTGGACGAGCAGAGAGATGTCGGTGTCCATGTGCATAGATCCCTGAAAGTTGCCACCCAGGTTGATAGGGTTGTTAAGAAGGCGTACGGTGTGTTAGGTTTTATTGGTCGAGGGATTGAGTTTCGGAGCCATGAGGTCATGTTGCAGCTGTACAAAACTCTGGTGCGGCTGCACGTGGAGTAATGTGTACAGTTCTGGTCACCGCATTATAGGAAGGATGTGGAAGCATTGGAAAGGGTGCAGAGGAGATTTACCAGGATGTTACCTGGTATGGAGGGAAGGTCTTATGAGGAAAGGCTGAGGGACTTGAGGCTGTTTTTGTTAGAGAGAAGAAGGTTAAGAGGTGACTTAATAGAGACATACAAGATGATCAGAGGATTAGGTAGGGCGGACAGTGAGAGCCTTTTTTCCTCGGATGGTGACAGCTAGCAGGAAGGGACATAGCCTTAGATTGGGGGGTGATAGGTTTAGGACAGATGTCAGAGGTAGGTTCTTTACTCAGAGAGTAGTAAAGGTGTGGAATGCCCTGCCTGCAACAGTATGGACTCGCCAACTTTAAGGGCATTTAAATGGTCATTGGATAAACATATGGATGACAATGGAATAGTGTAGGTTAGATGGGCTGCAGATTGGTTTCACAGGTCGGCGCAACATTGAGGGCCGAAGGGCCTGTACTGCGCTGTAATGTTCTATGTTCTATGTTCGATGTTCGATGTTCTATATTCCTATAGCAGGGTGACCACAATTGTACACAATACTCCAAAAGTAGCTTCACCAACATCCTGTAAAACCTCAATATGATTTCCCAACTCCTATACTCAATGGTATCAGCAATGAAGGCAGGTGTGCTAAATGACTTCTTAACCACCCTATACATTTGTGATGCAACTTTCAAATAACTATGTACCTTAGGTCTCTCTGTTCAACAACACTATGCAGGGCCCTACCATTAACTGTGTAACTCGTGCCCTTGTTCGTCTTACCAAAATGCAATACCTTGCATTTATCGAAATTAAACTCCATTTGCCACTCGGCAGCCCATTGGCCCAATTGACCAATATCCCTTTGTAATCTTAGATAACCTTCTTCACTGACCACTATACCACCAATTTTGTTGACTTCTGCAAGCTTACTAACCATAGTTGCTAAATTCTCTTCCAAATCATTTATATGAATAACAGACAACAGTGGACCCAGCACTGATCCCTGTGCATCACTGCTGGTCATAATCCTCCACCACCACCCTCTGTTGCCTACAATCAGGCCAATTTTGTATCCAATTGGCAAGCTCGCCCTGATTCTCATGTGATCTAACTTTACTAATTAGTGTACCATGTGGAACCTTGTCAAAGGTTCTACTAAAGTCTATGTAGATAACATCTACCGCTCTGCTGTCTTCAATCATTTTGGTTATGTCCTCGAAAAATTCAAATTTTGTAAGACATGATTTCCCCAGCATACAACCATGCTGACTATCCCTAATCAGTCCTTGCCTCTCCAAATACAATGTAAATGCTATCTTTCAGAATTCCCTCCAAGAACACACCCACCACTGATGTCAGGCTCACTGGTCTATAGTTCCCACGCTTCTCCTTACAGCCTAAAATAAAGGCACAACATTAGCCACCCTCCAGTTCCAGCACCTCACCCCTGGCTGTAAATGATATAAGTATCTCTGCTAGTGGCTGTGCAATTTCTTTCCTGGCTTCCTGAGATACACTTGATCATGTCCTGGAAATTTATCCACTTTAATGATTTTTAAGACCTCCAGCACCTCCTCATCTGTTATGTGGATTGTCGGTTTTCCAATCCTTTGGAACTTTTCCAGAATCTAAGGATTCTTGGAAGATTATTACCAATGCATTCATTATCCCTGTAGCTACTTCCTTTAAAATACTCGGATGCATTCCATGAGGTCCAGGAACTTACAAGTCTTTAGCACTATTTGTTTTCCTGGCACTTTTTCTTCTAGTGATAATTATTATATTTATTTCCTCTCATTCTTTTTCCCCTTAAATATTTCATAATTTTGATGTGCTATTACTGTCTTTTACTGTGATGTCTGACGCAAAGTATTTATTTAGGACATTTGCCATTTCCTGGTTCCCCATTATTATTACCTCTCAGGGGCCTCTGTTCACTTTGGCTTCTTTCTTCATTTTTATATACTTAAAGAAGCTCTTGCTGTCCCTCTTGACACTGCTTGCAAGTTTCCCCTCAAAGTTTATTGTCTTCCTTTTTATTATTCCTCTGATCATCTTTTATTCGTGTTAAAAACTTTTCCAGTCCTCTGGCTTAACACTAGTCTTTGCCACATTGTATATCTTTTTTCAATCTGATGATGTCCTTAACTTCCTTGATTAACCATAGTTAGTTTATCTCCTTCCTAGAGATTTATAGAAAGCAAGGTCGGAAGAAATTTTTCTCCTCAATGGAGGGGTCAATGACTGGTGGGCATAGATTTAAGGTAAAAGGCAGAAGGTTTAGAGGAGATAGAGTCTAAAATCATACAGCATAGAAACAGACCCCTTGACCCACCATGTCTGTGCCAACCGACAAACACCAAACTACACTAATCACATTTACCTGCACTTTGTGTCACAAGGATCGGTGCTGGGTCTACTGCTTTTTGTCATTTATATAAATTATTTGGATGTGAACAGAAGAGATATGGTTAGTATGTTTGCAGATGACACCAAAAATGGAGGGGAAATGGACAGTGAAGAAGGTTACCTCAGAGTACAATGGGATCTTGATCAGATGGCCCAATAGGCAGAGGAGTAGCCGATGGAGTTTAATTCAGATAAATGTGAAGTGCTGCATTTTGGAGAGGCAAATCAGACCAAGACCTTAATGGTAAGGTCCTGGGGAGTGTTGCTGTGAAGTATCAAAAAAGGAATTAAACCAGATGGACCAACCAGCATTGACCTAGACACCAGAATAGACAACAGCAAAAACAGTTCTGTTGACTCTGCAAAGTCCTCCTTATTAAACTCTGGGGTCTAGTGTTAAAACTGGGAGAGCAATTGAAACAACTGAGTAGCTTGCAAGGCCATTTCAGAGGGCAGTTGAGAATCTGTCACATTGCTGTGAGTCTGGAGTCACCTGTAGGCCAGACCAGGTAAGGATGGCAGATTTCCTTCCCTGAAGGACATTAGTGAGCCAGCGGGGCTTTTCTGACAATTAACAATGGTTTCATGGTCTTCAATGGGATTCTAAATTCCCATTATTTTCTATTGTGTTCAAATTGCACCATCTGCCATGGCACTTTCAAATCTGGGTCCCCAGAACATTAGCTGAGTTTCTGGATTATTAATCTAACTATAATACCACGAGGCCATTGCCGTAACATAAATGCTTTCTGTAAGTCCAAATATACAACATCCACAGCACTACCCTCATCCACTGCTTGCATCACCTTTTCAAAAACTCAATTAAGTTACAGACATGAGCTGCCCTTGACCAAGCCCTTTTCACTGTCTAATATTCACTTACTTTTCTCCAAATGTATATTTACGTTATACATCAGTTTTCGCACTTTTGATGTTAAGATTTCAGATGTGTAGTTTCCTGGATTATCCTTTGCCCCTTTCTTAAATAATGATGTCACATTTGCAACCCTGCAGTCTCCTGGGACTAATCCAATGGTCAGAGAGGCCTGGAAAATTTCTGCCAATGGCTCTGCGATTCACTTCTTTACCTCTTTCAGCAATCTAGGATGCATCCCATTCAGGCCTGGTGACTTCTGTACCTAGACTGCTGCCGGCTTTTATAGCACCGTTTCTTTATCTATCACCTGTACTTCTCAGTTGCTCAACACCCACATTTTCAACTAGCCATCGTCAACATATTCTAATTTGTAAAGATAGAAACAAAATATTAGTTTTGAATCTGTGCTATATCCTTTGGTTCAGTGAACAGCTTACTATGCTTGTTCCTTATTGGCCCTCCTCAATCCTTCACTAATCTTTTGCTGTTTATATGCTTGTACAACAACTTACCTTTTTTTTAGTGCAGCCTACTAACACTTCATGTTTTTTCTTAGCCTACCTTATTCCAGCCTTAGCCTCTCTCCTGCACTTGAGATACTCTTTCTGATTTCTATTGCTGTTATTATTCCAGTATTTCTCAAATGTCTCCTTTCTCTTCCCTATTTTCTCATCATTATTCTTAGTCGTCCAGAGTATTCTAGCTTTTGATATGCCTTACTTATTTCTTATGTACCTAGCTTGTGCCCTATTCATCTCTCTTTTGAAATTCTCCCATTTGTTTACCCACTAATTTATCCACCAAAATGCATTTTCAATCAACATGCTGCAGTTCAACTTTTGGACACCTAAAATCTTCCCTTTTATCGTCTTGGATTTTAATCATTGACTGATTTTTAAAAATCCTTTTCCAACTTAATATTAACCTTATTGTGTTATTATTGTTATTTCCCAAATGCTGTCCCACTCTGACATTCTCCAATTGGCCTCCCTCACTTCCTCAGAATAGATTCAGCACAGCTCCCTCTCTAGTATTCCAGAAAGCTTTCCTGCACACGTTGCAGGAATTTCTCCCCTTCTGTGCCCCACACTCTACCTTTTTCCCAATCTACCCTAGGGTAATTGAAATCACCAACTATCATAACCCTACTTGTCCTGCAGATTTCCATAATTTGCCTACAAATACACCCTTCAACTTTGTTCTCATTATTTAGAAATGTATAATAAATATGCATAAGGTCATCGCTCCCTTCCCGTTTCTCACTTCCAACTTTTTGGATTCTAATTCAGGAACTACATCTCGTTCAAGGGCAATGATGCTATACTTGACCAAGACTGCCTCTCTTTTTACCTACCCTGTCTCTACTAAAATCCTTATAACCCAGGATGTTAACTATCCAGTCCTGTTCTGGCTTGAATCACGTTTCTGTCAATGGTAGTATGTCATATCCTGGTAGAGCAATTACTTGTTCACCTTTTCTTGCCCGTTGGAAGGCAACCATTTCTTTGTTCACTGTCCACACTCAAGTCTTCCTTCACTATTTTTTTTGTTTCCCATCTTATCTCTTCTGCCCTTTCATGTACTTTCAAAACTGGATCCCTATCCCCACCCCCACCCCTGCCTTCTAAGTTTAGATCAGGCCCACAAGGCTATTTCCTCTCTTAGCCAGGGGATTAATTCCTTTTCTGCTCAGATGAAGCACATCTCTTCTGAAAGACTTTCTCATCTCCCAAATGTGATCCCAATGTCCTAAAAATCTAAACCCCTCCCTTCTACATCATCCCTCAAGGCAAGCATTTCCTTCATTGATCTGCTTTTGTCTAAATAACAAGCTTGTGGCACAGGTAGTTCTGAAGTCACTTTGTGGTTTTATACAAATGTATTGGTCCGCAGTCTTGACAGTAATCAAAGATAAATAAAGTAAAAGCTAGTGTTTCTACCTATGTAAAACACAACAATTCCACCAGTTTGAAAGGCATAAAAGCATTTTCATTTCACTACTAATGAAAAGTGCTCTAATTAAATGATTCCATGTCATCGATAATGTTCAGATTTAGTTGACTTTGTCCACTATTTATTAGCCTTTTTATCTTCAACCAAACCAACCCCTGCCATTGTAAACCTTCCTCCAGTTCAAAATAAATGCTCATCACTACTTGTGCCTTCTCATTTAGCCAATTTTGTACCCATGTTGCTACTGACGTTCTTACGTCCATGAACTGTAACTTTGGTCATGAATATATTATATGACACTTTATTGAATGACTTTCGGAAGTCTGTCTACATTACATCAACAACTTTACCCTCATCTACCTCTCCGTCACCTCACCAAAAAAGCTCGAGTAATTTCATAAAACATGATTTGCCCTCAATAAATCCATGCTACTTTTCCTTATTTAATCTGTATTTGCTCAATTGTTTATTAGTTTCTTCCCAAATTATCATTTTTCAAAGTCTTCCAACATCTGAGGTTAAACTGACAGACTTGTCATTGTTAGGATAACCTTCCATCCTTTTTGTTCTGGAATGTAACATTAGCAATTTCCCAGACCTCTGATATTTCTGAAAAATTATGGCCGATTCTTCCCCAGTTTCAACCATTACTTCTCTCAGTGTTCTAGGATGCATCTCATTCAATTCTGGTGAATTATCAATCTTTAGTACAGCCGGTGCAATACCTCCACTTTATCACTTTTAAACCCATGATGTGTCAAATTTATCTCATTCCCCTGGGACACTGTGGTTCCCTCCTACTCCACTCCCAACATCTCCTCACAACCTCCACTCAATCTATTGTCAGTCTATGCATTCATTGCTTACAATGTGGTTTCCTCTACATTGGGGAGATGAAATGCAGATTGGATGACTGCTTTATGGAACACCTATGTTTTGTTCACAAAAATGACCCAGAGTTCCCAGTTGCCTTGCCACTTTAACATTCCACTATATTCCCCTGTTAATATTGCTGTTTTGGGCTTTCTGCATTGCTCCAGCGAGGCTGACTTGAAGCTGGAGGAACAGCTTCTCATTTTCTTTCAGGACATTACAGTCTTCAATTCTCAACATTGAACTCAATAATTTTAGAACTTGAACATCTTCTCCACTGTCCTTTATCCACCCCCACACCCCAGGCCCTGTCTTGGTATGGGTTGCTTTTGGCACAGTCAACCCATTTTCATCTACTTATGGCTCCTATTATCAGCTTTTCTTTCTCCCTGGCATACTATCATCCATCGTTTTGTCTGCCTACATGTTGTTCTCCCTCTCTGGGCACTATCTCCATCTTTCTGCAAGCTGCTTTCATCCCATACCCTGTCTTAAGCATATATACCACCTTTTCATAGCTGCTATCAGTTCTGAAGAAGGATCACTGGACTCAATGTTAACTCTGCTTTCTCTCCGCAGATGCTGGAGTTATGCAGCAATTTCTGTTTTTGCTTCAGATTTTCTCACTTCTTTGTTTTGTTTTATGTACCAAATGCTTCCTTTTCCTCTATAACCTGATCAGCGATACCTTCTTTGGTAAAGACAGATGCACAGAATTAATGTAGTACCTCAGCCATGCTGTTCACCTACATAGTAAATCCCTTTTCAGGTCCATGATTGGCCCCAATCCTCCTTTTAACACCCTTTGCAGTATTGTATCATGCCAGGATGCCGGAAGGTGATAGTCTTCCTAACAACATGTGAGTTTTTGTTGTACATTTAAATTGTTTCTCATAATGTTTTCTGCTTGTGATATCATAAATGTCATTTTAGTTATGCATGTTGGCTGAATACGTGACAGAATGTATTTCTTTATTTCAGAAAAGTTCTCACATTCTCAAAAGCCCACAGGGTATGTCCATTGTGCGAAAGTACAACAAAATTGCTTACGTACTAGTAAAGTTTGAAACTTTGTACCATAAGGCTTGGATAAAAGAAATTTCAGCCATGGAATACAGTAAGTAAAGCATTCATTTTAACAAAATGGAGCAATATATTTTGATAGATTTTATAAGTCAGTTCATGTGTGTCTAGAACTTAGATTTGTTTTCTGTTGGCTGCCATTCATTTTGATGTTACTCATAACTCGGCCAGGCAGATCTTCTGTTTCTTTGTTTGTTCCATTGTTAAGCCTTTCTCATTTACTGTCTTATATGTTCTGTGCTATCAAAGATCGATCCTTTTGTTAAATTAATTGTTTAATTGATTGTTTTAAAAGCATCCCTGCCACTGAAGTTAAACTAGTTGGAATTTCAATTTTGAGGTATTCTTCCAAATTTTTTTGCACAAGGGTACAATATTTGCAATTCCCCACTCCATTGACATCTCTAAAAAATAATAGCCTATGCTTTCCAGTTTCAACCATTACTTCTCTTGGTATCCTTGGATGCATCTGATCCTAGTGACTGGACTGTACAAATACCTAATCCAATACATTCACTTTATCACCTTTAAATTGCTTCAATCTTCCCAGTTCTTATGAAGGACATGTGACTGGAATCAGGCTGATAAGTGGCAAGAGCCATTTACACCACACAAGCCCAAATAGTGACTAGCTCCAATAAAAGAGTATCTAATCATTATCCCCAAATGTTCAGTGGCATCACCATTGCTGACTTCCCTACTATTAATAGCCTGGAGGTTACAATTAACCAGAAACAGAGCTCTGACAGTGCCGTCCTATGGCTTCAAGAGTAGGCCACAGGCTAGAAATTCTGCAGCGAGTAACTCAGCTTCAGTTTCCCCAAAACTCATACTCCATTGCAAGGCACAAGTCAGCAGAGTGATGGAATACACCCTATGTGTCTGGAAAGGCTTAGCTCCAACAATACTCAAGAAGTTTGTCGCCATCCAGGAAAAACAGCCTGCTTCATTGGCACACTATCCATGACATTCAGCATTCATTCCCTCTGTAAGGTGCTTTTGTTCTCAATTCATACTACTTCCAGCATATAATCCTTCTTCACAGTTGTTTTCTGAATCAACATGTGACTATCCTCCTTGTTTTATTCCCAAACCATATCTCATCTAAATACTATTGCTGAAACCCCCACTATAAACAACCTAGAATTAAGAGAACTATAGAAGCCAAATTTCA
The DNA here is from genome assembly GCA_024137785.1 of Ginglymostoma cirratum. Classification (NCBI taxonomy): domain Eukaryota; kingdom Metazoa; phylum Chordata; class Chondrichthyes; order Orectolobiformes; family Ginglymostomatidae; genus Ginglymostoma; species Ginglymostoma cirratum. The sequence goes on along the minus strand of JAHRHZ010000279.1, from coordinate 3,194,199 downwards.
GTAGTAACAAAGCTTCCCTCCAAGTACCTCTGTGGCCTCAAACTCATCTGCCTTTTTCACTAAACTCCACAAGGCCACAAGATATAGGAGCAGAATTAGGTCTTTCGGGCTATCAAGTCTGCTCCAGCATTTGATCATAGCAGGTATGTTTCTCAATCCCAGTCTCCTGCTTTTACCCTCTAACCCTTGATCCCCTCACTAATAAAGAACCTGTCTACCTCTGTCTTAAATACATTCAATGGCTAGGCTTCCACAGCGTTCTGTGGCAATGAGTTCCATAGATTTACCACACCCTGACTGAATAAATTCCTTCTCATCTCAATTCTAAAGGTTTGCCCTTTCACCCTGAGGCTGTGCTCTTGGTTTCTAGTCTCTCCTACCAGTGGAAACATCTTCTCCATATCCAATCTATTGACGCCTCTCTTTATCCCATAAGCTTCAAGCAGATCCCCTCTCATCCTTCTAAACTGCATTAAGTACACACTCAAAGTCCTCAAATGCTCCTCATATGACAAGGCTCTCACCCCCAGAATCATTCTTGTAAAACTTTTCAGGACCCCTTCCAATGGCAGCGCATCCTTCCTTAAATATGGCACCCAAAACTGCTTACAATATTCCACATAACAAGGCGTGGGGCTGGATGAACACAGCAGGCCAAGCAGCATCATAGGAGCGGGAAAACTTGATGTTTCGGGCCTATTCCCGTCATCAGAAATGGGGGAGGGGAAGAGGGTTCTGAAATAAATAGGGAGAGAGGGGGAGGCGGATAGAGGAATGGTTAGAGGAGAGGATAGGTGGAGAGGAGGCAGACAAGTCGAAGAGGCGGGGATGGAGCCAGTAAAGGTGAGTGTTGGTGGGGGGATAGGGAGGAGATAGGTCAGTCCAGGGAGGACGGACAGGTCAAGGGAGCGGGATGATGTTAGTAGATAGGAGATGGGGGTGGGGCTTGAGGTGGGAGGAGGGGATAGGTGAGAGGAAAAACAGGTTAGGGAGGTGGAGATGAGCTGGGCTGGTTTTGGGATGCGGTTGGGGGAGGGGAGATTTTGAAGCTTGTGAAATCCACATTGATACCATTGGGCTGCAGGGTTCCCAGGCTGAATATGATTTGCTGTTCCTGCAGCCTTCGGGTGGCATCACTGTGACACTGCAGGAGGCCCAGGATGGACATGTCGTCTGAGGAATGCGAGGGGGAGTTGAAATGGTTCGCGACTGGGAGGTGTAGTTGTTTGTTGCGAACTGAGCGCAGGTGTTCTGCAAAGCGGTCCCCAAGCCTCTGCTTGGAATATTCCACATATGGTCTGACCGGAGCCTTACACAACCTCAGCAGTAAACCGTTGTCCCTTTTTTCTAGCCCTTTTGAAATGAATGCAAACACTGCATTTGCCTTCCTAACTGCCACTTGAACCCGCATGTTGACCTGAAGAGAATACTGCACTAGGACTCTGATGTTCCTTTGTGCTTCAGATTTCTGAAGTCTTTCCCTGTTTAGAAAATAGTCTACGCTTCTGTTTTTCCTGCCAAAGTGCAATACTCCCAATTTCCCAGATTGTATTCCATTTGCCATTTCTTTGTCCACTCTCCTAGCCTGTCCAAGTCATCCTGTAGCCTCCCCTCTTCCTCAACACTACCGATCTTTCCACTGATCTTTGTTGTCTGCAAATATAGCATGCAGCTGCCATCCTGAAAAGTTCTGCCTTCTGCCAGTCAGCCAATCCTGTATCTATGCCGGTAACTTTTCTAACTGCTCTTATCTTATTTAGCAGCTTCTTGTGTGCCACCTCGCCAAAGGCCTACTGGAAATCCAAATAGATCATGTGCACTGGCTCTCCTTTGTACAACTTGCTCATTACCTCCTCAAAGAAACCGATATGACGTCCCTTTGATGAAGCCATGCTGGCTCAACCCTATGTTATCATTACCTTTCAAGTACTCTGCAAGCTCATCCTTAATAATGGAGTCTAAAATCTTACCAACAATTGAGGTCAGGTTAACTGGCCTTTAAATTCCCATCTGCTTCCTTCCCTTCTTAAACAGGGGTGTTACATTAGTCATTTTCCAGTTCTCTGACTCCAGCAATTCTTGAAAGATCGCCACCAATGCCTCCATTATCTCCTCAGCTATTTCCTTCAGAACTCAGGGGTTTAGTCCATTTTATCTGTGTAATTTATCCATCTTCAGACATTTCACATTCCCAAGCACCTTCTCCTTAGTGATGGCTATTGCACTCACCTCAGCCCGCTGACTCCCTCAAAGTTCTAGTATACTACTGGTGTCTTCCACCGTGAAGACTGACGTGAAATATCATTTCTTTGTTCCCTTTTACTACATTTTCACCCTGATTTTCCAGTTATCCAATGTCCACTTTTGCTTCTTTCTTAACTTTTATATATCTAAAAAAGGCTCTTGCAATCTTTTATATTACTGGCAAACTTGCCCTCATGTTTCATCTCCTGGTTTTAAAAGGCTTCTCGATCCTGTGGCTTCCCATTACTCTTCATCACATTGTATGCTTTATCATTTGCTTTTATGCTGTCCCTGACTTCACTTGTCAACCATGATTACCTCATCCGTCCCTTAGTATGCTTCTTTTTCCTTAGGATGAATTTCTGCTATTCCTCCCAAATAACCCCCAGAAATTCTTGCCATTGCTGCTACACCATGTGTCCTGCCAGGCTCCCTCGCAATCAACTCTGCTTGGCTCCTCTCATGCCTTTGTATTTACCTTTACTCAATTATAGTACCGTTACATCTGAATCAAGCTTCTCCCCTTCAAACTGCAGGGTGGATTCTATCGTATTATGGTTGCTGCCCCCTAGGGGTTCCTTCACCTTAAGCTCCCTATTCAAGTCTGTCTCATTACGCATCAACAAATTCAGAATTGCCTGTTCCCTAGTGGGCTCTACCACAAGTTGCTTCAAAAAAAATCTCATAGATATTCCATGAATTCCTTTTTCTTGAATTCCACAACCAACTTGTGTATGGAATGAGCTGCCAGAGGAGGTGGTCAAGGCTGGTACAATTGCTACATTTAAAAGGCATCTGGATGGGTATATGAATAGGGAGAGTTTAGAGGGATATGGACCAAATGTTGGCAAATGGGACAAGATAAATTTAGAATGTGTAGTTGGCATGAATGAGTTGGACTGAAGGGTCTGTTTCCATCTGTAAATCTCTATGACTCAATGACTCTATAACAATGAGAAAGAAGCTGTTCTTGAATCTGTTGATATGTGTTTTCAAATTTTTCTATCTTCTGCCTGATGGTAGAGGGTGGAAGAGAGTATGAGTGGCATAGGAGGAATCCTTGATTATGTTGGCTGCTTTTCCTGAGGCAGCTGGAAGTGTAGTTGGAGTCAATGGAATGAAGGCTGGTTTTAGTGTTAGACTGGGCTGCGTTCCTAAGTCTCAGTAATTTCTTGCGGTCTTGAGGCAGAGTAATTGCCCTTCTAAGCTGTGATATATCCAGACAGGATGCTTTGCATGTGCATCCATAAAAAATGGTCTGAGTCATTGTGGACATGCTGAATTTCCTTAGCGTTCTGAGGAAGTAGAGGTGTTGTTACGACTTTTTGACCATAGCGTCACCATGCATGGACCAGGATAGATTATTGATGATATTTACTCCTAGGGGCTTGAAGCTCTTGACCATATCCACCTCCACACCATTAATACGGATAGGGCTTGTCCTCCACTCTATTTCCTGAAGTCAATGACCCGCTCCTTCATTTTGATTGTTTGATTGATTGATTTATTGTTGTCACATGTTCCTAATTACTGTGAAAAGTTTTGTTTTGCTCGCGGTACAGGCAGATCATAACATCCAAGGACGTACAGATCGTAAAGCAAGGCAAACAAAGTTACAGCTGCACAGAAGGTGTACAAAAGCAAGATCAGCATTAGGTTTGAAATTTGAGAGATTTATTCAGCTTCAAATAACAGTGTCGAGGAAGCTGTTTTTTTAACCTGTTGGAATGTATATTTAAGCTTTTGTATCTGAAGAAAGAGGTTGGAAGAGATTATAACCAGGGTGACCTTTGATGATATTGGCTGCTTTTCCGCAGCAAAGAGAAGTGTAGATAGAGTTAATGGATGGGAGGTTGGCTTGCATGATGGCCAGGGCTACGTTTACAACTTTCTGTAGTTTCTTACAGCCCTGGGAAGAGCAGTTGCCATATCAAGCTGTGATGCATCCAGATAGAATGCTTTCTATTATTAATCTGTATAAGTTGGTGAGGGTCCTATGGGCATGCAGAATTACCTTAGTCTCCTGAGGAAGAAGAGGCATTTTTGTGCCCTCTTAACCATCGCATCTGCGTGGGTGGTCCAGGACAGATCGTTGGTTATTGTCGCTCCGAGGAACTTAACGCTGTTGACCTTCTCCAGATCAGCTCCATTGATGTAGATGCAGTGTGTCCTCCTCCTTTTTTCCTGAAGTTGATGATCAGCTGTTTAGTTTTGCTGACATTGAGGGGGAGATTGTTATCTTTGCACCATAACACCAAGCATTCTACCTCCTTCCCTTATTCTATCTTGTCATTGTTTGATATCTGGCCTACAACGGTGGTGCCATCGGTGAACTTGTAATAGGGTTCAGTCAAAATTTGGCCACACAGTCATGAGTGTACAGGCAGTACAGTAGGGGGCTGAGTACCCTTCTGTGCGGGAGGCTGAGTTGAACATTGTTGTGCAGGAGGTGCTGTTGTCTATCTTCACAGATTGCAGTCTATGGGTCAGGAAGTTGAAGATCCAGTTGCAGAAGGTAGAGCAGTGACCTAGGCCACAGAGTTTGAAGATTAGTTTGTTTTGGATTATAATGTTGAAGGCAGTGGAAGCCTCATGTAGGTTTCCTTGTTATCCAGATGTTCCAGGGAAGAGTGTAGGGATAAGGAAATGGTGTCTGCAAGTGATCGAGACAGGCTGGGAGGCTAGAGTTAATGTGATCCATGACTAACCTCTTGAAGCACTTCAGCCATCGAGGTCAGAGCCACTGGCAGGTTGAGGCACTTTGCCTGTATTTTCTTTGGTACTGGGATGATAGTGGTCTTCTTGAAGCTTCTAGCGAGGATTGTAGCAAGGAGAGGTTAAAGATGTCAGCGAATACTCTCGCCAGCTGGTCCACACAGGATCTGATTGCACGGACGTGGACTCTGCCTGAGTCGATCACGTTCCACGGGTTCACTCTCGAGAAGGCCGATCTGACATCTGCAGTGGTGGCTGAAGGAACAGGTGTGTTTGGGGCTGTCGGGGCAGGTGACGCCATTCCACTGGAACTCTGCTCGAACCAAGTGTAAAAAACATTGAGCGCATCAGACAGGAATGTGTTTTCATCTGCTATACTGTTCTGCTTTGTTTTGTGTCCTGTTATATTGTGTAGGCCTTGCCACAGGAAGTGGGTGTGCTTAGTTAGTGGTTAGTTCTGCTAATGTTGAGGGAGGGATTGTTGTCTTTTCACCATGCCGCCATGCCACTAAGCTATCTCCTTCCTGTATTTTGTCTTGTCATTGCTTGAGATCCGACCCACTGCAGTGGTATCATGCAAATGGAGTTATAAGTGAATTTTGCCACACAGTTGTGAGTATATAATGAGGGGCTGAGTACTCAGCCTTATGTGGCAGTGGTGTGGAAGATTATCGTGGAGGAAGGGTTATTGCATATCCTTACTGATTGCGGTCTATGGGTCAGAAAATCAAGAATCCAGTTGCAGAGGACAGAGCAGAGTCCTGGGTCTCGGAGTTTGGAAATGAGTTTGGTTGGAATTATGATTTTGAATGCAGAGCTGAAGTCAATAAACAGGAGTCTGAAGTAAGTGTCCTTGTTATCTAGATGCTTCAGGGATGAATGTAGAGCCAGGGAGATGGTGTCTGCTATGGACCTATTGCGACAAGACAGATAATGGGGAAGCACCAATCATCAATTAAATCTACACTTTTAGTTCCAGTGCCAGCTGTCAAGGAACCGTTTAGCAGAGTCCTAATAGATTGACCTAAAATGAGGAGTAGGAATCATTCATATTTTAATCTCCCTTTCCTTTCAGCTTTTTGGTCTTTCATCACTGCATTCTAAAAGCCTCCCAATCCTTAGGCTTATTACTATTTCTGGCAACTTCATAAGATTACGTTTTCATTTGACAAAGTCCCAACTTCCTTTGAGAACCATGTTTTTGAGTTTCTTTGAGCACTTTGGAGGGAGGTACAGTTGCTGTAAATCATGTGATAGTTCTTTAAAGACTATCCACTGACTATGTACAGGCATTCCTTTTGATGTATATTTCTAAGCCACTCAGCCAATTTTTGCCTTTTGTCTTCATAACTTTCCCTTTTCAACTATGCTACTGCTTCTACTTCGCAGCCTTGATCATACTCATCCTTGACCCAATGCATGTCCCAGGTAGGTCACATAGGCCTTAAAGAGCTCACTGTTTGTGAATTTGACCATGAGGTCAGCCGACTGTATTCTGCAAAAGTGGGCTTCCGACTGTCCAAGGTGCTTTTCCCAGGTGTTGCTCTACATTAGGTCATTTAGGTCATATAGGTACACAATACAACTAGGTAAGCCTGCCAGTATCTAGTTCATCAGGCTTTGGAAGCTGGATCAGGCATTTTGAAATCCGAATGACCTGGCTTAACTCTGACATAACCTGTCTGGAATTATGGAGGTAGAGATTTCTTTTACATGGGCAGTCATGGCAACTTGTCAACACCTCATGAGTAAATCTATCTTGGTAATGTCGGTAATATCTTGGTAATTACCGATAAAATGAATATAGTCTTCCAGTTGGGTTATCAATGGCCCGGATGGAGGCCCCAACTATAAATTCAGATCCAGTGCGAAGCAGCTAGCAGGAATATTCACTGACATCTTTAGCCTCTCCTTACATGAATCTGAAGTCACCATCTGTTTCAAGAGGACCACCATCATCCCAATGTCAAAGAAAAATCATGCAGTGTGCCTCAATGACTACCACTCTATGGCTCTGACCTCCATAATTATGAACTGCATTGACAGGTTAGCCGTGGCTCAATCTGATTAGCCTACCAGATTTCCTTGATCCTTTGTAATTCACCTACCAGTGGAACAGGTTCATGGCAGATGCCATCTCCCTGGCCCTACGCTCACCCCTAGAACATTTGGGTAACAAGGATAACTACTTCAGGCTCCTACTTATTGACTACAGCTCTGCCTTCAACACCATAATTCCAAACAAGCTCATCTCCAAACTGTGAGACCTAGGTCTCAGCTGCCCCTCTATAACTGTATCTTTGACTTCCGTAATCAACCGAAATAAGCGACAACACCTCCTCCATGATAACCTTCAACACCGATGTCCCATAAGGTTACATACTCAGCCCCCTACTGTACTCCTTATACGCTCATGACAGCATCACCAACCTCCACCCCAAGTTTGCTGGGGCCACCGCTTTTGCAGGTTGGATCTCAAACAATGACAAGAGAGTACAGGAAAGAGATCGAGTGCTTAGCAGCATGGTGCAAAGGCAACAATGTCTCCTTCGATGAATGCAAAATGAAGGAGGTGGTCGTTGATTTCAGGAAGTGGAGAGGAGGACATTCCCCTGTCTGCATCAATGGTTCTGAGGTGGAGCTGGTTCAGAGCTTCATGTTCCTTGGAGTGATGATCACCAATAATCCGTCATGGTCCATCCATCTTGACATGAAGGTCAACACAACAATGCCTCAACTTCCTCAGGAGGCTAAGAAAATTTGGCATGTCCAAAAAGACTCTTACCGATTTTTGTACATGCGCCATACAAAGCATCCCATCTGGATGCATCACAGCATAGTATGACAAATGCTGTTCCCATGAATGCATGAAACTACAGAGAATTGTTAGTGTAACCCAATCCATCATACAAACCAACCTTCTATCTGTTAACTCTATCTATACTTCCTGCTGCCTTTGGAAAGCAACAAGCATAATCAAAGACCCCTCCCACCCTGGTTATATTGTCTTTGACCCTCTTCCATTGGGCAGAAGAAATAAAAGTTTGAACACGTGTGAACAGATTTAAGAACAGCTTCTTCCCCACTGTTATCAGTTGGACCTCTCAAATGTTAATGTTATTCTCTCTCTGTCTCTGCACCTTCTCCACAGCAGTCGCACTATATTCTGCACTCTGTTCTGCTACCACGATGCATCTTGTATGGTACAATCTACCTGTATAGCATGCAAAACACCAGTTTTCACTGTATTTTGGTACATGTGACAGCAATAAATCAAATCAAATCAAATTGAGTAGGAATCAATTCTGATCACCAATGTTGGCCTCACTCTGTCTTTCTCCAATTGAATCCCTCTACTACCTTTATTGTCACAGTTGATAGCAATGGAGTAAACTGACACTTGTTGGTTCCATTCTTAGCGCTGGTATTGCTTCATCATGTTGACACACAGCCTCTGCTTTTTGCATAATCTGGTTTCAATCATGTAATTCACTTTACTATGTCTATTCACTACATTATACAGGCTACTTAACTGAGTCTTTCAAAGGTTCACTTGGCTGAAAGTTTCAGGACCTGCTTTGTTAGTCTGCTTTTTCCTTCATTACTGTTTGGGAGATTTTCAAGTGTTCTTAGGCCACTTCACAGGCTGTGAGTTCCTCCTGGAACTCTGCTAAGAAGTCTGCCTGGACACTTCTATCTGTCCTAAAAACATCCCTTGGTGCCTGTAAAGTCGTTTAAATGGACTAAAACTGGTGCAATTTTTGGGTAAGTCCCTGGTGGTAAATAGAAGGTGATCTCATAATTTATTCCAGTTACAATAACTGCAACATGTTCACACAGTACCTTGGCAGTGCCACTACCTTGGGGGGATCTGTGTCTATTCCTTATTTACAGGTCTGTGAGGGAGTTCCCATTTCTTTATCAGCACCTCACTTTTAATAAAGTAGCATTCAGAAATGACTTCTACCTCAGCTTCAGTGTAAGTGGTCTGAGCATGTGTTTCTAACAGTGGGTCAACTTGTTGGAATGCTACCAAAATATTTCTATTTTTTACCTCCTTGGGACCTCCTAGACTTCCAAGATGGTGGTGGCAGAGTAAGTAATGTTCAAGATCCTGAGTCCAAGTCTCATCCACTCTGTCTGCATTTTTTTTTCATTTTGTTGTTTTATTTTCTTCTCCTTACTAATTTTACTTCTTGTGGAGGGCTCAGTCATGGTGGCATCAGTGTCAATGGCATCGGTGGTGGTGGATGCAGAACAAGGAGGCAGTTTGGGCCCAGTAGGGGATCTGGCAGCATCTTTAACGGCTTTCTCGCCATGGTAGGCCTAGCATCAAGTTTGAGCCCAGTTCAGGACTTGGCAGCATCAGTGGCAGTTGACAAGATTGGTCCAGTGTGGACTCATGACAGTGGGATGTCGGTGGAAGCAAGATGGCACCAAAGAATGGCGATTTTGTTCCATTGCGGCAGTGTGGTAAAGGGACCCGAGCCTGGCCAACAGCTTTGTGCTGGTATTGGACTCGGCATCGGGGTGGAAAAGCCTGGATCCAGGCCCATGGCTAAGAACACAAAAGAACGACTGTAAAGTTGAACTTTTAATTTTATTTCTTTACTTTCTACCTTTATATTCTATGTATTGGATTATTTTCTCCATTTTAAGATGGTGCTGGAAAGTGGTGACATGATGCAACACTTTTAACAGCATTTGTAACACATGATAATAAATAAAAATTAATAATAATAGACTTCTGAAAACCATTTTAGATAGCCAGATCAAAGTGTCTTTGTTTGCACCACCACCTGAGCCTCCCCTGGCTAAGATCAGAAAGCCCATGAACACAGAGTCAGGCAAACTATGAGCCAATTTCTCTAGCAGCTGTTCGGTCAGCCTGACCTCATGAGCTTCGCAGAAACTACTGGGGATGCTATGTGCATTTCACCCTGCCAGATTATTGCCAAGAAGCAGGTTAATCCTGTCCACAGTCATTGGTGCCGACACAAGGTCGCACTCCAGATGCACCCAGTAAAAGGGAATGGGCATGTAGCCTCCTTCAATCACTTTTACCAGCGTCTTGCCACTGACTGCACTCTCTAGTGGCAAGATCAAACAGCATTGGAGTTTGACTAGCCCAGGCATCCATCTTTATCACTACAGGCCAGAGAAATGTGCTCACACTTCCTTTTGATTCAAAATCTTGGTAACTCTTCTGTAGAATTGATTTGTTGAACCTCATCTATATTCTCAGGAGTTCCCTCACAGAAACTTGCAGTTGCATTCAGAGCTGTAGCCTGGTCTCCTCTGCTGTCTGACTAACACCTATTTTCTGTAAGAGGTGTACGTGCTCCAAAAAATCTCACTGTTATTTCCCTCCAGCAGTTTGGCCCAGACATGGTATTTAGAACATGCAGGTTTCTTAGCCTCACCTTCATCTCAGATCATTATTTCTTTCCTCAGGAGGGCTTCTAGCATCTGAGCTTTCCCACTGGTTTCCTATCAGTCTTCTCCATTCCTGTTCTTTCTTATGGCTTGGGAGGATGAGGGGAGAGTTTATATGGGAATAAGGATTTGTGGATCAGCGCATAATTCACCAGCTTGCGTGGTGACTTGCCTAGAACATTACCCCCTCATCATCCTCAGTTTCTACCTTTAAGCAATTAAAATTCCAGGTTTTCTGGCTTTTGAGTGAAATACTAATCCCAACTGCCTCATTAAATCTTTTAGTTATTCAACGGACAGGCACTTAAAACCTCAAAGGTAACTTTCTTTAATTCTCATTGAAAAATGTTGGCTTTGAATGCAGATATTTGCACACCGTAATAGTGAAAACTCAAGAAAGACTTTTTCAGATTTTTAAAAACTTGGTTTCGAATTGACATTTTATCCACTCAGGACCTTTGTTTGTTGGTTCAACTCGTAGCATGAGCCCCCAATTTGTTATGCCCAGACCCAAGGCAGCATTCCCCAGTTTGTTATAATTCCAGATATTAGTAATGCAACACACATGCACACAGATCAGAAAAAGAGGTGCGTCTAAAAACTTCCAAAAGGAAATTTAGATAAATCAGTATCAGAATTATTCATGAAGATTGGATAATTGTACATTGCGGCAATTGTAGTGGAGGATATCAATATCATTGGCATGGGTGGTTGTATACTCAATTGCAAACTTCTTAGTTTTTCAGGTCAGTTGAGGTTCTGTTGTTCTGATTCCTTTTGACCATGGCTGGGTTCCACCATTCGGAGTACGAGAGAGTCCTTTTATTGTCCTCTTTCATCTTGACTGGTTTACCAGCTCCTCGATTGTTAGCACTCAGAGTCATAGAGTCAAAGAGGATAGAAAGAGGCTCTTTGGCCCACTATCTTTATGCCGATCAATGAACACCAAACTATTCTGAGATGTGCTCATTCTTCAAGGACCGCAACATCCCCCCCCGGCAGTGGTCGAGAACGCCCTCGGCCGTGTCTCCCGCATTTCCCGCAGATCATCCCTCACACCCCGTCACCGCAATAACAACCAAAAAAGAATCCCCCTCATCCTTACGTACCACCCCACCAACCTCTGGATCCAACACATCATCCTCCGACACTTCCGCCATCTGCAATCCGACCCCACCACCAAAGACATTTCTCCCTCCCCACCCTTGTCTGCTTTCTGGAGGGACCACTCTCTCCGTGACTCCCTTGTCTGCTCCACACTCCCCTCCAGCCCCACCACACCCGGCACTTATCCCTGCAACCGCAGGAAGTGCTACACCTGCCCCCACACCTCCTCCCTCACCCCAATCTCAGGCCCCAAGAAGACTTTCCACATCAAGCAGATGTTTACCTGCACATCTGCCAATGTGGTATACTGCAACCGCTGTACCCGTTGTGGCCTCCTCTACATCGGGGAAACCAAGTGGAGGCTTGGGGACCGCTTTGCAGAACACCTGCGCTCAGTTCGCAACAAACAACTGCACCTCCCAGTCGCGAACCATTTCAACTCCCCCTCCCATTCCTCAATGACATGTCCACCCTGGGCCTCCTGCAGTGTCACAATGATGCCACCCGAAGGCTGCAAGAACAGCAGCTCATATTCAGCCTGTGAACCCTGCAGCCTAATGGTGTCAATGTGGATTTCACAAGCTTCAAAATCTCCCCTCCCCAACCGCATCCCAAAACCAGCCCAGCTCATCCCCGCCTCCCTAACCTGTTTTTCCTCTCACCTATCCCCTCCTCCCACCTCAAGCCACACCCCCATCTCCTATCTACTAACCCCCTTGACATGTCCATCCTCCCTGGACTGACCTATCTCCTCCCTATATCCCCACCTACACTCACCTTTACTGGCTCCATCCCCGCCTCTTTGACTTGTCTGCCTCCTCTCCACCTATCCTCTCCTCTATCCATCTTCTATCCGCCTCCCCCTCTCTCCCTGTTTATTTCAGAACCCTCTTCCCCTCCCCCATTTCTGATGAAGGGTCTAGGCCCGAAACGTCAAGCTTTCCTGCTCCTATGATGCTGCTTGGCCTGCTGTGTTCATCCAGCTCCACACCTTGTTATTCTGATCACATTTACCTGCACTAGGTCCATAGCCTATTATGCCCTGGCATTTGAAATGCTCTTCCAGATGGTTCTTAAATATTGCGAGAGTACTTACCTTCAGCACCCTCTCAGGCAGTGCATTCATGTGTCTCCTAAATTCTGGGTGAAAAAAATTTTTCCTCTGATTCCCTTTAAAGCACTTACCCCTCACCTTAAATTTACACCTTCTGGTCTTACACATGTCTATATGGGGAAAAGATGCCCACAGTCCACCCTTTCTATGCCTTTCATAATTTTGTATACCTCAATCAGATCCTCCCTCAGACTCCTCTGCTCCAAGGAAGACAAAGCCAGCCTATCCAGTCACTTTTCAGAACTGAGATTTTATGTCCCAGGAAACATCCCGGTGGATCTCTTCTGCATCCTCTCCACTGCAATCACATTCTTCCTATTGTGTGGTGAACAGAACTGCACACGGTATTCCATCTCTGGCCCAGCCAATGCTCTATAAAGTTGCAATAAGTTTTCCCTGCCCCTGTATTCTACACCCTGCATAATGAAGGCAAGCATCTCATATGCCTTCTTCACCACCCTATCTACCTGTGTTGACACCTTCAGGGATCTTTGGACTTCTAGACCAAGGTTCCTTTGTTCCCCAGTACTCTCTTGGGACCAACCATTCATTATATAAATCCTTCCCTTATTCAGCCTCCAAAATGCATCACCTCCCACTTACCAGGATTAAGTTTTATCTTTCTGCTCAATTTGCCAGCTAATTAATAAATATAACCTCCCTTGCCTACTGTAGAAGCCTGAGATACATCTCATCAGGCCATGAGGATTTATGCACCTTTATGCCTGCTAAAATGTATAATACCTCCTCCTTACTCATTTTAACATGCCGTAGAAACTCACCATCCCAACTGAAATCTCCAGCTGCAATATTTTTCTCCATTGTGAATACAGATGAGAAATATTCATTTAAGCCCTCATCCACATCCTCTAGCTCCATACACAGGTTGCTGCTATGGCATTTAATAGTCCCCATTCTATTCCTGGCAATCCACTAGTTCTTAATATATTTATAAAATGCCTTGGGTTTTCCTTATTCCTATGTGCCAAAGATATTTCATGGGCCCTCTTTGTCCTCCTAATTTTATTTAAGCAATGCCCTACACTCTATATCCCTGTTTTTAATGCACTGTACTGAACATATGCTTTCTTCGTTTTCATTATCAAACCCGCAATATCCTTTGACATTCAGAATCCCCCAGACTTGCTGCCTGTGCTCTTCGTTCTTAGAGGAACACACTGGCCTTGAACTCTCACAATACAAAATTAAAAGACCCCTATTTTCCAAATGTGCACTTACCCGCAAGTAGCTGCTCCCAGTTTATATTTGCCATATCCTTTCTAATAATATTGAATCTGGCTGAACTCTAACTTAGAAACTTAACTTCTTCACTGTCCTAATCTCTTTTCATGAAGACTTTGAAGCTTAGAGAGATGTGATCACAATCACAAAATGTGCATTCACTAACACTTCAACCACGTGATTGGCTTCATTTCCTGGATTAGGTCTAGCACTGCTCCATCTCAAGTCGGATTATCTATGCACTGCACAAAAAGCCCTCCTGGATGCACTTTAAGAATTCCACCCCATCTAATTCTTTTACTCTAATTCAATCCAAGTTAATTTTAGCAAAGTAGAAATTGTATACAACTATAGCCCTATTCCTTTTATACCCATCTGCAATTTGGCTCCATGTTTGCTCCTCTATCTCCTTCTGACTGTTAGGAGGCCTGAAGTATAATCTCAGCAAAATGATCGCCCATTTTTTAAATTTCTACATTCTACCCAGATGGCCTCATTTGAAAAGTCTTGTAAGACATTGTCCCTCATTACATCAGTGATGGACTCCTTTATCAATAAAGTAAAGATCCCACCTCTCTTACACACACTCGTCACATCTGAAACTTCTATATCCTGGAATGTTGAGTTGTCAGTCCTGCCCTTACTTCAATCATGTCTCAGTGATTGCAACAGTATCATAGTCTCATGTGCCATTCAATGCTCTGAGTTTATTCATCTTAGCAGTCAGGCTCCTTGCATTAAAATTGGAGCAGTTGAGATTTCTGGTCCTCCCATGTGTCTTATCATGCCCATGCTCATCTCCAATCCTTCTCTTTTTGGGAGAAAATCCTCCTTGCTTATTCCTGCTAGGTAAAATCCAAGCAAATTTTTCTTAAAGCTTCTGCAGTACCTGCAATGGATGGTCGAGAAAAGAAGTCTGCTGCAAGCTTTTATTTTATTTCGAAGTGGACTTTTAAGCTGGGTAACTGTGTAAGTTGAAAAGTCATCAAATTCTCCAGTAATGAGGTTTAGGCTATTTCAGTTCCCAAGACTCATTTAAATTGCTCGCATTTCACTTGATCCCATACAATGTAAATCAACTTGCCTTATTTTTGCCTCTTCTGATCATACTCCTTTAGTCTGCTGGCCTGCTCTGACAGGAAGGCCACTGCAGCTTCCTACTGAAGCGATGTGTTAATATTGCAATTAAGGTTCAATATGCATATGGAGGTCAAAGGCCCAGCTCGCTGTGGATGTATGCGCTTGCATTCTGGCTTTTGGCATCTCCACAGCAGGTAAGCATCTTCAACAAAATGAGCTGTTCATCCTACAACTGTTCATGGATAGGGATGGAATCACCCTGATTTGTAATTTGCTTGGAAGAAGATTGTCTATCTATTGTTAACTAAATAGTAGTGCAGGATTTGAGGGATTCAATAAGAGAAGCAAAACCAAAGAATGGTCATGAAATTCTTATAAGCATATGGCAAAACTGGGTTTTTTGATGGAATTTATTCAAGCCCAAATAAAGCTTGCACCTGTAAGGGGGAGGCAATGGCCTCGTGGTGTTATCACTGGACTGTTAACCAAGAGACCCAGGTAATGTTTTGGGGACCTGCGTTTGAATCACAACAGATGGTGAAGTTTGAATTCAATAAAATATCTGGAATTAAGAATCTAATGACGACTGTCAATCCATTGTCAATTATTGGGAAAAACTCATCTGGTTCACTAACGTCCTTCAGGGAAGGGAATTGCCATCCTTACCTGGTATGGCCTACATGTGACTCCAGACTCACAGCAATAGGGATGGGCAATAAATGCTGCCAAGCCAGTGACACCCTCATCCTATTAATGAATAAAGAAGAAAAAAAAATATGGTGTAAAAGACAACCAGATGTTTCCTGAAGATTGAGCATAAATTGAAATCTATAGATAGATGTTTGGAAGTGAGTTATATTTACATGTTCAACTAATAGGATGAAAATTTTACAATTGTCCACTGTTTAGTGAAATGATTATTTCAGCACTGTAAATTTATCTAAAAATATATTGCAGCATTATGTTACGTATCTGAATATTATTAACAACATTTTTATATAGTGCTTCAAGCAACACTTTTAGTACGTGATCCAGAGACTGGAAAACTCTATTCGAACTTTGATCATAGAATTCTTGAGATTCTTCGAGAGTCTAAGTGCATGTTAAAGATGGATTTGGAGATTCCAGAGATAGCCAAACGTCTGCTAAAAATTGAAAATACATTAAAATCTAACTGTAACAATTTGGAGGTAGGTCATATAGTATTTCTTTGTGAGATATGGTGAGGATGTATTTTGCAATTTCTAATTGGATGGTCAATGTAGTCCTACTCCATTATGCCATTACAATTATCCATATAAAGTAAAATTGTAGGGCAGAATTTTACATGGGTCTGAGTGATGTGGCCTATGGGGAGATGTGTGGTAGAATTGGGCAAGGCCTGTCTTGACATTAGGATCATCTCTCCCTCCATACTTTATACTTTTCACAAGCAGCTTGGGTGAAATTCTCACCAGGCAGCTGTGAATGAATTAATGGTCGTCATTGATTATTAAAAGCCATATTAATGGCATAACTTGCCTCATTAATACTTAGCCTCAGGAATCAACATTAATATTTAGCATCAGAAAAACTCAGCAAGGAAACCAGAGCGAGCACCTAACAGATTTAACTTGCCACTTGCTCTAAAAGGCCTCCATGTTGAATACCACCAACATCTCACGGCACCTGCCACAGACACCCTACATCCAGCCACATTGGCATCAGAGATAATAGGTACCTTGTTACATTGGCATCCGACATGTGCCAACCTCTACGAATCCTCATGACATATCTCCAGCCCATTTACAGGATGCTTCAACACTTCAGTGCTGCACCTGCCAACTGTCATTGTACTTCTCCAACACTCAGGGACACACACCCAAGTGGAAACAGCTTCACTCTATCCACTCTCTCCAACTCATTCAAAATTTTGAAAACCTTAATCAGATCCCCTCTCAATCTTCTCTCTAATGAGAACAGTCCCAACTTCTTTAATCTTTCCTCATAGCTGGTGTCTCATATCTGGAACTATTCCAGTAAATTGCTTCTGCAGTCCCTCCAATGCATTTGTATAATGTAATACCCACGATCATGCACAGTAGTCTAGCCGAGATCTAACAAGTACCTTTTACAAGCTCAACATTACCTTCATGTTCTTGTACTCTATGCTTCTATTACTAAAGCTGAGTACACTGTATGCAGTGTACACTGTATGCACTGTATCCAGCATCTGCAGTACCTTTTATCTCTGAGTACACTGTATGCTTGATTTACTGCTCTCTCCATCTGTTCTCCCACTTTGAATGATCTGTGCACATACTTTATGACAGACTACATGTACAGAGAAAGAATCAGCTTGGCTTCATGACGATAATGGATGCTTGTGGATGTGATGCCAATCAGGCAGGTTGCATTGTCCTGGATGGTATCAAGCTTCCTGGGTGCTGTTGGAGCTTGCTCATCCAGGCAAGTGGAGAGTACACCATCACACTTCTGATTTTTGCCTTGTAAATGGTGGATAGGCTTGGGGAGTCAGGAGGTGAGTTACTTGGTACTAGGGATTCCTAGCCTCTGATGTGTTCTTGTAGCCACAGTGTTTATATGGCTGACCTGGTTAAGTTTTATGAAAACCCCCAGGATATTGACAGTGGGAATCAGGACACTCTGACTCTATTCTCTCTAGTTGGATTTAGTCATTTCCTGGAATTTCTGTGGTGTAAATGTTGCTTGCCACATTTCAGCCCAAACTTGGTCCAGTTCTTCCTGGGTTCGGACATGGACTGGTTTGGTATCCTAGGAATCCTGAATAATGTTGAGCATTATGCAATTATCTGTAAGCGTTCCCACTTCCTACCTTATGATGGAGTGCAGCTCATTTATGAAGCAGTTGAAGATCACTGGGCCTAGTATACTACCCTAAGGGTCTCATGTAAAGATATCCTGGAGCTGAGATGACAGCTCCAAAAACCACAGCCATCTTCCTTTATGTAACGTATGACTCCAACGAGCGGAGAGATTTCCCCTATTTCCATTAACTCCAGGAGGAGGTGTTGGGTGTTTTGAAAAGCATTAAGGTAGACAAGTCCACAAGACCTGATGGGTCTATCCCACCACACTGAGGGGGGTGAGGCAGGAAATAGCTGGGACTTGGAACAAAATCATTGTATTCTCTATAATCACAGGAGAGACCCCAAAAGACCGGAGAATAGTTGTTGTTGTTCCTTTGTTAAGAAGGGCAACAGGGATAATCAGGGAAATTATAGGACAGTGAGATTTATGTCAATGGTATGGAAATTTATGGAGAAGATTCTTAGAAAAGGATTTACACACATTTGGAAAAATATGTATTATTCGCGATAGGCAGCATGGCTTTGTGTGGGAGAGGTTGTATCTTAAAATCTTGATTGGATTTTTTTAAGGAAGTGACAAAGATATTTGATCAGAGTAGAGCGGTAGATGTTATCTACATGGACTTTAGCCAGGCCTTTGACAAGGTCCTTCATGGCAGGCTGATGCAGAAGGTGAAATCATATGGGAGCCACAATGAGCTGGTAAGATGGATACAGAACTGGTTTGGTCAGAGAAGATGGAGAGTAGTGGTGGAAGGGTGTTTTTCTGACTTGAGATCTGTGACTAGTGTTGTTCCACAGGGATCAGTGCTCGAACTCTATTGTTTGTGAGATATCTATAAATGATCTGGAGGAGAGTAAAGGTTTGATTTGATTTATTATTGTCATACGTACCTACGTACAGTGAAAAGTTTTGTTTTGCAAGAAGTACAGATAGTCCATAAAATTCAAGGAAATATAGATCATAGGGTGCTTTGATGGAAAGAGGCATACAAGGTTACAGCTGCACAAGAGGTGCACAAAGCAAGATCAACATTAAGTTTGAATTAGAGAGGTCTATTCGTCAGTCTAATAACAGCAGGGAAGAAGCTGTTCTTGAACCTGTTGGTATGTGTGTTCAAGCTTCTGTATCTTCTGCCTGACCTAAGAGCTTGGAAGACAGTATTACTAGGGTGGAAGGGGCCTTTGATGATGTTGGCAGCCTTTTCGTGGCAATAAGAAATATAAATGGAGTCCACGGATGGGAGGTTGGCTTCCGATATGGCCTGGTCTGTGTACAGAACGTTCTCTAGTTTCTTACGATCTTGGGCAAAGTAATTGCTATTCTAAATCTTTATGCACCCAGATAGAATTCTTTCTGTGGTGCTTCTGTAAACATTGGTGAGGGTCCTGATGGAAATGCCGAATTTCCTAAGCCACCTGAAGAAGACAAGGTGTTGTTGTGCCTTCTTGATTGTTGCATCTATGTGGGATGTCCAAGACATATTGTTGGCTGACATCATTCCTTGTTACAGCCTTGGTTCAAACATGGACAAAAGCGCTGAATTCCAGAGGAAAGGTAAGAATGACAGCCCTTAACAAAAGGCCACTTTCAACCAAGTATGCTTTCAAGAAGCCCTAGCAAAAATTGAATCCATGGGAATCAGTGCAAACTCTTCACTGGTTGGAATCGTACCTGGCTCATGGGAAGATTGTTGTGATGTTGGAAGTCAGTCATCTCACCTCCAGGACATCTCTGCAGGAGCTCCTCAGGTTCCTCCTACTGGGCCAACCATCTTAAACTGTTTAATCAATGACCGTCCCTCCATCATAAGGTTGGAAGTTGGGATGTTCGTCATTGATTGGATAATATTCAGCACCATTCGTGGATGAAGGAAAATCCCAAGGCTTTTTATACATATATAAAGAGCAAGAGGGTAGCCAGGCAGATGGTTGGCTCACCAATGCTCGGGGAAGGGAATTTATGCGCGGAGCCAAAGGAAATAGGTGAGGTATTAAATGAGTACTTTGCGTCAGTATTCACCATAGAGAGGGACTTGGTGGATGATGAGTTGGGGGGAAGGGTGTGTAAATAGTTTGGGTCATGTTGAGATCAAAAGGGAGGAGGCATTGGAGGCCTTGAAAAACATTAAGGTAGACAAGTCCCCAGGGCCTGATGGGATATACCCCAGAATACGGAGAGAGGCAAGGGAGGGAATTGCTGGGGCCTTGAGGGAAATCTTTGTATCCTCACTGGCTACAGGGGAGGTCCCAGAAGTTTGGAGAATAGCCAATGTTGTTCTGTTGTTTAAGAAGGGTCGTAAGGATAATCCAGCCAATTACAGGCTGGTGAGCCTTACGTCAGTGGTAGGGAAATTATTGGAGAGGATTCTTTGAGACAGGATTTACCCTCTCTTGGAAACCAGCAAGCGTATTAGCGAGAGGCAACGTGGTTTCGTGTCTCACTAACTTATTTGAGTTTTTTGAGGAAGTGACGAAGATAATCGATGAGGGTAGGGTAGTGGATGTTGTCTACATGGATATCAGTAAGGCCTTTGACAAGGTCCCTCATGGCAGGCTGATACAGAAGGTAAAATCGCATGGGGTCAAAGGTGAGCTGGCAAGATGGATAAAAAACTGGCTCGGTCATAGAATACAGAGGGTAGCAGTGGAAGGATATGTTTCTGAATGGAGGGCTGTGATTAGTGGTGTTCCTCAGGGATCAGTGTTGGGACCTTTGCTGTTTGTAATATATAATAATGATTTGGAGGAAGATGTAACTGGTCTGATTAGTAAGTTTGCAGATGACACAAAGGTTGGTGGAATTGAGGATAGCAATGAGGACTGTCAGAGGATACAGCAGGATATAGATCGGTTGGTGACTTGGGCAGTGAAAGGGCAGATGGAGTTTAATTTGGAAAAATGTGAGGTAATGCATTTTGGAAGGTCTAATCCAGATGGAAAATATACAGTAAGTGGCAGAACCTTTAAGAGTACTGATCGGCAGAGGGATCTGGGTGTACAGGTACACAGGTCACTGAAAGTGGCAATGCAGGTGGAAAAGGTAGTCAACAAGGCACATGGCATGATTGCCTTCATCTGCTGAGGCACTGAGTTTAAAATTTGTCAGGTAATATTGTAGCTTTATAGAACTTTAGTTAGGCTACATTTGGAATATTGTGTTCAATTCTGGTCACCACTCTACCAGAAGGATTCGGTGGCTTTGGAGACGGTACAGAAAAGATTTACCAGGATGTTGTCTGGTATGGAGGGCATTAACTATGAGGAGAGATTGGAGAAACTTGGGTTGTTCTCACTGGAACAATGGAGGTTGAGGGGCGACCTGATAGAGGTCTACAAGATTGTGAAAAGCATGGACAGAGAGGACAGTCAGAAGCTTTTTCCCAGGGTGGAAGAGTCAGTTACCAGGGTTCATAAGTTTAAGGTGCAAGGGGCAAGGTTTAAAGGTGATGTAAAAGACAAGTTTTTTACACAGAGGGTGGTGGTTGCCTGGAACTCACTGCCGGGGGAGGTAGTGGAAGCAGATACTATAGTGACGTTTAAAGGGTGTCTTGACAAATACATGAATAGGATGGGAATAGAGGGATCTAGTCCCTGGAAGGCTAAAGGGTCTTAGTTGTGATGGGCAGCATGTCAGTGCAGGCTTGGCCTTCCAAAGGGCCTGTTCCTGTACTGTAATTTTTCTTTGTTCTTTTTTTGTTCTTTTATCTCAAATTCTGAAGGAGCCGATATTCAATACAACAAGATCTGGACAACATCCAGGCTTGAGTTGATAAGTGACAAGTAACATTTCATAGAATCTTAGAATCCCTAGAATGTGGGAGTGGGCCATTTGGCTGCTCAAGTCTACACTAACACCCTGAAAAGCATTGCACCCAGACCCATCCCCCTCCCCTATCCCTCTAACCTGCATATCCCATGGCTAATCCACGTAATCTTCACATCTTTTGACTGTGAGAGGAAACTAGAACACCTGCAGGAAACCCACACAGACACAGGAGAATGTGCAAACTCCACACAGTCAAGTCACCTGAGGGTGGTATCGAACCTGGGCTCTTGGCGCTGATTGCAGCAGTGCTAACAACTGAGCCATCTGCACCACTCAAATGCCAAGCAATGAACATCTTCAAAAAGATATAATCTAACCACCGATCTCGGTATTCAATAATGTTCTGATCACTGAATCCCCACATTCATGGTTTACCATTGACTGGAAACTCAACTACACTCATCATATAAATTTATCGTTACAAGGGAGGGTTAGAGACTAGGAATACTGTGGAGAGTATCTTACCTCATGATGCCTCCAAGCCTATCCCCACCTACAAGGCACAATTCAGGGCTATGATGGAATGCTCCCTACTGGCCTGGATGGGTGCAGCTCCAACACTTAAGAAGCTTGATAATCCAGGAATAAACAAACCAGTTGATTAGCACCACATCCACGAGCATTCAATCCCGTCACCACCGACACCCAGTCATAGCAGTTTATATTATCTGCAAGATGCACTGCAGAAATTCAACTTCCTTAGGCAACTTCCTCCTTCTGAACCCATAGCTGATTCCAGCACCACTTCTGAAAGAAAAAGGTAGCTGATACATAGGAGCACCACCACCTGCAAATTCCCTTCCAATCTACACAGCATCCTGACTTGGGAATATATCGCTATTCTTTCACTGTTGCTGGATCAAAATCCTGGAATTCCCTCCCTACCATCATTGTGTGTCAACCTACAGCACATGGACTGCAGTAGTTTAGGAAGGCTGGTCACTAACACATATCTCTGAAGCTGGCAGGGAAGGTTAATAGGGTAGTTAAGGAGGCTGACAAGATGCTTGCCTTTATCAATCAAGACAAAATTATAAAAGCAAGGAGGTTATGTTGGTGCTGTAAAGGACTTTGCTTAGGCCACAGCTGGAGTATGGTGTGCAGGGATGGGTCAGCCATGGTAAATGTGGGATTATGGGCATTAGGTGGGTCTGGGTAGGATGCTGTTTGGAGGGTTAGTGCAGACACAATGGGCCAAATTGGCCTGTTTCTGTGATATTGGGATTATATGATTCCTGTTGGGAAGGAACTGGCATCCCTTACCTGGTTCAGCCTACATGTGACACCAGACCCATAGCAATGTGGTTGACTCTTAACTGCCCTCTAGGCAATTAGAGATGGGCAATAAATGCTGGCCCAGTCGTGATGCACTGATCCAAGGAGGCACAATCTTAAGATGAAAGGCAGGCGCTTTCGAGGGGACTTGAGGATTGGTTTTTACCCAGAGGGTGGTAGGGATCAGGAATGCACTACATGAGAGGGTAGTTGAGGCTGATAACCTCACACCATTAAAAAGTTCTTGGATGAGCACTTGAAACGCTGTAACTTTCCAGGCAATGGGCTTAGTAGTGGAAAGTAGGACTAGAGTAGATTTAGTCTACTTTTGTCAGTACAGACTTGATGGCCCAGCTTCTGAGGAAGGGTCACCGGACCCGAAATATTAACTCTGTTTTTTGCCTTCACAGATGCTGCCAGACCTGCTGAGCTTTTCCAGCAACTTTGTTTTTGATGGCCCAAAAGACCTCCTGTACTGTATGATTCTATGACCTCTACTTGCAGACATGGTGCTGTTAGTTTTATGGATGCTTTGATGACCAGCGCTGTCTGAATTTCAGTGAGGACTCTTAAGTGTTTGACACTGATAACTCGTGTTCTTTCATATTTGCCCACTGATGCTTAAAATCATGCTGCCTTCATGTACTGTTGTTGTGATGTAGGTCTTTGCCTCTGGCGGGGTGTTTGTATTTGATGAGGCAATATTTATGTTAGCTGATGTAACCTGGACACAGACAGAGATTCAATCGACCTTCATTTCAGCTCTTGGTATACACATATACTAGAGTTACATGCACTTCAGTATTGGCTAATTCTAAACTTTTCAGTTACAAAGAGAAGCAGACTTCCTTCATCATTTCATGCTTCAAGTGGCTCCAGTTAAGATGAAGTCTGAGACCTTTATCCTCTCAAATCGCTTGTTATGATATGGGATGATATCATAAGCATGTTTCTTAAAGGTATACTGTATACAAAATGTGGGACAGAACACAATACTCACACTTGCAATCTGTTCCCCATTCAGCTGCAAGTTCAACTTCACCATTCCATATTCAGGCCTTAGTCTGAGTGAAACCTCACCTTCACACTGTTTTCTGTCCCTTCAATCACATTTTTGCTGATTGCTAGGGAATAAGTTTATCAACATCAAATATGGCAGAAGATGTGGGATGGCACAGTGGCACAGTGGTTAGCACTGCTGCCTCATAGTGCCAGGGACCCAGGTTCAATTCCACCCTCGGACAACTGTCTGTGTGGAGTTGCACATTCTCTCCGTGTGGGTTTCCTCCAGGTGCTCCAGTTTCCTGCCACAGTCCAAAGATGTGCAGGCTAGGTTGATTGGCCATGTTAAATTGCCCATGGCATTCAGGGATGTGTAGATTAGGTGAGTTTTAGGAGGATGGGTTTGGGTGGGTGCTCTGAGGGTCAGTGTAGACTTGTTGGGCCAAAGGGCCTGTTTCCACACTGTAGGGATTCTATGAAGTGATTCATGATTGGAGGAGCAGATCCTTTCCAATGCATCATTTTCACTTAAATGCTGTTAAGAGAGTACCAGAAGTCAAATCTTTTCATCTTACACTCATCAGATGTAGGATGCAGCAAACAGACTTGAGAAAAGACACACTGAAGTTGTCAGCATGAGAAGAGGGTGCTGATTATTTGGGTCACGTTGATATGGAGATGTAGCAAGATCAGTTAACTGTCAGTCTTAGAGCTCAGACCAAGCAGGTAGACACTGATTGTCAGGGAGTGGCCATGGGAATGCAGCAGAAATTGGCAGTCCATGGCCCTGTTTTTCATGAAAAAGGTACAATATCTGTATAAATTCCTTTTGTCTTCATATATAGAGTCCTACATACTCATATACATAGCTTTTAGCACATGCGAATATATCTCACGGCAAGACTGACAGATGATCTTAAATTGGTTTCCATTGTAATTTTCAACACAGTCTGGATTATTTAATAAATGATTTACAATAGCAGAATCACATATAATGTTCTGAGGGTTGCAAGTATGAACTGCTTGAGCGCAATTGGAATGCTGTCTGCTGCAAATGGTCATCAGGACATGTTTGATGTAGTCTGTCAGTTGCCAGGAAGTAAGCCTATATAACTGGCATCACATCAAACTGAAACATATATCACAGAGAAGATGTCTCAAAAACCTGAGCAACAGGCGAAATCACCTACTTATGCTGCACGTTTGCAGTAAACCCATAAGCAGTTTACTTCACTAACAAGGACAAAAACAAAGTTGGTGGAAAATCTCAGCAGGTCTGGCAGCATCTGTGAAGGAAAAAAACAGAGTTAACGTTTCGGGTCCGGTGACCCTTCCTCAGGTCAGTTCTGAGAAAGGGCCACCTGGAACTGAAATGTTAATTCTGTTTTATCCTTCACAGATGCTGCCAGACCTGCTGAGCTTTTCCAGCAACTTAGTTTTTGTTCCTGATTTACAGCAGCCGCAGTTCTTTTGTTTTTTACTTCACTAACAAGATTCTGTTGTCAAGTCAAAGGTGTTTTGTCTACCTCAGAAATGTCATGTGTGATTTTCACTGCCAGTGTGATACCAGATATGTTGGTTTGGATTTATAATGGTGACCATGAAACTCCCAGATTTTCACTAGAGCCCTTTAGATAAAGAAATATGTCATCGTGGTTTGGTGTATATGCGACTCCAGACACATCAACAATGCAGTTCATGATCAACAACTTATATAGGTTTAAGTTTGATGTGATGCCAGTTATATAGTCTTACTTCCTAGCAACTGACAGACTACATCAAACGACACATCCTGCTGACCATTTGCAGCAGACAGCATTCCAATTGCGCTCAAGCAGTTCATACTTGCAGCCCTCAAAACATTAGATGTGATTCTGCTATTGTAAATCATTTATTAAATAATCCAGACTGTGTTGAAAATTACAATGGAAACCAATTTAAGATCATCAGTCAGTCTTGCCATGAGATGTATTCGCAAGTGCTAGTCCTTTGTAAAATTAGGGATGAGAAATAAATAGTATCCTCTTCAATTATGCTCATGTCCTAAGAATGACAAAAAATAAATTAAAACCTTTCTTTTGTATTCCGAAAATCAGTCTGTTCTTCATGCGTTTGACACTGTGTGCGAAAGAATTCCTTCTGAGTTTATGGCATTGATAACACCTAAAGTTAACAAGGTGAGTACTAAATTGTTCAGGTAAAAATAAAAGTCATTCTATAGTAAAAGCAAATCGCGCGTACATTGATAAACAAAAGAAAAATATTACAACCGTGTTGCTATCCATTTATACTTACAAATGGGTTTCTTATGGTACAAAACTGAGCAATAACAGATGAATTGACAATCATATTGCCTTTGTTTTCATAACCAGAATATAGATGGCTAATTTTAATTTTATTGCAGTATGAAAAGCTAGACAATAGTGTGTCAGCAGTCCATTTTACATCTTCACATATTTTCTTTTTGATTAACATGTAACTTACGTCAGTGTGTTCTTTTGAGGGGCAGGCTGGGGGCAGGGGCGAGGGGAGGCTTCTGGCTCGCTATTTAGTTTCAATTTGGGTTTATGTCAGAATAAAATTGCTCAGTGGAGGGACAGTGCAAATATAATGGGTCAAAAGGGCTTCTCCACAAACCTAAGCCAGGCTCTAGTAGTTAAAGTACAAAGAGAGATTACAAAAACCTAGCTTCTATTTCTTTAAGGTTAGACAATTCAAGGATGTTTTACTCAATGAAATTGAGGCTTCAGAAAAGCTTCAGATAAGTATCACAAGTTTAATTCCCAGATGTAAGCAGCTTAGTTACGAAATAGGTTTGTCCAAGAGCTGGTCCTCTCGTTCTTGGATTTATGTGTGTTTCATTTGATATGTTTGATGAAGGAACTTTTATTGTAGATGCACTGTCATTTGCTACTACAGAATTTGAAAATTGCTGAAACAGAACATTTTGCTGAAACTTTCATCCTAGAGTCATCAGGGCAATTTGCATGAATATCAGTTTAAGGGGAAGCCAACATTTATTCAGTATGGGAGGAGAATACTGATTGGTTGGTAAGTAGGCTCTGATCGGTTTAGGTGTTGCCATAGAGAATGCACCAGTTAATGATTGACAGTTAACTATTAGCCTTTTTATTAGTATTAAACCAGATTGACTCTGATTGGTCAACACATTACACTGAACAGTGAATCAGCAAATGGCTATCATTTATTTTGATGTCCTGAAGATACAGGTACAGTGCACCAATATTTACAGCCAATAATGGGGAAAAAAGTTTTTTGATAAAAGCAGTGAGAGTAGTTAAAAGCCCACTGCAGTTAAGTGCATAAATTTGAATCTAGTATCCAAAAAGGGATGAATTACCAGACGTTCAAAGCAGATTTTTCTTCCCTTAGAAGAAAGGGAATAATGAAAATTTACTTTCATCTGGAAGTCTGCACCAGAAACCAAAATTAAGACTTCTAGAAGTGATCTTAGCAGTTAGTAAACCTCTCTTTTGATGATAATGTAAAGAAAAAACAAATTAAGGGAGACATTTAGATCTAAATAGATTGATCGGAAAAATCAGTGATTTCAAGTATCAGAGCCTAACAGTAAAATTAATTCCGAGATAGTAGGAACTGCAGATGCTGGAGAATCTGAGATAACAAGGTGTAGAGCTGGATGAACACAGCAGGCCAAGCAGCAGCATAGGAGCAGGAAAGCTTGACGTTTTGG
Source organism: Ginglymostoma cirratum (assembly GCA_024137785.1). Lineage (NCBI taxonomy): Eukaryota > Metazoa > Chordata > Chondrichthyes > Orectolobiformes > Ginglymostomatidae > Ginglymostoma > Ginglymostoma cirratum. The sequence continues at coordinate 3,166,609 of JAHRHZ010000279.1, read as the reverse complement.
GCCTAGACCCTTCTTCAGAAAAAAGTAAAATTAATGTATTCTTTTCAATAACTTTGAGCTAAATAAACAAGTTTATTTTGTAATTAGGGATACTTTATTGATTTGAATTGGAATTTCCAATGCTGTAAAATGGGTGAAAAACATCAGATGTGAGAAAAAGAGCATAAATCTAACCACATGGTGTCAAATCCAGTATCAAAGGTACCTTGGAAGTGGGGAGCATGGGCATATATCTGTGCATTTGGCAGGTCTGGTCATTAAAGGAACTGTCTTCCTATTGACAAATATGGCTGGCTTTTGATGCACCAGTCTGGTTCCAATATCAGTGCAGTTGACTACATCCTGCCTCTACTATGGTTGCAAAGTTGACTGTACCTGGCTGTCTGACTCCATGTATCTAAGGGAAAGTACGCAAGTTGTTGAGCCACAGTGAAAACGGCATTAATCATCTCTTGGGTAGAATTACGTGCATGCGTTTGGGATTCCACAGAAGTTCTAAGTGGCTCCCTGAAACAATCAACACACATAAAACTTGAGGACCACTATTACACGCAAGGGATCTCCAATAGGATTTCCTCTTAACCTTTGTAGATGCTGGTGCTAATCTGGCAGTTGACAGAAATGGATCACATCTTTGAAAGGAGGTGGTTGAAATAACTCCACAGAGGCCAGTATCCCATCACCAAGTCACCCTTTATTTACTTGTGGGAAGCCTTTGAAACTGACCCAGCTTCATCAGAGTGAGCAGAGCCTCTGACATACCTCTTTTTAATCTGTTAGCCAAGGCCCCCTGAATGGACCAGATTAACAGCCCAAATTAGGAAACTCATATTCTATGAGGTCCACCTGGCTGATTTCGTTACAACCCTTACAGTGGTGATGTTGTGGTTAGGCCACTGGACTAGTAATTGAGAGCCCAAGGCAAATAATCCAGTGTCAATGTTTGAATCCCACTACAATGAACAGTGATAATTGTATCAGAGATAAAAGGTACTGCAGATGCTGGAGAATCTGAGATAACAAGCATGGGGCTGGATGAACACAGCAGGTCAAGCAGCATCATAGGAGCAGGAAAACTTGACGTTTCGGGCCTAAACCCTTCATCAGAAAATGCCTTTT
>JAHRHZ010000279.1:3108613-3140490 GCA_024137785.1 Ginglymostoma cirratum | reverse complement strand
AGCCCCCTTGACCTGTCCGTCCTCCCTGGACTGACCTATCTCCTCCCTACCCCCCTACCTACACTCACCTTTACTGGCTCCATCCCTGCCTCTTCGACTTCTCTGCCTCCTCTCCACCTATCCTCTCCTCTATCCATCCTCTATCCACCTCCCCCTCTCTCCCTATTTATTTCAGAACCCTCTTCCCCTCCCCCATTTCTGATGAAGGGTTTAGGCCCGAAACGTCAAGTTTTCCTGCTCCTATGATGCTGCTTGGCCTGCTGTGTTCATCCAGCCCCATGCTTGTTATCTCGGATTCTCCAGCATCTGCAGTACCTTTTATTTCTGATACCATCCTCACCTTGTTGGGCTACATGTCACTCCAGACCCACAGCAATGTGGTTGATTCTTAACTGCCCCTCTGGGCAATAATGGATAGGGGCAATGAATGCTGACCTACCCAGAAATGCCCTTGTGTTAAACCATTTGTATCTCTCTCACGGTGCCTTTCCATCTATGTTTGTGTTGTTTGCAAATTTAGCTACAACACATTCACTTCCTTACTCCTGTGTTTAACTTAAATAAAGGGAATTACAATGAAATGAGGGCAGAGTTAGCTAAAGTTGTGTGAGTGAATAGATTAGCAGGAAAGGCAATAAACAAGCATTGCAGATATTTAAGGTGATAATTCATGATGCTCTCAACAAAAATGTATCCCATTAAGGAGGAAAGATTCTAAGAGAGGGATATACAATCAATAGCTAACCAAGGATGTTAAGGAGAGTATTAAGTTGAAAGCAAAAGCATATAAGGAGGACAATATTAGTGATTGCCCTGAAGACAGGGATAAATTTAGAGTCCAGCAAAGGAGGATTAAAAAGTTAAGGAAAGAGAAAACGAAATGAGGGCGAACATGAGGAAAATAAAAACTGACAATAAGATTTTCTTTAAAAATATTCAAAAAACGAGATATCAAAAAACAGGTCCCATAGAAAATGAAAATGTGGAGACAATTATGGGGAACAAGGAAATAGCAGAGGAATTAAACAGATATTTTGCATCAGTCTCTGAGGTGGAAGCTAGTTTGAACGTTCCATTAATACTAAAGAATAAAAGGCGATAATTAAATACCATCACTAGAGAAATAATATTAGACAAACTATTGGGGCTAAAGGCAGGTAAGTCCCCTGGCCCTGATGGTTTGCGTCCAAGGATCCAGAAGGAAGTAATTACAGAGATAGTGGATGTATTGTTATAATTGGATTCTGGAGAAGTAGCAGAGGATTGGAAAACTGTCAATGTGACACCCCTATTTGAAAAAGGAGGGAGGCATAAAGTGGGCCAATATGCTGTGACATTAAGCCAATTAAACTAACATCTATTTTTTTGAAAATGTATTGGAATCAATTATTAATAGCAGCAGAACATCTGGAAATTCATAATCCAATCAAGCAGAGATAGCATGGCTTCATGAAAGAGAAATCACGTCTGACTAATTTCTTAGATTTTTTTGAGAAAGTCTCAACCAGAGTGTAGGGAGGGCAACTAGTGGATGTGTTGTATCTGGACTTCCAGAAATTGTTGACAAGGTACCTCACAAAAGGTTAAGTAATATGATAAGAGGTGATATTGTTTGAGTAAATGCATTGGTGTGGATAGAGAATTGGCTGCTGGGCAGAACCTTCTTCAGATTGGTAACCTGTTACCAGTGGGATTCCACAGGGACCAGTGCTGAGACCGCAACTATTTCCAATATATATTAATGACTTGAAGGAAGGAAGTGAATGTGCTGTAGCCAGATTTGCAGACGACACAGACATATATGGAAAGGCAACATGAGAGGGATACAGGGATAGTAGGAACTGCAGATGCTGGAGAATCTGAGATAACAGGGTATAGAGCTGGATGAACACAGCAGGCCAAGCAGCATCAGAGGAGCAGGAAGGCTGACGTTTCGGGCCTAACTCTTCTTCAGAAATGATTTACAGAGAGATATTGATAGGTTAAGTATGTGGGCAAAAAGTTAGCAAATAGAGTGTAACATAGGAAAATGTGAAGTATTTCATTTTGGAAGGTAGAACAGAAAAACAGCATTATTTAAATTGAGAAAAACTGCAGAAAACTGCAATACAATGGAACTTAGGGGTACTTATGCATGAAACACAGAAAGCTCGCACATTGGTGCAGCAGGTAATCAGAAAGACTGATTAAGATTATTTAATTGAGTCCAGTGAACTAATTAATTAATTAATTGATTGATTAAGACTGATTAAGTTTGACTAACAAGAATGTTGGCTTTTCCTGGGTTTGGATTATAAGAATAGGGAATTCTTACTGCAACTGTTCAAGGTGCTGGTGAGATCACATCTGGAGTACTTTGGGCAGGTTTGGTCACCTTATTCAAGAAAGAATATCATTTCATTGGAGGCAGGTCAGAAAAGACTCGTAAGGATGATCCCTGGTATGGAGCGATTGTCTTATGAGCAAAGGCTAAACAGTTTGGGACTCTGCTCACTGGAGTTTAGAAGAATGAGGGTGCAGTCATTGAAATATATCAGATTTTTAAGGGGCTTAACAGCAAAATGTTGAGAGGATGTTTCTCCTCATGGGTTTGTCTAGGATCAGAGGACATAGTCTCAGAATAAAAGGGAGCCAATTTAAGACTGAGTTGAGAAGGAATTTCCTCTCTGAGGGTTGTGAGTCTTTGTGAGTCTTTGGAACTCCTTGCCATAGAGAGCCATGGGTCAGAGTCCTTGTGTACATGTGAGGCTAAAGTAGATGGATTCTTGATTAGTTGGGGAATGGAGAGTTACGGGAGAAATTCTGGAAAGTTGACAGGACAGATCAGCTTTGATCCTATTGAATGGCACATCGTGCTTGAGGAGTTGAAAGGCCTTCTCCTGCTCCTATTCCTTCTGGTCTTATGTATTATGGCAGGGAAATTGATAACATTTTTACAGTTCTGAATGCGAGAGGGAAGTAATGATGCCATTGATTTACCGAAGAATGAGTTGTCGTGAGAAATCCATTTAAGATGGGTAGAAGGAATCTTCCACATCCGCCACAAAGATACAGGCATAATTGGGCACCCAGGTGTGTACTCATAGCTGCACATGTAATCTGAAGGAAGTGAGAGCAGCAAAAGGAGAAATGGTTCAAAGTGAAGATGAACTTGGTCAGCTGAGGAGGGTAGTTGTGGATGGGACAGTTCAGACCTTCTTTCCAGGAAGAGGTAGAATCTTGTCATAGTCAGAGTTATACAGCATGGAAACTGATCCATCAGTTCAACTTGTCCACACTGACCAGATATCGTAAACTGATCTAGTCCCATTTGCCAGCATTTGGCCCATATTCTCTTTAAGCCCTTCCTATTTGTGTACTCATCCAGATGCCTTTTAAATGTTGTCATTGCATCTCCTCTGGCGACTTGTTCCATTCATGCACCACCCTCTACATGAAAATGTTGTCCCTCAGGTCCCTTTTAAATCTTTCCCCTCTCACCTTAAACCTATGGCCTCTGGTTTTGGACTTCCCTACACGAAGGGGAAAAGACCTTGGCTAATCACCCTATTCATGACCCTCATGATTTTATAAACCTCAATAAGGCAACCCCTCTGCCTTTGTCCCTCCATGGGAAAAAAAAGCATCAGCCTTTTCAGTCTCTCCTTATAGCTCAAACCCTCTAAAACCGACAACATCCTTGTAGAACATAGAACACAGAACAGTACAGCACAGTACAGGCCCTTCGGCCCACGATGTTGTGCCGAACTTTTACCCGAAACCTAAGGTCTAACTAACCTCCACCGCTACCTTGTACTATGTTCCATATGCCTATCTAATAGCCGCTGAGATGCCCCTAATGAGGCCGACTCCACTACCGTCTCCGGCAATGCATTCCACGTCCCTACCACTCTCTGAGTAAAGAATCTACCTCTGACGTCTCCCCGATATCTACTTCCTTTCACTTTAAAACTATGTCCCCTCATTAAAAGCTACCTCCACCCTAGGAAAAAGTCTCTGGCTGTCTACTCTATCTATACCTCTGGTCATTTTATATACCTCTATCAAGTCACCTCTCATCCTTCGTTGTTCTAAAGAGAAAAGCCCTAGCTCTCTCAACCTTTCCTCGTAAGACCTTCCCTCCATTCCAGGCAACATCCTGGTAAATCTCCTCTGCACCTTTTCCAATGCTTCTACATCTTTCCTGTAATGAGGCGACCAGAACTGGACACAATACTCCAGATGTGGCCGAACCAGGCTTTTGTCTAGCTGCAGCATAACTTCACGGCTCTTGAACTCAATCCCTCTATTAATTAAAGCTAACACACTGCCTTCTTAACAACTCTATCCACCTGGGTGGCAGCTTTCAGGGAACTGTGAACATGAACCCCAAGATCCCTCTGCTCCTGCACACGGCCAAGAATCTTTTCGTTAACCCTGTATTCTGCTTTCAAGTTTGTCGTTCCAAAATGAATAACCACAGACTTTTCAGGGTTAAACTCCATCTGCCACTTCTCAGCCCAGCTCTGCATCCTATCAATGTCCCTTTGTCACCTAGAACAGCCCTCCGCACTGTTCACAACGTGACCTACCTTCGTATCGCCCGTGAACTTGCTAATCCACCCTTCCACTCCATCATCCAAATCATTTACAAAAATCACAAATAGAAGAGGACCCAGAACAGATCCTTGTGGTACACCACTCGTAACTGAGCACCATGTTGAATATCTTTTGTAAATCTTTTGTGAATCCTTTCAAGTTTAACAACATTCCTGTTATAACTTAGATTGCTTTCATTACAGTTAATGCATTTGGCCTACTATCTCAATCCTACTGCCTAACTTCTTTCTCTCTTGGAGATCCATGCTCATCAATCTGGTCACTCCTTTACCCACGTGTTCCCCTGTTATCAGCATAAATATGATCTTTTCCCAGCTGTTGTCAGTTCTGAAGAAGGGTTACTGTGCTCACAACTGATATTCATGAAGAAATACTGCCATATAAGTTATTAGGATAAAAAGCTGCACCTGATAACCTATACCACGATATTTTAAAAGAGATAGCCGCAAGAAAGTCGATGTAGTGCTTCTGATCTTCTAGAATTTTCCAATTTTTAGAAAGAAAGTCACAAGGAAAAGAACAATAAATTATTTATCATTGAATCTGGCATCTGTAGGAGGGAAAATGTGAACAGGGCTTTACAAACTGAGTGTTGACACGTGCGGTTATGAAGCGAGCATTTGAGATCATGACCTCTGATGCAGCAATGTGTGAGATGTTGGTGAGATAGATCTCTGACAGCTATGAGGCTTCTTCACATTCTTGTACATTTTCTGTAGATGACAATGATCTTATGGAATATTCTCCGATGTCTATTTGCTGCTGCAATAGAGTCCTGAGAAAAGATATTTATTTGTTTTGTTTTAGAAAATTTTCATCAATTCTTCTGGTGTTCACCTCCACCCATGCCAGTCAAAAAGTACAGGATCACCACCACCCCTCATCCTCTCACCCCCCAACCTCCTTTCAACAATCGGATCTTCTTCCCAAAACCCTGTGCTCAACAGCTTCATACTCTGCAAAATATTGCTATGGGATCACACAAAACATAAGTCTTTAAAATGGCATCACTGAAGCACTGACTTCAATCGTAATGATTGTGCAAAGTCAGCACAGTTTTATGAAAATAAAATTGTATTTGACAAATTTGTCAGAGATTTCCGACAAAGTATGTTGCTCGGATAGATAAGCAGAAGCAGTGGAGGGAGTGTTTCAAAATATTATGGTTTCTAAGTTTTGTGAATGTTTCTATGGCATGGATTAAGAATTTTTAAGAAGTTAGTTCTTCAATGTGAACATCATCAAAAAAGCCAGCATTTGTTTTCTATCCCTATTTGTCCTTGTAGCAAGGGTGGTGAATGACCTTCCTGAATCAATGCAGACCAAGGAGTGTAAGAACATTCACAATGCAGTTATGAGGGAGGTCCTGGGTTTTGAACCTTCAGATCAGCACGTCAGTGGATTGATAGTGTTCTCATTCATCCTCTGCCATTTTCCCTTTATACTGCAGAGATTGTATATTTTGTAAGAAGCTTGGTAAGATTGCTTCAATCCATCTTGATATTCTTAATCATCAGCAAAGTGATGGAAGAGCTTATCTACAGTGCTGTGAAGTGGCACTTGCAAAAGAATAACCTGCTCACTGAAGCTCATTTCGGATTCGATGAGGGCTATTTGTCTCTTGATCTCATTATAGCATTGATTCGAACATAGACAAAAGAGCTGAATTCCAGCAGTGAGAATGAATACCCTTAACATCAAGGCAGCATATGATTGAATATGGCATCAAGGAACTTGAGTTTAAGTAGAGAGAAAAGGAAATGGGTGTTGGGGGATGGGCGTGGTGAATTGTCCACTATTTGGAGTGAAACCATGCACAAAAGAACATGGCTGTGGTTGTTGAAGGGCAGGCAGTGCAGGAATCCCCTGTGGCCATCCCCTTCTCAAACAGGTAGACCATGTTGGTTACTGTGGGAGGGAATGGCCTCTCAGTGTAAAATAGCAATAGCGAAGTTTGTGGCACCACGACTGGCTCTGCTGCACAACAGGGGAGGTAAAAGGCTGGGAGACCTTTTGTGATAGGGGATTTGATTGTAAGGGGAACTGTGGCAGCAAATGAGTCTCAAATAGTTGCCTCCCTGGAGCCAGCTTTAAGGACGTCATAGTGCAACTGCAGGGTCTTCTGATAGGGAAGGGTAAACAGCCAGCAGTCATGCTATACGTCTGTACCAACAACATGGGGAAAAAGTGAAGTGAGGTCCTGCAGCAGGAATTTAAAGAGTCGGGTAGTAAATTAAAGAGGAAGACTACTAAAGTTGTAATCTCTGGATTATTTCCAGATCCACATGTAACTAAATATAGGAATAGGAAGATAAATCAGACGAACTTGTGGCTAAAGGGATGGTGTAGAAGGGAAGGCCTTAGATTTTTGGATCATAGTGACAGTCTCCCGGGGAAGTGGGACCTGTACAAGCTGGATTGCATGTGAACTGGAATGCGTTCAGTATTTTTGCTCATGCTGTTGGGAGTGAGGGCGGGATTTAAACTGATTTTGCAGGGCTTGATGCACAGCGTAGATGTTAAGTTGAGAGCCAGGTCTAATCAGATATAGGAGGATGCTAGGTCAATCTAGTAGGAGGAGAAGACGTCGGCAGGATAAGGCACATGGGAGGTCTAGAAAGCTAAATTGTATCAATTTTAATGTAAGGAATTTGACTGGTAAGGCGGGTAAATTTAGAGCATTGATCAACAGAATGGAAAATGATATTGTTGCAATTACTGAGACATGATTGAAGGAAGCTCGACATTCCAGGGTGTAGAAATTTCAGATGGAATGGGGGACAACTGTAAGACGGGTGGGGACGTTGCATAATTGATAAAGGAAATCATCACTGTAGAAATGAGGGAAGATGTCTTTAAATGAGGCCATCTGAGTAGAGCTTAGAAATATAAAAAGGGATGATTACCTTACCAAGATTATACTACATGTCTCCCAACAGTCAGAATGAGATAGAGGAACAAATATGTAGGCAAAACACAAAAAGGTGAGAGAGAACCAGAGTTGTAGTTATAGGGGACTTCAACTTTGCTAACATTAACTCGGATTATTTTCGTGTGAAAGGATTAAATGGAGCACATTTTTAAAATGCATCCGGGAGAGATTTTTGTGGCTGTATGTCAATAGTCTTACCAGAGACAGGGCACACTAGACCTAATCCTAGGAAATGAAGCCAGCCAAGTGATTGAAATTACAGTGGGTAAGCATTTTGGGGCTGGTGATCATAACTCTGAAAGTTTAAAGTTCTTATGGAAAGGGATCACGATAGTGTGGAAGGTAAGTGTTTAAATTGAGGAAAGGCCAATTTCAATATCATTAAAGAAGACCTAGCAAACATAGACTGGGTACTGCTGCTTGCAGTTAAGTCTATATTTGGAAAATGAGAGTCGTTTAAAAATGTATAGTGAGAATTCAGGACCTGTGTGTTCCTCTCAGGATGAAGGACAAGGGCAGCAAGCCTAGGAGACCATGGAAGTTGAGGGATATCAAAAGTCTGATAAAGAAAAAGGAGGAAGCATATATCAGATACAGGTCTTTTAAAAACACAGGAGGCCCTTCAAAAGTACAGAGTGTAGAAGGTTGCATGTAAAGGAAATTAGGAGGGCAAAGAAAATAACTTCGGCAGATGGGATAAAAAAGAAACCCAAAGCTTTTTATCAGTATATTAAGAGTAAAAGGAGAGGGTGGAAGTAATGGCCTAATATATTATAGCCAGACTATTAATCCAGAAACTCATCTTAATGTTCTCTAATGTTCCAGGGACCCAGATTCAAATCCCAGCAAGGCAGGTGGTGGAATTTGAATTTAATAAAAGAAATGGAATTAGAAATCGACTGGTGATCATGAAAACATTGCTGATTGTTGGAAAAACCCATCTGTGGGAAGGAAATCTGCCATCCTCACCTGGTCTGGCCTCCATGTGACTCCACACCCACAGCGATGTGGTTGACTCTCAACCCTTTGAAAACTGCCTGCTGAAATGGCCTAGCTGTTCAACTGCAGCTAGGGGTGGGCAATAAATGCTGGCCAGCCAACATTGCCCATGTCTCATAATGGAATAAAAAAAACTACTGGGGAAAGAGTGGGGCCTATTGGAGACCAAAGGAATAACCTGTGCATGGAGCCAGTGGATGTGGGTGAGGTCTTAAATGAATACTTCTCATATGTATTGGCAGAAGAGAAAGACATTGTAGCTGGGATATCAATTAGGATAGCGAGGTTCTAGAATATGTTAAGATTAATAATGATGAAGTATTAGATGTTTTAGTGGGCATATAGGTGTATAAATCCCCAGGGCCTGATAGATATATCCCAGGTTGCGGAGGGAGACAACGAAGTACATTGCTTGGGCTCTGGTGGATGAATTGCCAGCTGACTGGAGGATAGCTAATGTGGTTCCTTTGTTCAAGCAGGGCAAGGGATAGACCAGGCATTAACAGATCAGTTAGTCTGGCATCAGTGGCTGGGGAATTATTGGAAAAAAATATGATGGACAAGATTAATCAACACTTGGAAAGGCGGGGCTTTGATCAGGGTTAGTTAGCACAGATTTGTTAGAGGGAGATCTTGCCTGGCTAACTTCATTGAGTTTTTTGAGAAGTGACTAAATATATTGATGATGGTAATGCTGTTGACGTGGTTTACATGGACTTCAGTTAGGCCTTTGACAAGATCCCACGTGGATGGCTAGCCCAAATTTTAAGAGCTCATGGGATGCAAGGCAAGTTGGTAAACTGAATCCAAAATTGGCTTACAACCAGGAGGCAAAGGATGATGGTGGAGAGTTGTTTTTGTGATTGGACACCTGTGACCAGCTGTGTACCACAGGGATTTGTGTTGCGACCCTTGCTGTTTGTTATGTACATTAATGACTTGAATGTGAATGTAAAAGGTATAATTAATACGTTTACAGATCACATGAAAATTAGAGTGTTGTTGACAATGAGGAAGACAGTCTCAGGCTACAGTCTATTGATGATCTGCTATTACATTGGGCAGAGGATTGGCTGATGGAATTTAATCCTGATAAACATGAGGTGATAGATAAGGGGAGGTGATGGCTTTGTGATATTATCACTGGACTATTAATCCAGAGACCCAGGTAATGTCCTAGGGACTAAAACAAAAATTGCTGGAAAAACTCAACAGGTCAGGCAACATCTGTGGACAGAAAGCAGAATTAATGTTTCTGGTCCAGTAACCCTTCTTGAGAATCCTACATTCTGGGTTCTGAAGGGTTCAGGGTTCTGAAGAAGAGTCACTGGACCCAAAACATTAATTCTGCTTTCTCTCCACAAATGCTGCCAGACCTGCTGAGTTTTTCCAGCAATTTCTGTTTGTGTTTCTGAGTTCCAGTATTCGTAGTTAATTGTTTGTTTTTGTTTAATATCCTGAGGACCTGGGTTCAAATCCTCCCATGGCAGATGTTGGAATATGAAGTCAATGAAAAGGAAGTCTGGGATTAAGAGTTTAATGTCGCTGATTGTCAGAAAAACCCGTTCGGTTCACTCCTGTTCTTTGGGAAGTACGTCTGCCTCCCTTACCCAATCTAATCTACATGTGACCCTAGACCCCCAGAGATATGGTTGAATCTTAACTGCCCACTTAGCAGTTCATGTGTAGGAGCTTATCAGAGTAGTGTCGTTGGCGCAATCATCTTCAATTTTTTCATCAATGACCTTCTCATCACGAAGTCAGAAGTAGAGGTTTGTTAATGTTTGCACAATATTCAGCATCTTTCTGGACACTTAGACCATGAAATAATTCATTCTCACATGCAACAGATGTGAACAACATCCAAGTTTTACTTTTTCTCTTGTGGTTCGTAGGCATCGGAGGCTAGAGACAGGTAGTAAATACTGGCCTGGCCAGTGACGGCTACATCCTTTGAATGAATATAAAAGAAAATTTGGGAAGTCTATAAAGGGAAGGATATACACAACGAATGTTAGGTTCCTTGGAAGTACTAAGGCCTTGGTGTCCAAATTCATTGATCCCTAAATATGTCAGCACAGGTAGACAGAGTGGTGAAGAAGGCAAAGGGGATGCTTGCCTTCATTACTTAAGGTGTAGAATATAGGAGCAAGGAGGTTTTGTTACAACTTTATGAAACATTGGTTAGGCCACAGATGGAGTACTGTGTGCAGTTCTGGTCACTACACTGGAAGGTCACAATTGCACTGGAGAAGACACGGGAGGTTCACCCGGATGTTTCTTGGGATGAAAATGCTCAGTTATAAGGAGAGACTGGATAGACTTGGGTTTGTTTTCTTTGAAGCTGGGAAGACAGGAGGAGGGGATAACAAGGTGTGGAGCTGGATGAACACAGCAGGCCAAGCAGCATCATAGGAGCAGGAAAGCTTGACGTTTCAGGCCTAGATCCTTCATCAGAAATGGGGGAGGGGAAGAAGGTTCTGAAATAAATAGGGAGTGAGGGGGAGGCGGATAGAAGATGGATAGAGGAGAGGATAAGTGGAGAGGAGACAGACAAGTCAAAGAGGCAGGGATGGAGCCAGTAAAGGTGAGTGTAGGTAGGGAGCTGGGAGGAGATAGGTCAGTCCAGGGAGGACGGATAGGTCCAGGGGGCGGGATGAGGTTAGTAGATAGGAGATGGGGGTGCGGCTTGAGGTGGGAGGAGGGGATAGGTGAGTGGAAGAACAGGTTAAGGAGGCGGGGACGAGCTGGGCTGGTTTTGGGATGTGGTGGGGGAGAGGAGATTTTGAAGCTTGTGAAATCTATTATCTCTAATACAGGAGGAGGATCTGATTGACGTATACTAAGTTAAGAGAGGTACAGACGGAATAGATCATGAAAATTTCTTCCCCATGGCAGACGGGTCTATGACCAGATGGCATACGTTTTAAAGTGAGGAGCAAGTGGTTTCGAGGAGATCTGAGAGAAAAAAAAATTCACCCAGAAGGTGATAGGCACATGAAACATGCTGCCTGAGAGTGTGGTAGAGGCAAGTACTCTCTCAGCATTTAAGAAGCATCTGGATGAGTACTTAAGGTGCAAGGGAATAATAGGTTATGGACCAGGTGTAGGTAAATATAATTAATGCAGTTTGATGTTTGTTGGTTGGCATAGATATGGTGAGCCTGTTTCTTTGTTGTATGACTCTGATTTGCTAATTGTCTCAGCATCAAGTTGTAACAAGACATTTCAGCAGGAATTTATCAGAATAGTGTCATTGGCACAATCATCTTCAATTGTTTCATCAATATCAAAAAGAATAAAAAATCAAAGGAGAAGTACAGCGCAGGATCAGGCCTTTTGGCTCTCCAAGTCTGTGCAAATCATCATGCTCTAACTAATCTAGAAAACAAACCTCCTGCCCTTATTTGGTCCATATCCCTCTATTCCTCCCTAAACATGTAACCATCCAGATGTCTCTTAAATATCGCCAATGTGCCTGCTTACACCACCTCTTCTGGCAGTGCGTTCCAGGTTCCTACCACTCTCGTGTGAAAAACCTCCCTCGCACAACTCCCTTAAACTTTCCCCCTGTCACCTTGAACTTGTGTCCCCTTGTAATTGAAACTTCAACCCTGGGAAAATGCCACTGACTGTCCACCCTGTCTATGCCTCTCATAATTTTGTAGACCTCTATCAGGTCTCCTTTCAGCTGCTGTCTTTCCAGTAAAAACAATCCTAGCCTTTCTAAACTTTCCTCATAGCCAATGCCCTCAAAACCAGGCAACATGCTGGTGTACCTTCTCTGCACTCTGCACTCTCTCCAAAGGTTCCACATCTAAAGCGACCAAAACTACACACAATATCCTTTCATCATAAAATCAGAAGTGGAGGTGTTTATTGATCTTTGAAGCAATTCAAATTAGCCTTTATTGTCACATATACTCAATGAGTACAGTTAAAAATATATACGTCGCCACTCACAGTGCCATCTTAGGTACAAAGGTACCTAGGTACAGCTTCTTTAGTTACAAGATCTTAGAAAATAGAGAAATAAAATGTCCAGCATTGCAGAAAAAAACAATTAGAACCATGGTTTTCCAACCCAGACCATGCTGGTACCTAGCCTCCAGACCCCACCAGGCTCTGGCTCCCTGCACCTTGAAGATCATGAGGCTGGGAGATTGCTTCAGATTGCTTCAGACCCCCATGCAAGGCTGAGAGGACGCCACACCAGGAGACCTCCTGGGAGGCTGCTATAATAGGCAGGGAGACCGCTACGCCAGGCCAGTAGATCGCCATGCCATGCCAGGAGGCCCATTTGCCAGGCTGGGAGGTTGCTACGGTTGGCTGCTGGGCCAGGCTGGGAGGTTGCCATGCCATGCCAGGAGGCTGCTGCACCAGACTGCTATATTGCCATGCCATGCGGGGAGACCGTGCCGCCTGGCCTGGAGGTTGCCACGCCATGCTGGGAGGCAGCTGTGCCAGTTGTCGAAGGCTGGGAGTCGGCCAGAGGCAGGGAGTCATCACTGAAGGCCAGGGGTCATTGGAGGCTGGGAGAGAAGAAGATAGAAAAACATTGAGGATAAAAAAGTGAAGAAAAATAGAGGAAGAATGGGTGGCGTGGACGAGCTCCTGCTGGAGTGTCCTACTCCACAGCCATCATTCCCATATGCAGGAGATGTGAACAACATCCAAGTTTTACCTCTGAAGGGTCCCACCCGAAACGTCAGCTTTTCTGTTCCTCTGATGCTACTTGGCCTGCTGTGTACCTTCAGCTCCACACTTGGATATCTCTGACTCCAACATCTGCCAGTTCTTGCTATCCAAGTTTTATTTCCTCTTTTATAGGTCTTAGGCATTGCTGGCAAGACCAGCATTTATTGCCTTTGCCTAGCTGCCCTTTGGAAGGTGCTGGTGAGTTGCCTTCTTGAACTGCTTCTGTCCAAATACTGTAATTGGATCCATAAAGCCACCAGTGTGGGGATTTCAGGATATCGATCCAACGATACTCAACGAATGATGATATATTTCCAAGTCAGGATGGTGAGTGGCTTGGAGGTGAACTTTCAGGCAGTAGTGTTCCCTTACATCTGCTGCCCTTGTCCTTCTAGATGGATAGTGATCATTAGTTTGGAACTCATCTCCACCTACCTAGACTCCATTTTCACCCCCTTGGTCCAGGAACTCCCTACCTACGTCCGTGACACCACCCACGCCCTCCACCTCCTCCAGAACTTCCAATTCCCAGGTCCCCAACACCTCATTTTTACTATGGACCTCCAGTCCCTATATACCTGTATTCCCCATGCTGATGGCCTAAAGGACCTCCGCTTCTTCCTGTCCCGCAGAATGGACCAATCCCCCTCCACTGACACCCTCATCCGCCTAGCCGAACTCGTCCTCACCCTCAACAACTTTTCTTTCAATTCCTCCCACTTCCTACAGACAAAGGGGGTGGCCATGGGTACCCGCATGGGCCCAAGCTATGCCTGCCTCTTTGTAGGTTATGTGGAACAATCCCTCTTCCGTACCTACACTGGCCCTAAACCCCACCTCTTCCTCCGTTACATTGATGACTGCATCGGCGCCGCCTCGTGCTCCCACGACGAGCTCGAACAGTTCATCCAATTCACCAACACCTTCCACCCCAACCTGAAGTTCACCTGGACCATCTCCAACACTTGTCTCTCCTTCCTGGACCTCTCTGTCTCCATCTCGGGCAACCACCTAGAGACAGATGTCCATTTCAAGCCCACTGACTCCCACAGCTACCTGGAATACACCTCCTCCCACCCACCCTCCTGCAAAAATGCCATCCCCTATTCCCAATTCCTTCGCCTTCGCCTCCGCCGCCTCTGCTCCCAGGATGAGACATTCCAATCCCGCACATCTCAAATGTCCTCATTCTTCAAGGACCGCAACTTCCCCCCGACAGTGGTCGAGAACGCCCTCGACCATGTCTCCCGCATTTCCCGGAACACATCCCTCATGCCCCGTCCCCGCAACAATAACCAAAAAAGAATCCTCCTCGTCCTCACATACCACCCCACCAACCTCCGGATCCAACGCATCATCCTCCGACACTTCCGCCATCTGCAATCCGACCCCACCACCAAAGACATTTTTCCCTCCCCACCCTTATCTGCCTTCTGGAGGGACCACTCCCTCCGCGACTCCCTTGTCCGCTCCACACTCCCCTCCAGTCCCACCACACCCGGCACTTTTCCCTGTAACCGCAGGAAGTGCTACACCTGCCCCCACACCTCCTCCCTCACCCCAATCCCAGGCCCCAAGAAGACTTTCCACATCAGGCAGAGGTTCACCTGCACATCTGCCAATGTGGTATACTGCATCCGCTGTACCCGTTGTGGCTTCCTCTACATCGGGGAAACCAAGCAGAGGCTTGGGGACTGCTTTGCAGAACACCTGCGCTCAGTTCGCATCAAACAACTGCACCTCCCAGTCGCGAACAATTTCAACTCCCCCTCCCATTCCTCAGATGACATGTCCATCCTGGGCCTCCTGCAATGCCACAGTGATGCCACCCGAAGGCTGCAGGAACAGCAAATCATATTCAGCCTGGGAACCCTGCAGCCCAATGGCATCAATGTGGATTTCACAAGCTTCAAAATCTCCCCTCCCCCAACCACATCCCAAAACCAGCCCAGCTCATCTCCACCTCCCTAACCTGTTTTTCCTCTCACCCCAAGCCACACCCCCATCTCCTATCTACTAACATCATCCCGCCCCCTTGACCTGTCTGTCCTCCCTGCACTGACCTATCTCCTCCCTACCCCCGTACCTACACTCACCTTTACTGGCTCCATCCCCGCCTCCTCGACTTGTCTGCCTCCTCTCCACCTATCCTCTCCTCTATCCATCCTCTATCCGCCTCCCCCTCTCTCCCTATTTATTTCAGAACCCTCTTCCCCTCCCCCATTTCTGATGAAGGGTTTAGGCCCGAAACGTCAAGTTTTCCTGCTCCTCTGATGCTGCTTGACCTGCTGTGTTCATCCAGCCCCATGCTTGTTATCTCTCATTAGCTTGGAAGGTGCTGTCTAAGGATTGAGTTATGCCAGACACACATTGTCATATACCATCTCCAAGAAGTGAATCTAACTTTTGCCACTTGACATTCAATAGCAATAACATCACTAAATGCCTCAGAATTAACTCCTGCGGGGGAGTAACTATTGACCAGAAATTGAACTGGACCAGCCATCTAAATAATGTAGTTACACAAACAGGTAAAAGATGGGAATTCTAAAGTGAGTGACCAACCTTCTTTCTACCCAACAGCTGCCCACCATCAACTAGGCACAGGCCAGAAGTATGATGGGATACTCTCCATTAGCCTGGATAAATGCAACTCCAACAGCACTCAAGAAACTTGTTACAATTCAGGACAAAGTAGCCGGCTTGATTGCCTTCTCATCCGCCACCTTCACCTCAAACTTCCTTTAACCACTGCCGGACAGTGCTAGCATTACATATCCCTTTGAGATGCAATGCAATATCTCACCAAGGCTCCTCTTGCAACACATACCAAACCCATGACCTCTATCACCAAGAAACACAATGGCAGCAGATGTAGGTTAATACCACCAGACAATCCAGACATCATAATCCTATATTTGATCAATGTTAAACTACCTTTCTTATCAACTTTCTAGTCATCTGGTTCCATAGATACTAATCTTCAGTTGTGAAGACAGTTAGGAGAAGTTAGGTCTGTTTTCCTTGGAGAGTACAAAGCCAAGAGGAGATTTAATAAAAATATTCAAAATCATGGCGTGGTTGGACAGATTAGACTGGGAGAAACAATTCCTTCTCAAAAAAGGATTGAGAATGAAATATACAAAAGAAAGGGATAAGAAAAAGAAACTGTTGTATGAGCAAAAGCTGTTGCACAGTGAATGGACTGCCTGGAAAAGTGGTGGCGGTAGGTTCAATAAAGCATACAGGGTTATGGGTAAAAGGAAAGGAATGACACTGAGCCATGAGTTAATTTGAAGAATCATTATCGATACGATAGGGCGAATGGCCTACTTCTATGCATAACAGTTTTTTGATTCTGTCATCTAATATTTCTGTTTATGGTAACAAAGTGTGGAGCTGGATGAACGCAGCAGACCAAGCAGCATCGTAGGAGCAGAAAAGCATTTCTGATGAAGGGTCTAGGCCCGAAACGTCAAGGTTTCCTGCTCCTATGATGCTGCTTGGCCTGCTGTGTTCATCCAGCTCCACAGCTTGTTATCTCGGATTCTCCAGCATCTGCAGTACCTATTATTTCTGTTTATGGTGACATGTTTTGTTATACGTTGTGTTCTACAGGTTAGCTGCAGTGAATGGGCAGACATTTTAGCTCCTAAAGCTGGATATATTGAAAAAACTGTGGACAAATTGGTGGATATATTTATTGAAATCTCTGAAAGAATTAACGACACCACAAAATCTGATGTTGAGCCTGGTAAGGAAAATGCCATTTCAAAGGCACTTATAACCTATGAGATTAGAGTAGTCAAACTGGAGGTACTTAGAATTAGAATTTAGAATTATTGTCATGCATGTTCAAGTACAGAAGTACAGTGAAAAGTTTAGAATGTCACCTCTCATGGTGTCATCTTAGGGACAAAGTACCTACGTACACATCTTAAATACATAAAGAGGAGTAACAAAGAAAATAAGTTGCATTACCTTACAGTGATTCATGGTATAAGTTAGAAATAAGACAGAGTGAAAAAGATAAATGTTACAGTCTGATAAGCAGATTACAGATAAACATTACATTGCAGTAGATCAGCTCAGGGGCTTCCACACGTGGTTTGACCAGCCTCGCAATCTGCTGACCGTCTGTGCTGGACCCCAGTCCAACAACCATCTCCATTCCACTCCCTGCCTTCAGCCTGCTGCACACCGGCTCTCAGCCGCTCCGCTCACTCCAGGCTACCAGCCTACTCTACTTGGGCTCTCAGGCATTCCGCGCTGCTCCAGGTCTCCAGCCCACTGTGCTCCAGCACTCAGCTACTCAACAGCGCTTCAGGCTTTCAGCCTGCTCCGCTTGACTGTCAGTTGCTCCAGGCCATCAGCCTGCTCCACTCTGGCTCTCAGCCACTCCAGGCCTTTAGCCCACTCTGCTCCAGCTCTCAGTTGCTCCACTCCACTCTGGGCTCTCAGCTGCTCCAAGGTAAGTTTTCTTATTAAAAATAGACTTTAAAATCTTAGAAAAAAAGTGGGAAGGAAAGAAAAAAATAGAAAAGAGAAAAAAAGCGGACAGATGAACAAGCCCTACGCTGAGGAGTCCGGATGCTGCCTACCCTGCCGTTGCCATCTTGGAAGCCACAATCGTTGTTATCATTCAAAGTATGTTGACTTAAGATATATTTCTAGTCATCTTAAAGAATTGTCAATATAGTGCATAAGTATTGAAAACTCTGCTGATATTAATTGAAATAGTTAGAGAAATTAATAATTAACAGGGACACGATTTGATTCTGTCTTAGAAATTTGTTGTCATTTACCAAAGTCTGATTAATGTTTGAGACACGCTCCTGTGCCTGTCCATTTTGAAAGCAATTGAGAACTAGCAACCCACAGTGCAGCCAATTAAATTCCAGTTGAGCTAAGATTACTGCAGAAAATAAATATTCATGATGTAGGGGCAACATTTTTGTATGAGTAAAAGATTGGTGAGCTAACAGGCATAGGTCATTTTCTGGTTAGCAAGATAGACAAATGGCATGGCAGGGACTGGTGCTTTATCTCAACTGCTTTTAATTTATACAAATGACTTGGATGTTTGTACTAAAATTGAGGTTTCCAAATTTACTGATGACACAGGCATGAAACTTCCTTTTTATGCCCAGTCAATTACAAGCCTATATAATCACTCATCCTGTGAAATGTATGGCTTAATCTGAATTTATTTGTATGGATTACCTCACTCAATAACGTGCTTTTTCAGAAGTTATTGCTCATTTTTAATTGCTGGGCACAATCACTTGGGCACAATTGCTTCTACTAACAAATCAAATTAACTTAAATTACGCACCCTTTCAGACAAAATGTTTCCCTATATTTTGCCAATTATAGCAAAGTCACAGCACAAATTGTCAAAAATTTGTAGAAATGACAGCACATAGCAATGCCATTTGGCCTATTATGCCTGTGCTGGCCCATTGAAAGATCTATCCAATAAGACTCTCTTTTGCTACTCATTCTCTATCACCCTGTAATTTATTATTGAATTTGCTTCCACTACTTTTTCAGGCAGCGTGTTCCAGATCAAAAATAATCACTCAGACAGTATAAGTTCCCTGGGGTTGTTAATTTGATCCAGTCAGGGAGCCGTGGCTGATGTATAAAATCTGGAATTAAGAGTCTAATGATAACCATGAACCAACTGTTGATTGTGGGAAAATCCTATCTGATTCATTAATATCCTTTAGGGAAGGAAAATGCCATCCTTACCTGGTCGGGCCTACATGTGACTCCAGACCCACAGCAATATGGTTGACTCTCAACTGCCCTCTGGGCAATTAGGGACGGGCAATAAATGCTGCCTGATCAGCGATGCCCTCATCCCGTTAAAAACAAAGAAAAAAAGATTAGGCAGGAGCTATGGAGAGTTAATTGGGAGGAGTTGTTATCAGGCAAGTCCACATTTGACATCTGGGAATTGTTTAAAGACCTGCTGATGACAGTTCAAGACTGGCATGTTCCACTAAAGAAGAAGGACAAGAATGGCAAGGTAAGGGACCCTTGGATGACAAGAGGTTGTGAATTTAGTCAAAAGGAAAAAAGAAGCATAAGTAAGGTTTAGGAAGCTAAAATCAGACAGGGCCTGTGAGGAATATAACAAAAGCAGGAAAGAACTCAAGCAGGGAATTAAGAGAGCAAGAATAGGCCATGAAATGACCTTGGCAAATAGGGTTAAAGAGAATCCCAAGGCATTCTATACACACAACTGTGCTATACAGTTCTATGTTCTGAGGAAGGGTCACCAGACCCAAAATGTTAACTCTGATTTTTCCTGTTCAAGAGAGGTGGGTTGCACCTGAACTGGAGGGGGCCCAATACCCTGGCAGCCAGATTTGCTTGTGCTGCAAGGGAGGGTTAAAACTAAATTGGCAGAGAGATGGGATCCTCAACAGCAGGGAGGCAAGTGCAAGGCTGGAAGGAGATACAGTAATCAGAAATAGCAAGTTGAAGACACAGGTCAGGCTGGAACATGACAGACAGCCAGGATTGCCTGTTGGATTAAATTGCATCTATTTCAAAGTAAGAGGGCTGACAGGTAAGGCCGATGAACTCAGGGCGTGGAAGGGTACATGGGACTGGGATATTATAGCAATAACAGAAACATGGTTAAGGGAGGGACAGAATTGGCAGCTTAATGTGTCAGGGTACAGGTGTCTTAGGCAAGACAGAGGTGGAGGAAAGAGGGAAGGGGGAGTTGCATTTTTGATTAAGGGGAGTATCACAGCAGTGGTCTGAGATGGAGTAACTGAGGGATCATCCAGTGAGGATTTGTGGATGCAGCTAAGAAATAAGAAGGGGATGGTGACGTTATTGGGGCTGTACTGTAGGCCGCCAAAGAGTCAACCGGAATTAGAGGAACAAATATGTAGGGAGATTGCGGAGACTTGCAGGTGCAATAGGGTTGTCACAGTGGGGGGATTTTAAATTTCGTAGCATAGACTGGGACTGCCATAGTGTTAAGGACTTAGATGGGGTTGTATTTGTTAAATGTGCTCAAGAAAGTTTCCTCAAGCAGTTCATAGAGGGTCCTACTCAGGAAGGGGCAAAACTTGACCTACTCTTGGGAAATAGGGCAGGACAGGTGACTGAGGTGACAGTGGGGGAGCACTTGGGACCAGTGATGATAGTTGTATTCACTTTAAAATAGTTATGGAGAAGGACAAAACTGGTCCACAGGTTCAGGTTCTAAACTGGGGCAAGGCTAATTTTGATGGAATTAGACAGGAGCTTGCAGGGATTGATTGGAGTAGTCGTTTGCAGGCAAAGGGACCTCTGGCAAGTGGGAGGCTCTTAAAAGTGTGGTAGCTAGAGTTGAAGGTCTACATGTTCCTGTGAGGGTGAAGGGCAAGATTGGCAGGAGTAGGGAACCCTGGATGACAAGATATACTGAGGCTTTGACCAGAAAAAAGGAGGAGGCATGGCTCAGATACAGGCAGCTGGGACCAAGGAAATCCCTGGAGGGATATAGGGGATGCAGGAGTTTACTGCAGAAGGAAATCAGGAGGGTGAAAAGGAGGCACAAGATAGCTTTGGCTGAGAAGATCAGGGTGAATCCAAAGAGATTCTTCTTGAAGTATATTAAAGGAAAAAGGATAACTAGAGAGAGAATAGGATCCCTCAAGGACCAAAGTGGATATGTATGCAGGAGATGGGCAAGGTCCTCAATGAATATTTCTCCTCTGTGTTTACAGTGCAGAAAGACATGAAGAATTGGGAACATGGGAAAGTTAGTAGCGATATCTTGGGGACAATCCATATCACAGCAGAGGAGGTGTTAGAACTATTAGAAAATATGAAGGTAGATAAATCTCCTGGTCTTGACCAAATATATCCAAGAACCCTGCAACAGCCTAGAGAAGAAATTGCAGGGGTCCTGGCTGATATATTTGCATCATCGTTAGCCACGGGTAAGGTCCTGGAAGACTGGAGGGTAGCAAATTTCGTGCCCTTATTCAAGAAGGGCATTATAATACCTGGGAATTATACAGAGAAGATATACATGCATTTGGAAAGACAGGGTCTGAATAGGAATAGTCAACATGGCTTCATGTGTGGGAGATCATATCTCACAAATTTGTTAGATTTCTTTGAAGTGACCAGGAAGGTTGATGGGGGCAGGACAGTAGACATTGTCTAAATAGATTCCACATGGTAGGCTGCTCTGGAAGATTAGATGGCATGGAATCCAGGGAGAGCCGGCAAATTGGATACAGATAGTAAAAGTGGAAGGATGCTTGTCAGTTTGGAGGTCTGTCACTAGTGGTATGCCTCAGAGGTCGGTGCTGGGCCCATTGCTGTTTGTTACCTGTATCAATGATTTGGATGAAAATGTACAAGGCATGATTAGTAAGTTTGTGGATGACACTAAAATAGGTGGCATTGTGGACAGTGAGGAATGTTATCAGAAATAGTAGCAGGATTTTGATCAGCTGGGGAAGTGAGCTGAGAAACGGCAAATGGAGTTTAATATGGGTAAGTGTGAGGTGTTACATCTTGGAAAGTCAAATTAAGGTAGGAATTTCATGGTGAAGGTAAGGCCTTAAGGAGTGCAGTGGAACAGAGGGACCTTGGAATTTAGGTGCATGGTTTTCTAAAAGTGGAGTCACAGGTAGACAGTGCAGTGAAGAAGGTATTTGGCACTCTGTCCTTCATCAGTCAGGGATTTGAAGATAGAAGTTGGGAAGCTATGTTGCAATTGTACAGGGTGTTGGTGAGGCCGCACTTGGAGTATTGTGTTCAGTTTTGGTTATCTTGCCATAGCAAGTTTGTTATTAAACTAGAAAGC
The DNA here is from genome assembly GCA_024137785.1 of Ginglymostoma cirratum. NCBI lineage: Eukaryota > Metazoa > Chordata > Chondrichthyes > Orectolobiformes > Ginglymostomatidae > Ginglymostoma > Ginglymostoma cirratum. The sequence goes on along the minus strand of JAHRHZ010000279.1, from coordinate 3,118,432 downwards.
ATGCAGAAGAAATTTACGAGGGTGTTGCCAGGACTCAAGGTACTGAGTTATAGGGATAGGTTGGACAAGCTAGGACTTCTTTCTCTGGAGCATAGGTGACCTAGGGGGGATCTTATAGAAGTGTGTAAGATCATGAGATCTAAGTCTTTTTCCCAGGGTTGGGGAATCAAGGACTGGAGGGCATCAGTTTAAGGCAAGAGGGGAAAGAATAAATGGGAACCTGACGGGCAACTTTTTTACGCAGAGGGTGGTACACATATGGATTGAGCTGCCAGACGAAGTGGTTGAGGTGGGTACATTAACAACATTTAAAAGGAATTTTGGCAAATAAATGGATTGGAAAGGTTTAGAATGATATGGGCCAAGTGCAGGGAAATTGGGTTAGCGTGGATGGACATTCTAGTCAGCATGGACCAATTTGGGCCGAAGGGCTTCTCTCCGTGCTGTAGGATTCTATGACTTCTGTGATAGTCCCACAGAGCAGAATACAACTCGGCCATTAGTACCATCACTTCCGCGAGTTTTATTCTTTCCAAAGGACTCGAGGGCCTTGGTGAGATCATCCAGAGAAAGTGGCTGGTCCAGCCTCTCCCACTTGCTATTGTCTAAGACCTCTGTGATAGAGGACAGGAACAACTGAGAGGCCGTGCTGTCAGTGGGTTTCATGTCATACAGTCTGGCATAAAAAGATTTGCTGATCCTCAGGATGTCAGACTGAGATGATGTTACTGAGCTGTCTTCCTCATTCAGGCTGCTGAGCACAGAGCTCCCTCTATGCAACTTCTGGAATAAGAAATGCGAACACACCTCATCCTTTTCCATGGAACGGACCCTGGACCAGAAGATTATCTTGGAGACCTCTAAGATAAACAGCGAGGCTTGCTGGCTGTTCACCTGGAGATCATCCGTGACATCGACCCCCATGGTCTGCAGCAGGAGCAGGTTCTGCATATTTTTCTGGAGTTTAACAGCTTTCCCACCTCTTTCTCAACTTCTCAACATCTTTAAGGATGAACCTCTTGACGTTCACTTTGATTGTCTCCTACCAGTCCACTGGAGACTCAAAGAGGGGTTTCATGGTTTTCCAACCTATCATCCGTTTTGAGCTCCTGTATGCATTCTGGGGTGAACCATTTAATGTTCAGTTTCCATGTTCCCTTGCCAGCCTGCTGGTCGTCCTGTCGGTGACAGTCGGCCAGCAAGAGGCAGAGAAGAACACCATCTTGACATTGGTGGATCTAACCGAGAATGCTCAGGACACAAACAGGAAATCTAATCTTGAGCGGATAGACCCGTCTGGCTGCGACCAGGTATATCTATGCCGTGCTCCATCTGCAGGGGTGCTGAAGACTTCATACAGCTTGACGTCTTTGACCATTTACATCAGGAATCTGACGTGGTGTCCAGTTGGCTGTCTGCCCCTCTAGATTGTCCATCTGCATTGATGATGCAGTTGAAGTCTCTGCCAGAATGTCCAGCCTGGACATTGCCAGCATCAGTGGAAGCTTACTCCTTACTACCAGGACATACACATTAATTAGTCTCAGGGGAGAGTTCCTGTGTATGACATCTGCTACGAGGAGGCACCCGCCAACCACCTCCTTAACTTTGGAGATGGTGAAATTGCCTCCTCACAGCAGAATACCCAGGCTGGAGATCAGCAAATATTGCCCCCCCCCCCCACCCCAAACCAAATCAAAGACCCATGGGGTCACAAGCTCGACCATTTCCTATAGCTACTGAGGTGCAGTATCCTGCACTCCTGCAGAAACTAGAGGTCTGCTTTGACATTGGCCAGGTAAGCCAACATGGAAACACATTGTGTGGTAAATTTAACGCTACACACCTTAATACACTCAGGATTTATACAATTGTTAGAAACGCTAAGTCTGTTTACCCAAGGTCTAATCACTGGAGCAGTCCCTGTATCCCTGTGGTGTGGGAAAACTGTTGGACCCTCGAGGTGCTGAGATCGCAGTCCTATTCCTCCTTGGGGGCATTGCTCCCGTCTGCCATCATCCGGGCGAGGGTGAAGCCGGGAAAGTTTGGTTCTGAGTCTGACTGAGGGACTGTCATCCCCTCTTCCTTACGCAAAGCCTCACTGCTCCCAGTTGCCTGGAGCTGTGCTGTGGAGGGACATTGTTGGTTCCCGGCAGTTAGGGATTGCATTTTACTTGGCCCCCTGCGACAACCAGCATTTTCTGGTTGAGAAGTGCTCCTCTCCTTCTTCCCGATGGTCTTGATCCACTTTTTCTGTTGATGGCCCCCTCTCCATTCGTCTTTTTCATCAGAGGAGCTGCTACTGTGACCATTGTGCAGCTGCCTCTTCCCATTATGTTGTAGGCTTGTTGGGGCCTGGTGTGTGAGGTTTTCTTTTTTGGTTTCTCTTTACCATTTTCCACTCCCCTGACTCCTTCGTTACCTCCTCCATGTACTCTGGCTTCTTGGGTAGAGGTTGTGACTGTCGCTGTGTCACTGTGCTGGCTTCCTGTCTCTCCTCTCCAGCTTGTCTCTCCTTCTGTTTGATCCTTACTTCATTTTTCTTGCTGGAGGGTGATACCTTTCCGTCCTCCGGGGGAGGCTCGGCTCATGTTTTTACTGGTCACCATCTGATTGTACGTGGTCCCCTTCCCCGTCTTGGGCAAGCCTTATACAGGTGACCAGCTTCCCCACACAGGTTACAGTTCTTTGTCTGTTGGCAGTCTTTGGTCCCCATTCTCCTTGCAGATCCTTCACAGGGACACATTGCATTCTGCTGCCATGTGCCCTGACTTTCCACAGGTTCGACAGACTCTGGGCTGCCTCGTGTATGTCAAATATTCTTGGCTCTTCTGATTGCAAAGCTGGATGGTGGGTGCAGGATGCTTCTGTTGGCATCTGCCCTCAGGGTTACCGTGAGCTGCCATTTGCTGTTCCAGATCCTGAAGGGTTCAATCACATCAATGTTGCTGCTTTCCAGTTGCACATACCTTCCTAGGAAGGTCAGGACATCTGCTGCTGGCACATGGAGTTTATACATATGGATGGTGACCATCCAACTCCTCTGTGCAAGTAACACAAATAGTGGTATTCTAGGCAGAGGAGAGAGGGAGGAGGGGGAAGAGAGAGAGAGAGAGAGAGACAGACAGGACCCTCACCTCCTTTCTCCCTGAATTTCTTCAGGAGGTGCTTAACTTGCTTCACACTGCAGTGGGTCACGTCAAAGTACCTGCCGCTGGGGAAATCCTGCAGGCAATAGATGTCTGCTGCTTGGAACCTACAGAAATCATAGAATCCTCTTCACAAAAAAGGTCCGATCAACCTGTGTGCCTTCGTCCACTTTCTTTGCAGTCACCGTGACTGTGTGGCAGACCCCCTGGCCTGGGGTGCAGGCACTAGCAGGAGCCTTAGCACTGGTTGGCTGGTCAGTCACTGAACTGGTGTTGGGTTTGATTGGCACCAAATCCACAAGTATCAATTCTATCCAGTAGCCAGCATAAAGATCCACCAATTGTAGCTCAGCTGAATGAATGATCTTCCAGATTCTGCTCACAATCCAGCATTGAGAAGTCTAGTCCCAGAATGCAAACAAGTGATGTCTCAGCAAAGTTTCTCTGCTGTCCTCTGTTGGGTGCTTTGACCTTTGAGTAACTATACTACAAACTTTCCCGCAAACCAAAAAATGTCTATTAACCATTATTTTTCTGTTTTCTATTCCTCAGTTAATTTTGTATCCACGTTACTACTGTCCCTTTCATTCAATAAGCCGTAACTTTTCTCACATGTCTGTCATGTGGCACTGTACTAAAACTCTGTTTTGGAAGTCCATGACGTTACATCAACTGCATTGCCCTTACCCACCCTCTCAGTTACTCTTTCAACACAGATGATATCGCATGAAAATGATGTATATTTGACCTAGCTCCTTTCCCACATGTCCAGCTGTTCTTGGAGTAGGGAAATAACTTCTCCTTACCATCGAATTCTATTCTTAACTTCCTGACTGAGTCAGAGATGGGTGTTTCTTGCTAAGATTTTGTTGTCCAATTGAATGCACTTTTATTGAATGGTTGAATGCTTTTTCTTTGAATGATTTCCACCGTTCATTTGCTATCATACCTTTTAGCCTATTTACCCAATTAATCTTATCCCGTTCTCACCTCATACTTAGGTTTTGTTTAAATGTAACATAATTGTACATAATTGGAATATGTAAATTTCAAAATTAGTACAACTCAATACTATGATTACTACTCTCAGGGGGTATATTACTATAACATTTATTAACCACCAGACCCACAGCAATGTGGTTGACTTGCAACTGCCCTCTGAAATGGCCTAGCAAGCCACTCAGATGTACCAATAGCTACAGAAACTCAAAGAAATGAAACTGGACGGATCACCTGGCATCGACCTAGGCACCGGAAAAGACAATGGCAGAAACAGCCCTGTCGACCATGCAAGGTCCTCCTCACTAACATCTGGGGGTTAGTTCCAAAATTGGGAGAGCTATCTCACAGACTAGTCAAGCAACAGCCTGGCATAGTCCTACTCTCAGAATCATACCTTACAAACAATGTCGCAGACACCATATTCACCATCCCTGGACATGTCCTGTCTCTCACCAGCAGGACAGACCCAGCAGAGGGGGTGGCACAGTAGTATACAGTTGGGAGGGTGTTGTTCTAGGAGTGCTCAACATTGACATCGACCCCATGAAGTCTCATGGCATCAAGTTAAACAAAGAAACCTCCTGCTGATTACCACATACCGTCCTCCCTCAGCTGTTGAATCAGTACTCCTCAATGTTGAGCAACACTTAGAGAAAGCACTGAGGATGGCAAGGGCACAAAATGCACTCTGGGTGGGGGATTTCAATGTCCACCACCAAGAGTGGCTCGGCAGCAGTACTACTGATCGAGCTGGTCGGGTCCTAAAGAACATAGCTGCTAGACTGGATCTGCGACAGGTGGTGAGGGAACCAAGAAGAGGGAAAAACATACTTGACCTCATCCTTACTAATCTGCCAGCTGCAGTTGCATCTGTCCATGACAGTATCGGTAAGAATGACCATCGTATAGTCCTTGTGGAGACGAAGTCCCACCTTCACATTGAGAACAATGTCCATCGTGCTGTGTGGCACTATCACCGTGCTAAATGGGACAGACTTTGCACAGATCTAGCAACTCAAGACTGGGCATCCATGTGGCGTTGTGGGCCACCAACAGCAGCAGATTTGTACTCCAACACATTCTGTAACCTCATGCCCAGCATATCCTTCACTCAACCATTACCATAAGGCCAGGGGATCAACCCTGGTTCAATGGAAAGTGCAGGAGGGCATGCCAGGAGCAGCACCAGGCATACTTGAAGATGAGGTATCAGCCTTTTGAAGACACCAAGCAGGACTACATGCACACCAAACCGCAAAAGCGGCAAGTGATAGACAGAGCTAAATGACCCACAACCAACGGATCAGATTTAAGCTGTGCGGTACGGCCACATCAGTTGTGAATGGTGGTAGACAATTAAACAACTCACTGGAGGAGGAGTGTCCACAATATCCCCATCCTCAATGGTGGAAAATCCCAGCAGATCAGTGCAAAAGATAAGGCTGAAGCATTCGCAGCAATCTTTCAGCCAGAAGTGGCGAGTGGACGATCCATCTCAGCCTGCTCCAGTTGTCCCCAGCCTTACAGATACCATCTTCAGCCAATTCGATTCACTCCACGTGATATCAAGAAACGGTTGGAGATGCTGGGTACCGTAAAGGCTACCAACCCTGACAACATTCCGGCAATAGTACTGAAAACTTGTGCTCCAGAACTTGCCACTCCCCTAGCCAAACTGCTCCAGTATGGTTACAACACTGGTATCTACCCGACAATGTGGAAAATTGCCCAAGAATGTCCTGTACATAAAAAGCAGGACAAATCCAACCCGGCCAATTACTGCCCCATCAGTTTACTCTCAAACATCAGTAAAAAGTGATGGAAGGTGTCACTAACAGTGCTATCAAGCAGCACCTGCTCAGCAATAACCTGTTCAGTGACGCCCAGTTTGGGTTCCTCTAGGGCCACTCTGTTTCTGACCTCATTATAACCTTGGTTCAAATATGGATGAAAGAGCTGAATTCCAGAGGTGAAGTGAAAGGACAACCCTTGATATCAAGGCTGCATTCGACCCAGTGTGGCATCAAGGAGCCCCAGCAAAACTGGAATCAATGGGTATCAGGGGGCAAACGCTCCAGTGGTTGGAGTCATACCTGACACATATGAAGATGGTCGTGGTTGTGGGAGGTCAATCATCTCAGCTCCAGGGCACCTCTGCAGGAGTTCCTCAGGGTAGTGTCCTAGGCCCAACCATCTTGAGCTGCTTCATCAATGACCTTCCCTCCATCACAAGGTCAGAAGTGGTGATGTTCACCGATGATTGCACAATGTTCAGCACTATTTGTGACTCCTCAGGTACTGAAGCAGTCTGTGTTCAAATGCAACAAGATCTGGACAATATCCAGGCTTGGACTGACAAGTGGCAAGTGACATTCGCGCCACTCAAATGCCAGGCTATTACAATCACCAGTCAGAGACAATCTAACCACCGCCCCTTGACATTCAATGGTGTTACCATCAGTGAATCCCGCACTATCAACATCCTGGGGCTTACTATTGATCAGAAACTCAACTGGATGCACAACAGTAATTGAGTGGCTGCAAGAACAGGCCAGAAGCTGGGAATACTGCGGCAAGTAACTCATCTCCTGACTCTTCAAAGCCGGTCCACCATCTACAAGGCACAACTCATGAGTGTGATGGAATACTCCCCACTTGCCTGGATGAGTGCAGCCCCAACAACACTGAAGAAACTTGACACCATCCAGGACAAAGCAGCCGCTTGATTGGCACTACATCCACAAGCATTCATTCCCTCCACCACCGACACTCAGTAGCAGCAGTGTGTACCATCTACAAGATGCACTGCAGAAATTCACCAAAGGTCCTCAGGCAGCACCTTCCACACCCACAACCACTTCCGTCCAGAAGGACAAGGGCAGCAGATATATGGAAACGCCATCACCTCCAAGTTCCCCTCCAAGTCACTCTCAATCCTGAATTGGAAATGTATCGCCATTCCTTCACTGTAACTGGGTCAAAATCCTGGAATTCTCTCCCACTCCAGGGGTTCAAAAAGGCAGGTCACCACCGCCTTCTCAAGGGCAACTAGGGATGGACAAGAAATGCTGGCCAGCCAGCGACACCCACATCCCACAAAATGAATAGAAAAAAATACCTAGAATCAGTCCAGTCCACTATCTACATGGTACAAGTCAGGCATTAGACAGAATATTCCCCATTTGCTTGGATATGTACAGCTCCAAAGACACTCTGGAAGCTTGACACTATCCATGCCAGAGCAGATTGCTTGATTGGTGCTACATCCACAAGTATCTTTTAGATGATCTTGTCTACCCTTTAGAATTCCTACAATGTGGAAACAGGCCCTTCGGCCCAACAAGTCCACACCGACCCTTGGAACGTCCCACCAGACCCATCCCCTTATAACCCACACACAACCCTGAACACTATGGGCAATTTAGCATGGCCAATCCACCTAGCCTGCACATCTTTGGACTGTGGGAGGAAACTGGAGCACCCAGAGGAAACCCACACAGACACAGGGAGAACGTGCAAACTCCGCACAGACAGTCACCTGGGGCTGGAATTGAACCCAAGACCCTGGCGCTGTGAGGCTGCAGTGCTAACCACTGAGCCACCATGCTGCCCTATCCAGGGATTCTATCCAGTAGCAGCAGTGTGTACTATCTACAAGACGCACTGCAGAAATTTACCAAAGATTCTTAGACAGCACCTTCCAAACCCATGACCATTTCCCGAACCACTTTTTGAAGGACAAGTGCAACACATACAGAGGAACACCACCACATATAAGTTCTCCTTCAAGCCACTCAACAATATGACTTGGAAATGTATCATCATTCCTTCACTGTTGCTGGATCAAAATCCTTCCCTAATAGGATTATGGATCTACTTCCAGCACATGAACTTCCAACAGTTCAAAAAGGCAGCTCACTAGTACCATTCCAACTGCAACTTGAGATGTGGAATAAATCTTGGCCAGCCAGTGACGTGAAGGTCCAATGACAGAATAAAACAAAAATTCCAAAAGTATTGTTGACATAAAAAGCTGCTGATAAGTTCATTGCTGAAATTTTTGGGTCTGAAATACAATGCTAAGCTCCACTTGTACAAGTGATCCAGAGCTTAAAATGCATCACAGTTTCCATTTGAGGCCAAACCAGTGTCTTATAACGTTTAACATAATCGCTTAACTTTCATTCCCTAGTCACCTATTAATAAAGCCAATAAACTTTTTAACAACCTTCTCAATTTGTCCTGCCACAAACTGTGAATGTGCACCCTCAGCTTTCTTTCCTTATGAGATGTTGACATTGCCTGCGAGTCTTTTATTCCCTTGAGACAGTTGTGGGAGACTGTCTTCTTGCAAAACAAGAACCTTTTGCCGTAAATATACACACAGAACTAATAGGGAGGGTGCTCCCAGGGATAATGAAGGATCACAGTCCTTTTCAAAATTAGGTTGAGTGTGGCATAGTGGAATTTGCAGTAGTGATATTCCCATGCTCTTAAAACTTTCCTTCGTGTTTGTAGAGTTCAAGGATTTTAAAGATGCTGTCAAAGGAACTTTGGTAAGCTTATGCGAAACATCTTGTAGGTGGTACACACTTCTTTGTCTATTGGTGGAGGGGCTAAACGTTTAAGGAAGTGAATGTTTTCCAATCAAATAGACTGCTTTATCCAGGGGATGGCACACTTCTTGAAGGTTGGAACTTAACTGGTCTTAGCCAGGCAATTTATGAAGATACTACGACTTGAAGCAATGTATTTTGTCCTGGTTTTGTTTTGAAGAGAGGATTTAAGGCAAAGGTGATGAGCAATGTACACGGAGCCACTAGCGTAAACAGTTTGTGAGGCCTTGGGGTTTGTTTAAAAAAAAAAGTTGGCACAACAAAAGCAGCCTGAAAGAGTGTGATCAAGTTCTCTCAGAATCAGGATTTTCAGTTTGTTTAGTTTTACAGTAGCAATTGCTGCCGCGTCTTGAAGATGTGGGAGCTGCTTTTCCTCTCTCAGTTACAGCTAAAAGCTGGGGTTCTCTTCCTGCTGCTGGAGTTGCATGTGATATAATCTGTTTTTTCTGAATTTTCCTTTGTCAAGAGTGTGTTAATGGGATGTTACTATGTTGGAATGGTTAATTAGCAATGCTTATATCAATTATTTTGTTAAGCATTTTGATAGAGTTACAGCTAAACCAATTCATTTCTTTCTTTTGTTGTATTTTAACTATAGTGTATGAATAAAGTGTGTTTTGCTTCAAATCTGATAGTTTGAGCTGTCGAATTGCATTCAGAATGCAATGCCTTACACACCTTTAAAATAAGAAAATGTTTAAAGTTTTTGAGAAAATTTGTTGCTCGGGTTGTGGATGAGGTTGTATGCTTGCTTGCAGAGCCAGTGTGCTTGGTTACAGATGTTTTGTCACCCTGCTAGGTAACATCGTCAGTGCACCCCTGGTGAAGCATTGGTATTCTGTCCCCCTTGTTACTTATATGTCTCAGTTGGCTGGGGTTGCTGGTATCACCTCGGTTCCGTTTTTCAGTGGTTTGTATATTGGGTCCAGTTCAATGTTTTTGTTGATGGAGTTCCAGTTGGAATGCCAGGCCTCCAGGAATTCCCTGGTATGGGAGATAGTAGGAACTGCAGATGCTGGAGAATCTGAGATAACAAGGTGTAGAGCTGGATG
>JAHRHZ010000279.1:3076999-3103613 GCA_024137785.1 Ginglymostoma cirratum | reverse complement strand
CATTTTCTCCAATAGCCTACCATGTGGAACCTTATCAAAGGCTTTACTGAAGTCCATGTACATCACGTCAACTGCCCTACCCTCATCCACATGCTTGGTCACCACCTCAAAAAACTCAATGAGGCTTGTGAGACACGACCTGCCCTTGATGAATCCATGTTGACTATCTCCAATCAAATTGTTGCTTGCTAGATGATTATAAATCCTATCTCTTATATTCCTTTCCAAAACTTTTCCTACAACAGATGTAAGGCTCACTGGTCTATAATTACCTGGGTCATCTCTACTTCCCTTCTTGAACAAGGGCACAACATTTGCAACCCTCCAGTCCTCTGGTACTAAACCTGTAGCCAAGGACGACTCAAAGATCAAGGCCAAAGACTCCGCCATCTCCTCCCTAGCTTCCGAGAGCATCCTTGGAAAAATCCCATCCGACCCAGGGGATTTATCTACCTTCACACCTTCTAGGATTGATCACACCTACTCCTTACTGACCTCAATCCTTTCAAGTCTAATAGCCCGTATCTCAGTCTTCTCCTCTACAATATTCTCCTTTTCCCGAGTGAAAACAGATGAGAAATATTTGTTTAGCACCTCTCTGATCTCCACAGGGTCCACACACAACTTCCCACTTCTGTCTTTGACTGGCCCTATTCTTACTCTAGTCATCCTTTTATTCCCTACATACCTATAACATGGACATTCTAAGCTGGCTAACTATAACTTCTGAGACTGGCTTTCTTAAACTGTTTTTCCATACAGACAGACTATATATACAACCACGACACTTTCCAGTCTCCAGCAAATAATTGGTTCAACCACTGGTAAACTTCATAAACATGCCATGTTTATCACAGTTGGTTTAATCAATTAACATATTAGAATCTGTTCGTTTTCCCTGGAAACGGATTTGTCTCTTCATTTTAAAGATTTTGACATCAGCCTCAGTTTACAGATGCAATTACCATCTTTGATATCTAAACTCTATGATGTTTAGACAGCACAATGCTATGACTAAGCACTGTCCTTCAGACACAGAAACATTAAGACCAGTGGCCTTTCTCATCATTAGATCACCATCTGACCAAGTGTCTTTTTCAATGAGGAAAATTTCATATATTTCTTCTCAGTTAATTTAATTTAGTTTTGGCTAATACAGCAGATTTTAACCCGGAGATTCTATGGACTGAATTTTACAAATGCCAGTTTCATCAAGTTCCATACAGGGTTTCTCCAGTCAAAGCCAAGCAAGATTTTTTTTTGTCTAACCAAACATATTTAATACCTAGAGATAATAGGTACTGCAGATGCTGGAGAATCCGAGATACCAAGGTATGGAGCTGGATGAACACAGCAGGCCAAGCAGCATCAGAGGAGCAGGAAAGCTTGATGTTTCAGGCCGAGACCCTTCTTCAGAAATGGGGGAGGGGAAGAGGGTTCTGAAATAAATAGGGAGAGAGGGGGAGGCGGATAGAAGATGGATAGGTGGAGAGGAGGCAGACAAGTCGAAGAGGTGCGGATGGAACCAGTAAAGGTGAGTGTAGGTGGGGGAGCTGGGAGGAGATAGGTCAGTCCAGGGAGGATGGACAGGTCAAGGGGGCGGGATGAGGTTAGTAGGTAGGAGATGGGGGTGGGGCTTGAGGTGGGAGGAGGGAATAAGTGAGAGGAAGGACAGGTTAGGGAGGCGGAGATGAGCTGGGCTGGTTTTGGGATGCGGTTGGGGGAGGGGAGATTTTGAAGCTTGTGAAATCCACATTGATGCCATTGGGCTGCAGGGTTCCCAGGCTGAATATGATTTGCTGTTCCTGCAGCCTTCGGGTGGCATCACTGTGGCATTGCAGGAGGCCAAGGATGGATATGTCATCTGAGGAATGGGAGGGGAGTTGAAATGGTTCGCGACTGGGAGGTGCAGTTGTTTATGCGAACTGAGCGCAGGTGTTCTGCAAAGCGGTCCCCAAGCCTCTGCTTGGTTTCCCCGATGTAGAGGAAGCCACAATGGGTACAGCGGATGCAGTATACCACATTGGCAGATGTGCAGGTAAACATCTGCCTGATTTGGAAAGTCTTTTTGGGGCCTGATATTGGGGTGAGGGAGGTGGTGTGGGGGCAGGTGTAGCACTTCCTGCGGTTGCAGGGAAAAGTGCTGGGTGTGGTGGGGCTGGACGGGAGTGTGGAGCGGACAAGGGAGTCGCGGAGGGAGTGGTCCCTCCGGAAAGCAGACAGGGGTGGGGAGGGAAAAATGTCTTTGGTGGTGGGGTCGGATTGCAGATGGCGGAAGTGTCGGAGGATGATGCGTTGGATCCGGAGGTTGGTGGAGTGGTACGTGAGGACGAGTTGGATTCTTTTTTGGTTATTATTGCGGTGACGGGATGTGAGGGATGAGTTGTGGGAAATGCGGGAGACACAGTCGAGGGCGTTCTCGACCACTGTGGCGGGGAAGTTGCAGTCCTTGAAGAATGTCCTCCCTCACCGCAGGAAGTACTACACCTGCCCCCACACCACCTCCCTCACCCCAATACCAGGTCCCAAGAAGACTTCCCACATCAAGCAGATGTTTACCTGCACATCTGCCAACGTGGTATACTGCATCCGCTGTACCCTTTGTGGCTTCCTCTACATCGGGGAAACCAAGCGGAGGCTTGGGGACCGCTTTGCAGAATACCTGCGCTCAGTTCGCATCAAACAACTGCACCTCCCAGTCGCGAACCATTTCAACTCTCCCTCCCATTCCTCAGACGACATGTCCATCCTTGGCCTCCTGCAGTGGCACAGTGATGCCACCCGAAGGCTGTAGGAACAGCAAATCATATTCAGCCTGGGAACCCTGCAGCCCAATGGTATCAATGTGGATTTCACAAGCTTCAAAATCTCCCTCCCCCAACCCCATCCCAAAACCAGCCCAGCTCATCTCCGCCTCCCTAACCTGTCCTTCCTCTCTCCTATCCCCTCCTCCCACCTCAAGCCCCACCCCCATCATCTATCTACTAACCTCATCCCGCCCCCTTGAGCTGTCCGTCCTCCCTGGACTGACCTATCTCTTCCCTACCCCCCCACCTACACTCACCTTTACTGGTTCCATCCGCGCCTCTTCGACTTGTCTGCCTCCTCTCCACCTATCTTCTCCTCTATCCATCTTCTATCCGCCTCCCCCTCTCTCCCTATTTATTTCAGAACCCTCTTCCCCTCCCCCATTTCTGATGAAGGGTCTAGGCCCGAAACGTCAAGCTTTCCTGCTCCTCTGATGCTGCTTGACCTGCTGTGTTCATCCAGCTCCACACCTTGTTATCTTATATTTAATACCTACCCCATCCCTATGCATTCCTCTCAAGTCTAGCCCCATTCTACCATTTGCCATACCCAGAACAACTCACTACAGCTGGGATATCACAGAGTAGAATGGCATCCAGGCATCAATGCCATTTTTAAAGGACCGGTGCACCAGGACTGTTAGCCTGGAGCTGCCCAGCGTGGTTCTTGACATTTGCAATGGACATGGAAGAGAAGGGAAATTAAGTGGCCTGCTTTATGGGCAAAGAGCCTGGAGTTTCTGATGGATGGGGTGGTGCAGAGGCAGTACATCCCCTTCTCCCAGGGTGAGCAAAGAAGGCCATGATACCACACCATGCCAGCCAGGTATAAGGTTACCACCCAAGTCTGTGCATTTTCAGCTGGCTGGAGGAATGTACAGTAATATAGGAAGAAGGTAAATGACCTTCTCCATACTGCCAGGATAAATGACAAGATCTTCTCTCTCATACCTCTCACTTATTCCCATCACTGATTCTGTACCCACCTCCCACCAAGGTTCAGGCACTAACACTCCCAGTATTACCTGTAACATCTTCCCCACTCGCTCACAGACTCCCTGATGCCTGACTGCACCAGCCCTGCATTCTCACTGAGCTGTCTACTTACTTGCACTGGAGACCTCCCCTCCTGTATGCAATAATCAAAGTTATGCCACCCATTTTCATGTCCTCTATCACCTTCATCTCTCTTATTCCAGGAGGAAAACAGCTGACAGAAGGGCAGAAAGACTCAAGATATGTGGTGGGCTCATTGACAATAGCTCCTCACTCCTAAAGAGGAGACAATTCTGTCTGTGACTGCCCTGACTGTTTTCAAACCACTGGACAGGAATCGAAAGCTGCCTTTAACTTTCTATGCCTGGATGCTATAACCACAGGCTATCTTCCTGACTGAGGAATGATGGAAACCATGACAGGTTTCCTACTTTTGTGCCTGCTTTAAACTGCATGGCGATGGAGCAGTATTATGAACCTGGTTGGTTGTTGTGAGCATCTAGCTTGGCTCAGCTGAGTGATTGAGCATTAAGCAAACAAGTGAACTGCCTGGGGATGCAACCTGGTCCAGTTCTGAGATGTGTGCATGTCCATGAGTGCAAAGTGACCTTACTTTAACATTGCAATGATAGTTACCATTGCGCCGTGAGGTGCAGCATTAAAGTGCAAAATCAGGCTGTGAGGTGATCAGAGAACTGCTTTGAGGGTTCTCAGAGGCTGACACACATAGATGCCATTGTTCATGGACAAGAACTTTGCTTGACCAGTGTCCTTGGAGTGTGCCCTGAGATTTTAGTGCCTGGTGTCCAATATGGAGAACCTTTGGAGCAAGTGGCAAGTTGAAGTCACCAAGGACCCTGACATTGATATATACTGATCCCTTAGCCTTTGTAGAGCAATTTTAAAAAAATGCCAGGCAATTTCAATGGAGTTTGCTAATTCTGTCTTATCTTTTAAAGATTATTTCCTCAATATTATGGGGAAAAACAATCATCAATGCTTTGTCAACAATATAACTTTGTTTGAATTGTCTATGTATTAAAGGAGATCCAGAGTTAATTCTGTAGGTTATGCGTAATGTGAGAATCAGTATAAACGTATTTTAATTTTGTTTCACTTTACAATGAAGTGCATTTCAAATGGTATTTAATTTTTCCAAGGGTAGAAGCATTTCAAAGGCACTTATTATTTCACATTGCTCAAAGAATTTATGTTTTGATGGATTATCAAAAATAAGTTTATTTACATTTTGTGGACATATCTGGCAATAATTTCTTTAAAAGAGATCTTTGATTGTACACTGTGGTCATTGGAGATCTTTTAAACCAGGCTTCCCAGAAATCACATGACTGGTGATAACTGCTTGCTTTTCTATGGACATTGCCGGAGCTATTTTGACTAATGACTGGCCTGGAGAGGTGCATGTTTCAAATGGCTGTGTCGAAAGAAGCCTGCTAAGAATAAGCTAATCAAACTAATCCCTTCCGTTTCTGAATCACTTCAATGTGAGACCAATTTCTACTTGTGATAGAATGACCGAAAGAATATCTCAATGTTTCTATTTACTGTGCAAGCTGTGTCTCTAAGATTTCAGAGACAATATTGTGTGATTAGTGACTTCACCACTCATACTAGAGCATCTGAGCAACAGACACTGAAATATGAGATAACAAGGTGTAGGGCTGGATGAACACAGCAGGCCAAGCAGCATCAGAGGAGCAGGAAAGCTGACGTTTTGGGCCTAGACCCTTCTTCAGATGTTTTCGGCATGTGTTTTTATGCATGTTTTAGGATATTTAAGGGGAAAAGTATTTATACTTCCACATTACTGACTATGCGTTTGCCAATTATTGATTAGTTATTGATGGTAACCCATAATTGTGTCTGTTAAGAAACTTAGTTTTCAGACCTTGCTGTTTAAAATTTGAAATTGACAAGGTATTTAATTGGTCATCTTGTTACTTAGAATAAGTATTTTTATTTGATGCTATGATCTGTGGAGTAATGGGTCTATCCCTGGTTGCGACACTTGCGACAAACTTTAAGGCAGTCTGTGAAGGGTTTATTAGCTATGCAAACAAGAAGAAAAAAGCTAAGACTAATTTAGTCCATCACTAGCAGAGACAGGGGAGATTATAATGGAGAACAGCGAATGGTGAAGAAATTAAACAATTACTTGTGACTGTCTTCAAGGACAAGAATACGGAAAATCTTGGAGACAGTAAGGACTGCAGATGCTGGAAACTAGAGTAAATAAATGTGAAGGTGGAAAATCACAGCTGGTCAGACAACATTCGAAGAGCAGGAATATCAACGTTTTGGGCCGAAACCCTTCGTCAGGACTCAGTCTTTCCTGCTCCTCGAATACAGAAAATTTCCAAGAAATACAAGACAACCAATGGACTTGTGAAATGGAAGAATTAAACTAAATTAGCATCAGTGATTAGGTAGTATTGAAAAATTACATGGACTGAAGTTTGACAAATCCCCTGAACCAATAAGCAGATACATCATAAAATATTGTAGGAGGTGGCTATTGAAATAATGGGTGCATTGGTGGTTTATCTTTAAAAATGTATATATTCTGGAAATCTTCCTGAAGTCTGGAAAGTTGCAAATGTAACCACACTCTTTAAGAAGGGAAGGAAATGAAGATTGGAGAACTACCAGCCTATTAGGTGATGACAGTAGTAGGGAAAATGTTAGAAACTATCATAAAGTATGTGACAACTGAACGTTAAGGAAATAGTGATAAAATTGGGCAGAATCAACATGGATTTATGAAAAGGTAACCATGTTTGAAAAGCTTTTTGGAATTTTGAAGATTATGATTATTACTGTTAGCCAACTATTTATTTATCACATTCTTATTATTCAAACGTTCATTTTGGGACTAAAGTAACTGGGCCTGTATTCTTTAGGGTTTCAAACAATTGAATGAAACAATTCAATGAAGCTTGTAACACTCTTACAGGACATAACAGGGTGGACACAGATAGGATGTTTGCCTTGGTTGTTCAGTCTGTAACCCTGGAACAAAATCTCAGATTAAGGGCTAGGCATTTAAGACTGAGATATGGAGGAATTTCTTCAAGAAGGTAATGAATTTCTGAATTCCCTTGAGATCTGTGGAAAATCAATAACTGAGCATGGATAAGATAAAAATTTATAGATTTCTAGATGGAACCAATGATGGTCTTATTAGTAAGTGGATCCAGAGTTATGGGAAGATGGCAGGAGAATGGGGTTGAGAAACATTATCAGCCATGATCGAATGGCAGAACAGACTCGATGGGCTGAATGGCCTAATTCTGGTCAAATATCTCATGGTCTAGATTCATAGATTCATACAGTGCACAAAGGGCACATCGTGTTTGTGCTGATATAACTATCACTAAAGGTACGTTAATCCCAATTTTCTGCAACTGTCCCATATCCTTGAATGATATGATATTTGAAATGCTCATCCACATATTTCTAAAGTTTGTTAAAGTTTTCCACCTCCATTACCTTCTCAGGCAGTGCATTCCATGCTGAGCGAAAAAGTTTTTTTCCAAATCCCCTCTGAATCTTCTGTCCTTTACCGTAAAACTATGCCCACTCATGATTGACTCCTCAACCAACAGGAACAACTCTCTAATCACCCTGTCCATAATCCTCATAATCTTGCACAGCTCAATCATGTTCCCTCCCCACCCCATTCTTCTTTGATCTAGAGAAAACAATCCAAGCATGTCTTGTCTCTTGTTATAGCTCAATTTCTCCATCCCAGGCAACATCCTGGTGAACTTTCACTGTACCCCCTCTGGAGCTATCACATCCTTCCTGTTGTGAGGTGACCAGAACTGCACACAGTACTTCTGCGAGCTTCTGCTGTGACCTAACCAATGCTCTGTACTGCTCTAACATTACCACCTTGCTCTTATACTCTATGCCATGACTGATGAAAGCAAATGCCCCATATGACTTCTTAACTATCCTATTCACGGGCTTTGCTGACTTCAGGGGTCTGTGAATAATTACCCCAAGATCCCTCTGTTTCTTTAAGCTACCCAGTGTCCTGCCATTCAAGAAATAGTCACTCATCTTGTTTCTTCTTCCAAAGTGCACCACCTCACGCTTATTAGAGTTAAATACCATCTGCCACTGGTCTGCCCAATTGACCAACCAACTACATCTTTGTGTAACCTACAACCATCTTCTTTCCTATTAACCACTATCAATCTTGGTGTCATCTGCAAATTTGCTTAACATCCCCTTCCCATTTTCATTTTTATCATTTTTGTGTATAACAAACAATAAGCATTCCAGTACTGATCCTTCTGAAGAAGTTTCTAGGCCTGAAACATCAGCCTTCCTGCTCCTCTGATACTGCTTGGCTTGCTGTGTTCATCCAGCTCTACACCTTGTTATCTCAGATTCTCCAGCATCTGCAGTTCCTACTATCTTGTGATACACCGCTGGGCACTAGCTCCCAGTCACCCAAACAGCCTTCTAACACTACCTTTTCTGCCCTATTACTAAGCCAGTTTCTGAACCATCTCACTAAGTTTCCCTGAATTCCATGTGCTTTAACCTTCTCAATCAGTTTCCCGTGTCGGATCTAGTCAAAAGCTTTGCTAATATCCATACAAACTGTATCAACTGAACTTCCCTCATCCAAACACTTGATCACATCTTCAAAATATTCTTAAAACCTTGTTAGACATGACCTCTCTCTGACAAAGCCATGCTGATTATCGCTAGTTTAACCATGTCATTTCAAGTGGGTATTAATTTGCTCCTTTAGAACTTTCTCCAATAGTTTCCCTCCCAATCATGTGAGATTTGCCTGTCTGTAATTTCCTGGTTCATCTCTACCACTCCTCTTATAAATTAGCTGTCCTCCGGTCCTCAGGCACTTCCCCCATGACAGAATTAAAGACTTGTGTCAGAGCCCCTGCAACTTCCTGCCTCGCCTCCCACAGCAGCCTGGGATGCAATTCATCCAGGCCAGGGGATTTGTCTGTTTTTAAGCCTGATAGAGCTTCTAATATCTCCCCAATTCTTACGTCAAACTGTGCACGTTCCTCACAATCCCTTTTCCTGAGTTCTGTACCTTTCCACAGTGAAGAAAGAAGAGAAGAAGTCATTTAACACCCTTCCAATTTCTTGCAGCTTCACACACAGGTTTCATAAGTTTGCAGACAATACAAAGATAGGTAGAGGGACAGGTAGTATTGAGGATGTGGGGAGGCTGCAGAAGGATTTGGACAGGTTAGGAGAGTGGGCAAAGAAGTGGCAGATGGAGTACAACATGGGAAAGTATGAAGTCATGCACTTTGGTAAGAAGAATAAAAACATGGACTATTTTCTAAATGGGGAGAAAATTCAGAAGTCTGAAGTGCAAAGAGACTTGAGGGTTCTAGTCCAGGATTCTCTCAAGGTAAGCGTGCAGGCTGAGTCAGTAGCCAGGAAGGCAAATGCAATGTTGGCATTTATTTTGATAGGACTTGAATATAAAAGTAGGGATATACTCCTGAGGCTTAAGAAGGCTCTGGTCAGGCCACATTTGGAGTATTGTCTGTAGTTTTGGGCCCCATATCTCAGGAAGGATTTACTGGCCCTGGGGCAGGTTCAGAGGAGGTTCATGCGAATGGTCCCATGAATGGAAAGCTTAACGTATGAGGAGTATTTGAGGACTCTGGGACTATACTCATTGGAGTTTAGAAGGATGAGGGGGCATCTAATTGAAACTTACAGAATACTGAATGGCCTGGACAGAGTGGATGTTGGAAAAATGCTTCCATTGGTAGGAGAGACTAGGACCCGAGGGCATAGCCTTAGAGTAAAGGGAAGACCTATTAGAATGGAGATAAGGAGAAACTTCTTCAGCCAGAGAGTGGTGAATCTATGGAATTCACTGCCACAGGAGGCTGTGGAGGCCAGGCTGTTGAATACATTGAAGACTGAGATAAATAGGTTCTTGATTAACAGGTGGATCAAGGGTTATGGGGAGAAAGCAGGAGAATGGGGTTGAGGAACTTATTAGCCATGATGGAATGGCGGAGCAGACTCAATGGGCCGAATGGCCCAATTTCTGCTCCTATGTCTGATGGTCTTTTGGTCCACTTTGATCCCGAATGGGCCGTACTCTTTCCCCAATTAACCTCATCTTTTTAATGTATTTATAAAGTATCTTAGGAATCTCCCTAATCCTGTTCACAAGTCCTTTCTTATGCCCCCTTTTTGGTCTTCTAATTGCTTCCTTAAGTTCCCTCCTGCACTTCCTGTATTCCTCTAGGGCCGCAGATGAATTGCTCCCTTTGGATTTGCCAAAAGCCCTACTCTTCTTTATCCAGACCTGAATTGTCCTAGACATCCAGAGTTTTCAGTCTAAGGGATTTGGAAATAATGCAGTAAAGTGTTGTTGAGGGAGACAGTTAACCATGATTTAATTGAACAGTAGAGCAAACTTGACAACCTAATCTTGTTCATGTATTCCTTCTCTGTCTTCAAATCTGAAACGCTCTCTCTAATCTGCCAACCAGATCCACCCTCCTTGGATCTCCTGGTTGTGTGTTCTCTGCAGCTAACCTTTTCTGAGTGTTGAGGACGTTCCCCAGCTGACTCTGCTGTGACCTTTATCCCTCAGGATTTCCTGCTGGATAGCCTGCCTCTTTCTCTGTAACTGGTCAGCTGGTGTGTGGGAAATAGACTTAAAATATCCTAACACCATTTGGCTTTTGAATTTAGCAAGCTCCATCTTTCCAGCTTCCCTCCTGGAAATTCATTGCCCTCCTTACTCTCTGTAAGTCAGAGTTCATAATGTATAATGGATAGAGGGTGAAAGCACAAATGAATGATTCTCAGAGTAAGATAATTGCCAAGTTTGAACATTTCCATTTGAGACTACAAAATTCTGTTAAATTAATATTGGTAAATGATAATTTAGACAATAGGTAATTAGGAACTTGTTATTTATTCTTTAAATTTTTTTTCCTTCATTACATATTTGTGTGTTCCAGGATATTAAGGAACTTTATGCATATTTCAGCCATCAATTGCTGGATGCTTTGGTGAAATCTACACACCTGTCATTGGAAATTTTCAAACGAAGAGTTTTCAAGTAAGTGTTTTCACTGAATTTCTATTTCTTAACTCCATATTTTTAAATATAGTAGTAATTCTATAAAGAGCACTTTCCAAAAATTACACTTGCCTATGGTGGATTTCAAAATGTTGTCTAAAATATTTAGTGGCTGACAAGCAGTGGCAAATATGTAAAGAACTGCTACAATGTCTACAACATATAAACATTTCCTTCCGGCACAAACAACTAATGGGAAAGGTGAATCCACAGTAGCTAACAAAAAAAGAAATTAAAGATTGCATGGGGTCAAAACAAGCATCTTATAAGGATGCCAGATGAAGTGATAAGCCTGAGGAACTGTAGAAATGTAGAACCAATAACACTTCCTCTACCCCACAGTTATCCCATCCAATACTTCACACTCCTCCTCCTGAGCCACAATATTTTGCATTGACCACCTCTTTGACATCAGACAAAGGAATAGGTAATGGTTAGCCTGGAAGAATCAATAGCTCCTAGATGGGGGCCATTAGTAGCTGACAATGGGTGGTTGTGATAGCAGCCCATGTGATGACAAGGCCTGGTGTATAGGGGTTGGGGTAACGACATTGGAGAAAGTGTTTGATATTAAGTCTTGAAGGCTGCAGGGTTCCCAAGAGGAAAAAACAGTGCTTCATTGGAGCACTGCAGCAAGCCCGAGACAGAAATGTTGGCCAGGGAATAAGATATTGTGTCGAAATGGCAGGCATTTGTGCAAAAGTCATTTGCACAAAAATTCATAATTTTATAGACTTCAGACAGGCCTCCCCTCAGCTTTCTCTGCTTTGAGGAAAATAAGGTAGACAAACAGGAGGCTGGAAGAACACAGCAAGCCAGGCAGCATCTGGACGAAAGGAGCAGTCAACATTTCGGGTATTATCCTTCTTCAGGACTGGAGAAGGGTAATACCCGAAACGTTGACAGCTCCTTTCCTCCAGTTGGCCTGCTGTGTTCTTCCAGCCTCCTGTTTGTCAACCTGGATTCCAGCATCTGCAGCTTTTTTTTAAGGAAAATAACCCCAGCCTATCTCTTCTGCACCATCATTGGTGCAATCATACCCTTCCTATAGTGCGGCATAAAGAACTGGACACAATACTTAATAAAAACCGAAAGAACTGTGGATGATGTAAATCAGGAACAAAAACAAAGTTTCTGGAAAAGCTCAGCAGGTCTGGCAGCATCTGTGAAGGAGAAAGCAGAGTCAACGTTTCGGGTCCGGTGACCCTTTCTGGGTCACCGGACCCGAAACATTAACTCTGTTTTCTCCTTCACAGATGTTGCCAGTCCTGCTGAGCTTTTCCAGCAACTTTGTTTTTGGACACAATACTTCACCTGTGGCCTAACTAGTGTTTTATACAGCTCCATCATAACCTCCCTTTGACTAATAAAGGCAAGTATCCTATATCCCTTCTTAACCCCATTACTTCCAAGGACCTATAGGCATACGCACAAAGATCTCTCTGTTGTTCTGAACATCCCAGGGTCCAACCATTCATCATGAACCCCATTGGCCTTGTCAGTCCTCCCAAAATCCATCACCTCATACTTTTCAGAATTAAATTCTATTTGCCACCTTTCAGACCATTTGACCAGCCTGTCTTTATCAATTTGTAGTCTAAGACTTTCTTCCTCACTATTTACCACACCATTAACTTTCATGTTTTCTGTGGACTTGCTGATCATACCCTCCATATTCATGTCTTGATTATTAATGTACACTATAAACAGCAAGGCACCCAGCACCAAACCCTACAGACAATAACTGAATACAGGCTTCCAGTCGCGAACAAAATGTTTGACCATCACTCTCTGCCTCCGGCTACAAGACAATTTTAGATCCAAATTGCCCAGGATCCAATGGCCTCTTACCGTCTTGACCAATGTCCCATGCAAAACTATGTCAAAAGCCTTACTAAAAACCATGTCAACTGTATCTACTTCACTATCCTCATCTACACATCTAATCACCTCCTTGAAAAACTCAAACTCTTTCATTAGACATGATCTCCACCTAAAAAGTTATGCTGGTTATCCTTAGTTAACCCACACCTCTCCAAGTGAAGGTTAATTCTGTCCCTCACAATGTTTTTCCAATGGTTTCTCAATGTTAGATTCACTGGCTTGCAATTTTCTGCCTTATCCCTATCACACTTCTTGAAGTATCACATTAGCTGCCTTGTAGCCCTTTAGCACCTCTCCTATGACCAAAGAAAATCTGAAAATTAAAGACAGAATCCCTGTAATCTCCTTTATATCAGCTGGGGTATATCTCATCTGGGCCTGGGGATTTATCTGCTTTTAATGAATATCCTGATTGGTCCTGTTGGGATTTTTTTTTAAACTTCTGTTAGGTCTCTTCGTTGTCCCGTTTCTAAATATGAAAGTGCAATGTCTGAACACGCTTCTTCTGAAGAAACTTCACTGGACCCAAAATGTTAACTCTGATGTCTCTCCACAAATGTTGCCAGACCTGCTGAGTTTTTCCAGAAATTTCTGTTTTCATATCATTATCATATCATCTTACTTGGTGATTATGTATTTTTAAATGTATGCATATTATTTGATTTAGCACAGCAGGCAGAAGAGGACTTTATGGTTATTCAAACAATGTTGAAGAGTTTGCTCCTTTTTTGAAGGCTGAAGTGCGCTTGGCAATTCCAAATGTGGTATGTTATTTTTGCAATCTATTTGGACTTGTAGAAAATTTTAAGAGAATGATAAAATCTATTATAGATTCATTCTGGTCAGTTTTGACATTTTGCAACAAATCCATTGCCTCAGTGAAGAGGTCAGAGCTGCTTTCTGCTGCCACTATGGACACAACATTTAGTTAATCAGTTCTCAAAGGTTCTACATGCCATGAGATTTGGGTGTCAGAGTTCAGGACTGAGAGGCTGCTCTCTTAGACCATACTGTCCCTACTTTGAATATATTGCATCTAAGTTTCTGTCTTACCCAAGAGTGATGATTGTCTGAACATCTGGAGTTCCAATAAATGAATACAAAGATACAGATCACTGATCTTTGTCCCACAGCTCTCTAGTAGAGTTGTTCAATCCTTTCTTTCCAGAGTTTTTTTCTGCTATCAATGTTGCATCGCCTTATGCATCATCATATCATTAACACATGACATTTATATTTCAAGAACTATGTTGAGGCCTTGGCCACTGACAGGCAAACCTAGCAAGCTGCCCATCCTGAACATGCAATTCTTCTGCTGACCACCAGATTCAGTTCAGCATAACAGCAGATGGCCCGGTGAGCATTAACTTGGGAAGATGGAAGGGTCACGATTGCAGCATCAACAGTCCAGATTTCTTTTGTAAGGCTCAGAACAGCAGTTAGAATTTAAAACTTACCCATGGACAGGACTTTTCCATGTGTGGTTGAAGTGTGGTTGTGAGTAAACTCCATAACTACCGCAACAGGGATGGAATGAATTTTCTCACCTGATCTGTTTTCACCGAATTAATTTACAAGTGAGATTTTGAATATGGTTCTCAGAGAAATTCATGATAACTGAGATTGAAGTTCATGCCATTGTCAGTGCCTTCAAGGTTTCACACCTCTTGTACCATATTTAAATGCCAGCTGTACACCACTTCAGACAATGCAAACCCGGAATGACACCTTACATTTTGCTGTTTGGCACTAATCACCAAAGAAAAGGCTCTGAACCATTTTCCATTTAATGAATGGTGATCTGGAGTTGTTTGTGGTCACAATGATGGAGATAAGGTCAGTCCACATCCTAGCCTACCACCACATGGATGGTACACCACCAGACACAACCAACCTAGACCCAAATAGCATTTCAGGTCAATACAGGACTTCATCTGAGGCAGGCTGCCCATCAGATAATACAAGAATGTCAATGATCTTCTCCACTCCGTAAGGATAAGTACCACCACCTACAAGGAATATAAGAACAGGAGTTGGCCATTCAGCCCTCACAACTGTTTCACTATTCAATGAGATCATGGCAAATCTATGACCTAACTCCATATACCTGCTTTTGGGACCCTACTCCTTAATACCTTTGCAGAACAAAACTTTATCTATCTCAGATATGAAATCAGCAACCGATCCAGCATCCACTGCTGCTGTGGAAGAGTTTCGAACATCTACCATCCTTGGTTCATCTTAACATCTCCTGAATGATCTGGCACTAGTTCTCAGACTATGCCCTCTAGTTCTGGAATTGCTAACCAGTGGAAATAATTTATCTTTAAGCACTTTGTCATTTCCCGTTAATATATTGAAGACTTTGATCAGATCACCCCTTAACCTTCTAAACTCTACAGAAAACAGGCCTAATTTATATAATCTGTCTTCATAATCCCTGAGTGGCTTAGTGGTTAGCACTGCTGCCTCACAGTGCCAGGGACCTGGGTTTGATTCCACCCTTGGATGACTGTGTGGAGTTTGCACATTCTCCCTGTGTCTGTCTGGGTTTCCTCCAGGTGCTCCAGTTTCCTCCCACAGTCCAAAGATGTTGCAGGCTAGGTGGATTGGCCAAAATAAATCACCCATAGTGTTCAGGAATATCCAGGTTAGGTGGGTTATGGGTGATGGGTCTGGGTGGGATACTCTGAGGGTTGGTGTGGACTTGTTGGGCCGAAGGGCCTGTTTCCACTCTGTAGGGATTCTGTGATAAGTCCAGGTTTCATTCTGGTAAAGTTACGTTATAGTCCCTCCAAGGCCAATATATCATTTCCAAGGTGTGCTACAAAGGTCTATTCTCAGTACTCCAAGTAGGGTATAATCAGGGTTTTGTATAACTGCAGAATAACTTCTGCATTCTTGTTCTCCAGTCCACTTGATTATTTTCTGCACCTCATAGAATCCCTACAGTGTGGTAACAGGCCCTTCGTACCTACAAGTCCACACCGACCCTCAGACATCCCAGCCAGACCCATCCCACTATAACCCACCTAATCTACACATCCCTGAACACTATGAGCAATTTAACATGACCAATCCACCTAACCAGCACATCTTTGGACTGTGGGAAGAAACCGGAGCACCCGAAGGAAACTCACACAGATATGGGGAGAACACGTAAACTCCACACAGACAGTTGTGACTGAGGGTGGAATTGAATCTAGGTTCCTGGCTCTGTGAGGCAGCAGTGCTAACCACTGAGCCACCATGCCGCCCACCTGTTCATGACATTTTAAAGATCTATGCACTTGAACTGCCAAATCTTTGGACATCCACAGTATTTAACTTTATACTAAATAGAAAGTGCCATGATCTATCCTTTCTTGGTCCAAAATGGATATCCTCACAGTTGTTTATATTGAACTCCATCTGCCACAATTTTGGCCATTCACTTAATCTATCATAATTTTATACTTCCATCTACGCTGTCTACAGTGCTACCTAACTCTGTGTCATAAGAAAATCTGGATGCTCACTATCCTTCCTGATTACCTGTTGTACCTGTGAGCCAGCTTTTTGTGTTTTGTGCACAAGTACCCTCAAGTCTCTTTGTGTTACAGTTTTCTGCTGTTTTTCCCCATTTAAATAATACTCCGTTCTCTTGTTATCCCTTTCAAAATGAATAACTTTACATTTTCCCACCGTATACTCCATTTGCTAACTTCCTGCTCACTTAACCTAACAATATCTCTCTGTTATAATGCAGTGTAGAGCTGAATGAACACAGCAGGCCAAGCAGCATCAGAGGAGCAGGAAGGCTGACGTTTCGGGCCTAGACCCTTCTTCAGAAAAATGTTAACTGTTAACTGTTTATGTGCCTCTCGCAACCTGCCTTTCCCCCTGTTTTTGTGCCACCTTCAAATTTGGCCACTGTAAATTACCTTTCTTTCTCAAATCATTAATGTATATTGTTAACACTTGTCGTCCCTGTGGAACCCTACTGGTTACAAGTCACCAAGTTGAAAAAGAACCCGTAATATTCAGCTCCGGTCTGTGTGCAAACAGGATCCTGACCTTCCCGTAGCCAGTCATTTTAGCACAGCAGCCTGCTCGCATGCCCTCATGTCCATTCTCAGTGAATCACAGCACAAACTGGAGTTACAACACCATCTTCAGACTAGGCACTTTACAGCCTTCTGGACTAAATTAAATTGTGAACCATTTCTTCCCTTTCTTTTAGCTTGTTATTAACTCCTCCTGTCCCCCATTCCAGTTATTATCCTTTCGTGTCTGGCAGGAGACATGCCATTCATTGTTCTGCCATTCTCACATTACGATCACTTAATCTGAACTATTAACATATTTTCTTCACCAGCACGCTACACCCACCACCTACACGCAACCCCCAAACTATAGCATAAATACTGTCCCCTCCACACTTCACTTCAGCTCTGATGAAGAGTCATCTAGACTTGAAACATTACTTTCTGTCTTTCCATGGATGTTGTCTGACCGGCTGTGATCTTCAGCAATTGTTATTTTTGGCTCCAATATTCACTAACAGGTTCCTGCCCATTAACCAATTCTCTGTCCACACCAGTTTACTACCTCCAACACCATGCTCTTATCTTGTGACTTTGTCTTTTGTGAGGTACCTAATTGATTGTCTTCTTGAGATCGAAATACAAGACATTTACTGGTTCCCCTCTATCCACTCTGCTTAAGATTTCCTTGAAAAGCTGTAATAAATGAGACTTAATTTAATCAAGCAGAGTCAGCATGGATTCACGGAAGGGAAATTATGATTTCCCAAATGTTCTGTTATTACTTCCTTAGTAATTGATTCTGATATTTTTCCAACATCAGAGATAACAAGGTGTAGAGCTGGATGAACACAGCAGGCCAAGCAGCATCAGAGGAGCAGGAAGGCTGACGTTTCGGACCTAGACCCTTCTTCAGAAATTTGGGAGGGGAAGGGGCTTCTGAAATAAATAGGCAGAGAGGGAGAGGCAGATAGAAGATGGATAGAGGAGAAGATAGGTGGAGAGGAGACAGACCGGTCAAAGAGGCAGGGATGGAGCCAGTAAAGGTGAGTGTATGTGGCGAGTTAGGGAGGAGATAGGTCAGTCCAGGGAGGACGGACAGGTCAAGGGGGCGGGATGAGGTTAGTAGGTAGGAAATGGGGGTGGGGCTTGAGGTGGGAGGAGGGGATAGGTGGGAGGAAGGACAGGTTAGGGAGGCGGGGACGAGCTGGGCTGGTTTTGGGATGTGGTAGGGGGAGGGGAGATTTTGAAGCTTGTGAAATCCACATTGATACCATTGGGCTGCAGGGTTCCCAAGCGGACTATGAGTTGCTGTTCTTGCAACTTTCGGGTCGCATCGTAGTGGCATTGCAGGAGGACCAGGATGGACATGTTGTCTGAGGAATGGGAGGGGGAGTTGAAATGATTCGCGACTGGGAGGTGCAGTTGATTAGTGCGAACCAAGCGTAGGTGTTCTGCAAAACGATCCCCAAGACTCCACTTGGTTTCCCCGATGTAGAGGAGGCCACAACGGGAACAGTGGATGCAGTATACCACATTGGCAGATGTGCAGGTGAATATCTGCTTGATGTGGCAAGCCTTCTTGCGGCCTGGGATTGGGGTAAGGGGGAAGTTGTAGGGGCAGGTTTAGCACTTCCTGCGGTTGCAGGGAAAAGTACCAGATGTGGTGGGCATGGAGGGGAGTGTGGAGCAGACAAGGGAGTCACAGAGAGAGTGGTCCCTCCAGGAAGCAGATAAGGGTGGGGAGGGAAAAAAGTCTTTGGTGGTGGGGTCGGATTGCAGATGGCGGAAGTGTTGGTGGATGATGCGTTGGATCCAGAGGTTAGTGGGGTGGTACGTGAGGATGAGGGGGATTCTGTTTTGGTTGTTATTGCGGGGAGGGGGTGTGAGGGATGAGTTGCGGGAAATGCAGGAGACACGGTCAAGGGTGTTCTCGACCACTGCTGGGGGGAATTTGCGGTCCTTGAAAAACGAAGACATCTGAGATGTACGACTTCCGCCATCTGCAATCCGACCCCACCACCAAAGACTTTTTTCCCTCCCCAACCTTATCTGCTTCCTGGAGGGACCACTCTCTCTGTGACTCCCTTGTCCGCTCCACACTCCCCTCCATGCCCACCACATCTGGTACTTTTCCCTGCAACCGCAGGAAGTGCTAAACCTGCCCCTACACCTCCCCCCTCACCCCCATCCCAGGCCGCAAGAAGGCTTCCCACATCAAGCAGCTGTTCACCTGCACATCTGCTAACGTGGTATACTGCATCCGCTGTTCCCGTTGTGGCCTCCTCTACATCGGGGAAACCAAGTGGAGGCTTGGGGACCGCTTTGCAGAACACCTACGCTTGGTTCGCAGTAAACAACTGCACCTCCCAGTCGTGAACCATGTCAATTCCCCCTCCCATTCCTCAGATGACATGTCCATCCTGGTCCTCCTGCAGTGCCACAACGATGCGACCCGAAAGTTGCAGGAACAGCAACTCATATTCTGCCTGGGAACCCTGCAGCCCAATGGTATCAATGTGGAGGGGTAACATCATCCCGCCCCCTTGACCTGTCCGTCCTCCCTGGACTGACCTATCTCCTCCTCACCCCCCTACCTACACTCACCTTTACTGGCTCCATCCCCGCCTCTTCGACTTGTCTGCCTCCTCTCCACCTATCCTCTCCTCTATCCATCCTCTATCTGCCTCCCCCTCTCTCCCTATTTATTTCAGAACCCTCTTCCCCTCCCCCATTTCTGATGAAGGGTTTAGGCCCGAAACGTCAAGTTTTCCTGCTCCTATGATGCTGCTTGACCTGCTGTGTTCATCCAGCCCCATGCTTGTTATCTCGGTATCAATGTGGACTTCACAAGCTTCAAAATCTCCCCTCCCCCTACCACATCCCAAAACCAGCCCAGCTCGTCCTCACCTCCCTAACCTGTCCTTCCTCCCACCTATCTCCTCCTCCCAACTCAAGCCCCAACCCCATCTCCTACCTACTAACATCATCCCGCCCCCTTGACCTGTCCGTCCTCCCTGGACTGACCTATCTCCTCCCTATTTCCCCACCTACACTCACCTTTACTGGCTCCATCCCCGCCCCTTTGACCTGTCTGTCTCCTCTCCACCTATCTTCTCCTCTATCCATCTTCTATCTGCCTCCCCCCCCTCCCTATTTATTTCGGAACCACCTTTCCCTCCCCCATTTCTGATGAAGGGTCTAGGCCCGAAACGTCAGCCTTCCTGCTCCTCTGATGCTGCTTGGCCTGCTGTGTTCATCCAGCTCTACACCTTGTTATCTCAGATTCTCCTGCATCTGCAACTCCTACTATCTCTGAAACACTTCTTCCAACATCAGATGTGTTGCTAATTGACCTATAGTTACCTGTTTATTGCCTCCCCTCTTTTTGTATAGGGTTGTCACATTGCATTGACTTTCCTCTAAGTCATTAATATGAGGCAGTTTTTCAATTCTCCAGCACTTTTCCAGCATCCAAGGACTTTTGGAAAATTACAAGCAATGCATCCACTATCTCTGTAGCTCCTTTTTTTAGGTTCCTAGGGTGAAAGCCATCCATGGAAGAAGGCCTCTCTGCCTTCTAGTCCTATTAGATCGTCTTAATACTCCTTCTGTAATAATGGAGATGGTAGTTAATTCCTCCCCTGTATTCTTCAGTATTAATGAGATGTTTAAGGTATCTTCTACTGTAAAGACTATGCAAAATATTTGTTTAACTCTTGTGCCATTTCCTTCTTCACTATAACCCTAGATTCGTTTTAAGAGGTCTGTGTTCACTTTGACCTCTCTCTTCCTTATTTCATTTTTAAAAATATAGTGGCAGCAGCGCGAGCCAGAGTGCTGACGGGAAGGTAAGTTTGTTTTTTTCCTATAAAAACTTACCTCGTGGCAGGAGCGCCCTTCTTGTTTTCATTGGCGGGCGTGTGGAGAGAACGCGAGCCAGGAAGGAACTGATATATTCGGGCATTGGCTAAACCCGAAACACTACACATGTAGTGTCTCCCACCCATCTTCCTCCTCGAACCAAAAAAAAGACTGTGTGGAGGGTCGGTAAGGTAAGGCTTTTTTTAAATTCTTCTGGAAGTCTAGAGTAGAGGGAATGGAAGCTAGGGCAGTTGCATGCTCCTCTTGCAGGATGTGGGAGGTAAGGGTCACTGCTGGTGTCCCCTCTGACTTCACCTGCGAGAAGTGCATCCAACTCTAGTTTCTCAAAAACAGTGTTAGGGAACTGGAGCTGGAGTTGGATGAACTCCGGATCATTCAGGAGGCTGAAGGGCTGATAGAGAGGAGTTATAGGGAGGTGGTCACACCCAAGGTACAGGAAAAAGGTAGCTGGGTGACTGTCAGGAAGGGAAAAGCGAATAGGCAGATAGTGCAGGGATCCCCTGTGGCCGTTCCCCTCAATAATAAGTATACCGTTTTGGATGCTGTTGGGGGGGATGACCTACCAGCGGAAGGCCATAGCAGACAGGTCTCTGGCACTGAGCCTGGCTCTGTGGCACAGAAGGAAAGCGGGTAGAATAGGACAGCAATTGTAGTGGGGGATTCAATAGTAAGAGGCACAGACAGGCGGTTCTGTGGACATGATCGAGATGAACGGATGGTATGTTACCTCCTGGGTGCCAGGGTCCGTGATGTCTCGGATCGTGCCTTCAAGATCCTTAAGGGGGAGGGTGAACAACCAGCAGTCATGGTACACATCGGTACCAATGACATAGGTAGAAAAAGGACAGAGAATGTGAAAAACGAGTACAGGGAGTTAGGTTGGAAGCTGAATTCCGGGACAAACAGGATAGTTATCTCTGGATTACTACCAGTGCCATGTGATAACGAGGTAAGAAGTAGGGAGAGAGTGCAGCTAAACATGTGGCTACAAGGCTGGTGTAGGTGGGAGGGCTTCTGTTATGTGGATAATTGGAGCATATTCTGGGGAAGGTGGGACCTGTACAGTAAAGACGGGTTGCACATGAACCGGAAGGGCACAAATATCCTGGAGGGAGGTTTGCTCGAGCTATACGGGATGGTTTAAACTAGATTGGCAGAGGATGGGGAACAGGATTTGTAATTCAGAACATGAGGTATTCAGCCTTCCAACAGACACAATAGGGAGTGAGGTTGTTTATAAGAAATGCGGTCGATGGAGCGTAGTTGTGGACACAGGGATGGTTTGAAGTGTGTATACTTCAATGCTAGAAGTATCAGAAATAAGGCGGATGAACTTAGTTCCAAGTACTGACCCTTGCTCTACGATGTTGTGGTCATTACAGAAACTTGGGTAACTCAGGGAGAGGAATGGTTGTTGGAAGTTCCGGGATTTAGATGCTTTAAAAGAAATAGGGAGGGTGGAAAAAGAGGTGGGGGAGTGGCATTGCTGGTCAGGTCTAGTATAGCAGCTACTGAAAGGCTGTCCGAGAATGATGTGTCTACAGAGTCAGTTTGGGTTGAGGTCTGGAACAAGAAAGGAGCAGGCACTTTGTTGAGGGTTTTTTTACAGACCCCCTAATAGTTGCAGAGAAGTAGAGGAGTGGATTGGGAGGCAGATAAGGTGCAGAAGTCATAGGGTTGTAGTCATGGGTGACTTCAACTTTCCAAATATTGATTGGAAGCATTTTAGTTGTAATAGTTTAGATGGAACGGATTTTCTCCTGTGCGTTCAGGAAGGATTCCTGACACAGTATGTAGGCAGACCAACATGAGGAGAGGCCACTTTGGATTTGGTGCTTGGCAATGGACCGGGCCAAGTGTTAGACCTGTTCGTAGGAGAGCATTTTGGCAGTAGCGATCATAACTCTGTTACTTTTATAATAGTCATTGAAAAGGATAAGTACATACAGCAGGGTAAGGTTTAGAAGTGGGGGAAGGGTAATTACAATTCTGTTAGGCAAGAACTGGGTAACATAAAATGGAACAGATGCTGTCAGGGAAGAGCACTATAGAAATGTGGAGATTGTATAAGGAATGCATACTGCGTGTGCTCGATATGTTTGTCCCTAGCAGGCAGGGAAGAGGCAGTCGAGTGACGGAGCCTTGGTTCTCAAGAGAGGTCGAACGACTGGTTGAGAGGAATAAGGAGGCTTATGTAAGGTTTAGGAAACAAGGAACGGAAAAGGCTCTAAAGGGATACAAGTTATCCAGGAAGGAGCTGAAGAAAGGGCTTAGGACAGCCTTAAGGGGGCATAAGAAAACCTTGGCAGATAGGATCAAGGAAAACTCCAAGGCTTTTTACACGTACATGAGGAATAAGAGAATGACCAGAGTAAGGGTAGGGCTGATCAAGGATTGTAAAGGGAATTTGTGCACGGAGCCTAAAGAGATAGGAGAGGTCCTTAATGAATACTTTTCTTCAATATTCACAACTGAGAGGGACCTAGTTGTAGATGAGGACAGTGTGAAACAGGCTGGTAGGCTAGAGGAGGTCGATGTTAGTAAGGAAGATGCGCTAGGAATTTTGAGGAAGTTGATGATAGATAAGTCCCCCGGGCCTGATGGGATTTATCCAAGGATTCTATGGGAAGCGAGGGAAGAGATCGCAGGGTCGTTGGCGATGATCTTTTCGTCCTCGCTGTCCGTAGGTATAGTGCCGGAAGATTGGAGAGAGGCAAACGTCATTCTCTTGTCCAAAAAAGAGAATAGGGATAACCCTGGAAATTACAGGTCAGCTAGTCTTACGTCAGTGGTGGGCAAATTATTGGAAAGGGCTCTGAGAGGTAGGATTTATGATCACTTGGAAAGGCACCATTTGATTTGTGATCGTCAGCATGGATTTGTGAGGGGTAGATCATGCCTCACAAACCTTATTGAATTCTTTGAAGAGGTGACCAAACACATGGATGAAGGTAGAGCAGTGGACGTGGTATACATAGATTTAAGTAAGGTGTTTAATAAGGTTCCCCATGGTAGGCTCACGCAGAAGATAAGGAGGCATGGGATAGGGGGAAATGTAGCAGATTGGATTCAGAATTGGCTGACCCTTAGAAGACAAAGGATGGTAGTGGATGGAAAATATTCAACATGGTGCTCAGTTACGGGTGGTGTACCACAAGGATCTGTTCTGGGTCCTCTTCTATTTGTGATTTTTGTAAATGATTTGGATGAAGGAGTGGAAGGGTGGATTAGCAAGTTCACAGACGATACAAAGGTGGGTCGAGTTGTGGACAGTGTGGAGGGCTGTTCTAGGTTACAAAGGGACTTTAATAGGATGCAGAGCTGGGCTGAGAAGTGGCAGATGGAGTTTAACCCTGAAAAGTTTGAGGTGATTCATTTTGGAAGGACAGATTTGAAAGCAGAATACACAGTTAATGGAAAGTGTGGAGGAGCAGAGGGATCTTGGGGTTCATGTTCACAGTTCCCTGAAAGCTGCCACCCAGGTGGATAGAGTTGTTAAGAAGGCGTATGGTGTGTTAGCTTTCATTAATAGAGGGATTGAGTTCAAGAGCCGTGAAGTTATGCTGCAGCTATCCAAAAGCCTGGTTCGGCCACATCTGGGGTACTGTGTCCAGTTCTGGTTGCCTCATTACAGGAACGATGTGAAAGCGTTGGAAAAAGTGCAGAGGAGATTTACCAGGATGTTGCCTGGAATGGAGGGAAGGTCTTACGAAGAAAGATTGAGAGAGCTCGGGCTTTTCTCTTTAGAACGACGAAGGATGAGAGGTGACTTGATAGAGGTGTACAAAATGATCAGAGGTATAGATAGAATAGACTGCCAGACACTTTTTTCTATGGTGGAGGTAGCTATTATGAGGGGGCATAGTTTTAAAGTGAGTGGAAGTAGATATAGGGGAGACATCAGAGGTAGGTTCTTTACTCAGAGAGCAGTAGGGGCGTGGAATGCATTGCCGGAGAGGGTAGTGGAGTTGGCCTCATTAGGGGCATTTAAATGGCTATTAGATAGGCATGTGGATGATAGTATAAGGTAGCGGTGGAGGTTAGATAGACCTTAGGATTAGGGTAAAAGTTCGGCAAAACATTTTGGCAGAAGGGCCTGTACTGTGCTGTACTGTTCTCTGTTCTAAAAATGTTGTTTTTGTCAGTTTCTATATTCCTTGCTAGTTTGCCCTTGTAGTTTATTTTCTTTCTTGTTATGATTTTTAGCCCTTCTTTGCTGGATTCTGAATTTATCCCACTCTTCAGGGTTATTACTGACTTTTGCCTCCTTATGTGCTTCTTCTTTCAACTTAATACTCTCCTTAACTTCCTTTAATTGGCCATGGTTAGCTTTTCACTCTCTTAGATCCTATCTTCTGGCTTATATTTTTGCTGAACATGATGAATTATGTACTTAGATATCTACCACTACTTGCTTAACTTCTTTCCTGCTAATAGATCAGCCCAGTCTCTTTCATTAGTAATCAATAAATCAGCAAGTTTATAATTTGTGAACCCATTACCTGTACCTCTTGTGAGGAAGTGAAAGAACTAGGAAAAGAGAAATTGAAGTATAGCAAGTCCTGGCAAGCTAAAGGATGATTTTAGCAAACCCCTGGAGAAGAACCATTAAACTGCTTCCCCAAATTGTCTCCACAACCTGCAACACCAACGATTTTTTGTCTGTGTTGGTTAGGTTTGCACAGGGGTAAAGAAGGTTATAAGGAAGTTAGAATTTTAACTAGTAGAGTTATGTATTTACAGGTCCTAGCTTTTTCCTACTGGCTAGAATCTAATTATTTGTGATAAATAGTCATTCTTGTTGAGTATAGAAACCTAGTTATGTTTGCTATATACTTGGGTCTAAACAGATAGTTAAACTTAGGGATGTTTTTACGTATTTTGTCCAAATCTTTAACTTTAGTGATGATTACAGGAGTAATGGGGCCTGATTTTAAGTGAGGTGTGACAAATGACAAATGTCTGCGAAGGTTTCTTTGTGCTTGTTATAAATTTTAATTGATAACCATCAGGGATGAGTTCACAACCATTGAGTATACTTTTTAAAACAGTTTAATAATCTAATCTGTTCCTCTGATAAATTAGCATATACAATCATAGTTCTGCCTGTCAAAACACTGTAAGCAGAAGATCCAAACATGTTTTGCCTTGTTTGTTTGGCCAGCTACCTTTTTCGAATAGGTGAAATGTCATTGGAGTTCATCTGCAGTGAGATTAGGCACTCAACATAGATTTTTAATTAAAGCAAATCCCTCTTTGATATTCGAATCATCCTCTAAGCTACTATCTTTTCTTCGTTTCTTTATTCTAATCAATTCTCTGGTCAACACCTGTTGTTTAACTTACCAGTCTATTTTGAATTCAAGCTTTTTAAATTCCATTTCCTTTTCCTTTCCAAAGTTTCTTATTTTAAAGTCTCTTTTCATTCTGCTCCCTTTCCACCTCCCATTGTCTTCCTTTCTTTTCCATTTTATTTTTTATAGTATTTATTCTAATTCTAGTCTTTCCATTTCTCTTTCTCTGCAAGTCATTTGTTTTTCTAATTACACCTTAACTAACTCTAGTGATAATATGTCAATTTAAGATTTACCTTCTATTTCTCAATTTAGTATACAAAAGGGAAAAAAAATCTGCTTAGAAAATATTTTGAGATTTTAAATCACACTGCAAAACAAAGTCTTATCAATCCCTCAACACCATCACATTACATCAAATTAGCCATTGGTATAGATCACTGAAAGCTTTACATCTCCAGATTTTCTAAGCTAAAATCAATCCGCAGTTATTCTAAACCAAAACCAGCCAATGCTTGATAACAAGTTGTGGGGCTGGATGAACACAGCAGGCCAAGCAACATCATAGGAGCAGGAAAGCTTGACGTTTCGGGC
>JAHRHZ010000279.1:3046509-3076599 GCA_024137785.1 Ginglymostoma cirratum | reverse complement strand
CCTAGACCCTTCATCATTTTTTCTGATGAAGGGTCTAGGCCCGAAACATCAAGCTTTCCTGCTCCTATGATGCTGCTTGGCCTGCTGTGTTCATGC
Source organism: Ginglymostoma cirratum (assembly GCA_024137785.1). Lineage (NCBI taxonomy): Eukaryota > Metazoa > Chordata > Chondrichthyes > Orectolobiformes > Ginglymostomatidae > Ginglymostoma > Ginglymostoma cirratum. The sequence continues at coordinate 3,076,503 of JAHRHZ010000279.1, read as the reverse complement.
AGCCCCACACCTTGTTATCGCGGATTCTCCAGCATCTGCAGTACCTTTTATCTCCAGCCAATGCTTTCAGTGTTTGCATGCTCTGTCATTACCCCACAGTATTGCACTGGCATGATAGGCAGGCAAATGACAAGGTAGGCTTGTTGATTCCATGCCGGTGACAATGGTAGTGCCTGAAGTGAGGATTCCTAGTAGCGGTGGGCCTGGAGCCTGGAATCTTGGTGGTCATGGTGCCCAGGCAACGATTTCTGGTAGAGGTAGGCCCAGAGCCTGGACTCTTGGTGGTGTTGGCAAGGCCACGGTGGCAGCAGAGCCAGGGTCTCCTGGGGCATCAGTGTCGTTGTTGCTGTTCCCGGAGTGGGACTCCTTGAAGACTGGAACACCTTACAGAAGCCCTAAAGCTGCCCTGAGGCCCTAGCTTGAACAGAAGATGAACTCGTATTTAAGAAATTTCTTTTTATTGTTATTGTACCTCAAAATGACACTGGTTTGTGATGACAAAAACACTGGTCACTGTATCTTCAAGATATGTGTGACAATGAATAAATCATTCATCATTCAGTATGAACAATCTTCAATTAACACATTCAAATTTTGGAATAATTTGCTCTCTGACACATGCTTGATTTGGTCATTGTTCCAGAAGTACTGTCTGAGCTTTTTTTTAAACCCTTCACAAAAATAACCAACACCCATATGTCACTAGTTTGAAATCCAAACTCTAAGAATGATAATATCATTTTAAATAAATATGTAATATTCACGCACTTTTTAATCACAAATATAGAGCAGGAAAATGTGAATGTGTCCTCTTTAACAGGAACAATACAAATGCAGAATATTGTTCATATGGAGTGGGATTGCAGAATTCTGCATGTCCTCGTCAGGCCGACTCAGGCTTGAATCCAGTTCAAATACCTCCTTCTCCAACACCCTGATCCTGATTTTCTGCCTCTTTGTCGACCTCTGTGTGAAATACTGATAGAGGACATGGATGTGAGCCTTGCCCATGTCCCACTATATCTTCAAGGAGGGGATGCCTCCCTGTTTCTTTCTCCAGTCAGCCGAGAAGTGATGGAACTAGTCCCGCAAAAGCTTGTCCTCCAGCAGCAAATTGTTAAAGTGCCAGTACGCCAACTTCGCTCTGGTGCAGAATGGAAAGAGCTCCGCCCACATCAGCTTTTGATTAGTGAATGGCACCTGCCGCATGGAGGCTGTCAGAATAGAGGGAGTGTACACCCTGGAACTGTACAGGTAGTTAATTCTGGATGCTCCTATGCCAGGCCTTACAAGGTGAAGGCGATGGAGATTCTGTCAGATGTCTACCAAGTTGAAGGACCTGATCAAGTCCCGCAACTTCCCCACCAATGCTAAGTTTGTCCGGGCAGCACTAGGGCTCCTCCTCTCAATTAAAGCTCACCTGAGAAAAATGACTTTGCTTTCACCAATAGATCTAAGAAGTGTAGGCACATTTACTTGTGTCCCACTTGAGGCAAATATATGTTCGTGAAGTGAAGCACTGCACCCCCAAACTGAACCAAACCATGAGCTGGAGCAGACGCCCTGTGACATGCTCCTTGACTGGATCTTTGGCTGAAAAAAATGGGGCCAACAAGATAGCCAGCCCGCTGGAATTGGAGCTCAAGTGACTCATGTCAACCCTCCCCTGCCATTCCAGAAGCCACGTGGCTTTGTCTCCTGGAACAGTGTAGGTTTATTGCAGGATGTTCACCATATACTCCTGATCCTTGAATGAGAAGATAGGAAATCTGTGCTGAGCCTCCCTGCTGCTGTTGTCATTGAGGCTGGCTATGCATGCTTTAATATCAAAAGTATTGTGTCACTGTCATCAGTTGACAACTTATTGAATGGGGAGGGACGCCCACTCCCCACTCCCCAAGGACACTACAGAGGAAGCCTTGGCACTGCCACCTTGTGTTCCTGTCCATGCCTGGGGCCGCTAATAGCTGCTGGGCAGACCAGAAGCGTAGAGAGTTCTATTGGTCCAACGGTAGCTGGACTCTGTCTTGGCGACCATGTCTGGCTTGTAGAAAGTCCTGGATTTGGTCTGTGGGGATGAGGGCAATCCCGTCGGCGAGCACCATGTCTCCCATCACCTCGTCTAATTCTATGATGCTCCCGAACAACATCCCATTCCTCCTCTAGTTCATTGCCTATGACGCTCAGCCCCACATTGAGTGTGGGGGTAGTCTAGGATCACTCGTTGGACACACCCATGGCTTGAACCCATAGCTACGGTTGACAGCAGGAAGATCTTTTGTAGGGATCTCTGATTAAAATGTCAGACCCACTGGAGGGCAGCAGGCTGGGACACTCCATGGCTCTCACCACTGGTTCACCCTCTGTGTCAGAGAATATCTGTAATTCCAGGTTCTCCAGATCCCAGATCACAAGGAGTGGTGCCTTTACCAAGGGGGTGGAGGGGACACGGGAAACCTCCATCTCTTCACATCCCTGATGCCCCTGCCGCCCCCAACCTCTATCTCACTGGTCCCTCCCATCAGTTTATTATCCACAGGTTTGGGATCAAGCAAGAGGCCAGGGTCGCAAAATCACCTCAAATATTTATTAGCAATATGGACATAGAGTCATAGAGTTTTACAGCATGGAAACAAACTCGTTGGTCCAACTCGTCCATGCCCATCAGATATCCTAAATTAATCTAGTCCAATTTGACAGCATTCGACCCATCTCCCTCTAAACCCTTCCTTTTCACGTACCTTCTGGCAGCTCATCCCATACATGTACCACCCTCTGCATGAAAATGTTGCCCCTTAGGTGCCTTTTAAATCTTTCGCCTCTCACCTTAAACCTATGCCTTCTAGTTTTGGACTCCTCTACCCTGGGAAAAAGACCTTGGCTATTCACACTTTCCATGCCCTTCATGATTTTATAAATTCCTTTAAGGTCACCCTCAGCCTCCGAAGTTCCAGGGAAAATAGCCTCAGCCTATTCAGCTCCCAATAGCTCAAACCATCCAACCCCAGCAACATCCTTGCAAAATCTTTTGTCTACCCTTTCAAGTTCAGCAACATCTTTTCTATAGTAGGGAGACCAGAACTGAACGCAATATTCCAAAGGTGGCCTAACCAATGACCTGTACAGCCACAAGACGACATCCCAACACCTTCACCCAATGCACTGACCAATAAAGGTTAGTACCAAATGTCTTCTTCACTACCCTGAGTACCTGTGACTCCACTTCCAAGGAATTATGAACTTACACTCCAAGGTTTCTTTGTTCGGCAACACTCTCCAGGAACTTGCCATTAAGTGTAGAAGTCCTGCACTGATTTGCCTTTCCAAAATGCAACACCTCGTGTTTATTTAAATTAAAGTCCCTCTGTCACTCCTCAGCCCATTGGCCCATCTGATCAAGGTCCCGTTGTATCTCTGAGATAACCTTCTTTACTGTCCACTACACCACCAATTTTGGTATCATCCGCAAACAATCTAACTATCCCTCTTACATTCACTTTCAAATCATTTATATAAACAACAAAAAGCAGTGGGTGGCCCATCTCCCTCTAAACCCTTCCTTTTCATGTACCTTCTGGCAGTTCGTTCCAGACACGCATCACCCTCTGCGTAAAAAGAATTTCCCCTTAACTGCCCTTTTATATCTTTCCTCTCTCATCTTAAACCTATGCCATAATAAGTGCAAGTAGCTTCTAAAATTTAACACGGTAGTTACAGAGATGGAGTATTTCAGCATGGCCATAACTAGAACTATCACACTGGTATGTTGCTTCAAAAAGTGCAGGATTTCAAATCCCTTTGTAGTGTTAGTTTACATGATCAGGATGTACCACTTGAAGTACAGAGTTAGTGTTTTTTGAACAGGTAGCCCTCGTGTTTAATACACCTAAAATGTGATATTTTTAATTCTCAAGATTTTTTGTTGCCTTCTCCTGTAGACAGCTTTTAAGAATGATTTGAAGTCCTTTAAGAACTGCTATTCAGTTACATCTCACCATTGATGTTTATTCAGTTTCAGCAAGAAGCAAGAATGTTGACAATGATTTGCAACTTTTCAACCTGTTTAAATTGATTTATAGAAGGCCTATTGCCTGATGATTGATTATTTGCACCACTGTGCAATTAGATAGTTATCAATGCTTTATATTTTGATTTTTTTTATGGTTGGAGGTGGCACATTACAAACATATGCTTTCAGAATTATTCTGGGTTAAGATCAGTAGTTCTTGAAGATGGACAATGTTTTTAATATATTTATGTTTGTGATTCTGGGTCCAGGTTATGACACCAAATCTGGATGACATTCAACACGGTATAAACCGAACTATCCAGATGATTTTGGAAGTGAGCCGTAAAGTGCAACATTGGAGGCAATCGAAAAGTCGTTTAGAGAGTATTTATGATGCACAGAATGTAGCCGGTGAGTATTGGCTTGGAAAGCAGGAAAGACATGAGATTTTTGAGCTTGTGACTTTTTTCTTGTACGTTCTTGGTATAACCCGTGAAATCAAGAACTTGAAGAGAGCAGAGGGAGAGAATAAGCATTACTTTGAGCCCTATTTTCAAGTCAGTATTATTTGAATATTGCATGTTATGTCTGAATTGTTTTTCTTCATTATTTCCCTGGTTTATAAGCTTATATATAAATTTGCAAATTAATACTGGTATAACTAAATGCTATACCAACTACTGATATCAACAGTTCATACAACATTTTTAATAGAAGTAGATATTAAAATAATGTTTGTCCTGATGTAATTTTATTTCAAAGTAGTTTTATAAACTGATCTTTTTGGTGGTACAGTTAGTGATGATCTTCTTGTGAAGTGAAGAAGTGTGCTGTCAAAAGGAAGATGACAGAATTCAGCAACTTCATAGATTTGATAAAGAGAGAATGTATAAATTGAGAAGAAATGGATGTGGATATGGTTATTTCATTGAACTATTACGGTGCAGAAGAAAGTCAACATTCTTGCTTTCTTTCTGCCAACATTCTTGGCCTACCGTGACTGCACCAGATGTCTAACTGAGGATCATGACTCAGTGGATTCTCCTGCCCTTTCCCTTTAACCCTGCAAATCATTTCTATTTAAATAATGATCTAATGTTCACTTGAATGCCTTGATTAAACTTGCCCCTATTGTATTTCCAGGCAATGTATTCCAGACACAAATCACTCATTGTGTGACAAAATATTTTTGCACATTGCATTTAATTATTTGCAAATCACTTTGAATCTGTACCCTCTAAAACTTGATACTTTTATGGACAGCAGCTTTTTTTTTTTACTTTGTAGAGTCATATTTATTTTAGATCCTCAGCATCCAGAATACTTTGCATTTATAACAGTTTCTCCCTGCCTACTCTGTCCAGATATTTATGTGACTTTGAAAACTTCAATCACATCTCCTCTTAGCCTTCTCCCATCTGATGAAGACAGTCCCAGTTTCTCCATTTATTATGTTAGCATCACCACCACCTTCTCAAGGACAACTATGATGGTCAATAAATGATAGCCCAGATAGTGAAGGCCACATTTCCATTTAAAGAAACTGCTACTTTTGCAACGATACTTGTATCCTCTACAGTGAAGATCTATGTGGAATACCTAGATAAAACAAAGAACTTAAGAAACATCACTGGACTCAAAGTGTTGACTCTGTTTTCTCTTCATCGATGCTACCAGACATGCTGAGTTTCTTCAGTGATGTCTGTAATGTGAAATACCTGCTTAATTCATCTGAAAACTCCTTATCTTCCCTTAAAACTTTCCTAAACTCAGTTTCTTTGGAACTCATGCTCACTTTGTTAACTGTTCTTTTTTAAAATACGTATAGAAAATCTTACTATCAATTTTTATGTTTATAGCTATCTTCACCCTCACCCAGGAGAAGGATATGGAGGATAGTGTATTTGTGCGGAGCATGCTAAGGGCATTTTCAAATCAAGAAAAGATTGGTGTTGGGTCTCTTGAAGAGCATTCAGATGGATAAATCCCCAAAGCTCAATGGTATCTACACCAGGTTTTTGAGCGAGGCAAGAGAGGAGATTTCTGGGGCTTTGTCCAAGATCTTTGTATTCTCGCTAGCCACTGGAGAGGTGGCAAGTAGCTAATGTCGTTCCTCTATTCAAGAAGGAAAGAAGGGATAATCCAGGAAACTATAGACCAGTGAGTCTTGATGGTTGGGAAGATTTTGGAAAGAGTGCTAAAGTATAGTACTTATGCACATTTGGGAAAACATGGCCTAATTAGGGGCAGTCAGAATGGCCCTGTACATCATTTTTAATGAATGTACAGAATCCCTTGGGATTCTCATTTACCCTACTTACTAAGGTCCCTTTTTGCTCTCCTAATTCCCTGCTTGAGTTCTTTCTTGGTTTCTTAATATTCCTCACAGGCCCTGGCGAAGTTAGCTTCCTCAACCTTACATGTGCTTCTCTTTTCGTTTTGACTAAATTCATAACCTCCCTTGTGTGGAGGTGAGGAGGTAATGGCAATGATTAATGATGGTAGAGCAGTGGATGTTGTCTACATGAATTTTAGTAAGGCTTTTGACAAGGTCCCTCATAGTATGCTCATCCAAAAGATTAAGATGCATGGGATCCACAGTGACTTGGCTGCGTGAAATCAGAACTGGCTTGCTCACAGTTGACCGTACTGAGGAAAGGTCCCTCCACCCTAATGTTAACTCTAATTTCATTCCACAGATGCTGCCAGACCTGCTGAGCTTTTCCAGCAATTTCAGTTTTTATTTAGGAGATGAACTTCGTTCCAGCTCCATAAGCAAAGATAAGGAAGTAGACAAACATTCATTTTTTTGAACATAGCCATTACTGGCAAGAATCTTTGTCTATCCTAATTACCCTGTAAGGATGATGCATACCTTTTTCTCAACCAGTGTGATGAATGAGCTTCCATAATCCTCCGCAATCCAAGATTTGATCCTTCTTTGATGAAAGAACTGCGCTATATTTTTCAGATATTGCTGGAATATGGATTTCACTGACAACATCTTAAACCACAGTAGGTACACCTAAAGAGCTACTTGAGAGGAATGTACAGGATTCTCATCCAGCAACTGAGATGGAGCAGTGATATCATTTCATATCAGGATGATGTGTGATTTAGAAGGGAACTTTGTCAGTGGGTAGTGTTCCCACATGCCTGCTGCCTTTCTTCCACTTGGTGAAAATTGCCACAGATTTTGGAAGGTGTGTTGAAGGAGTCCAGTTGAGTTGCTGAAATGTACCAAGTAAATGACACAAAATGCTGCTGCAGTGCAGCGATGGTGGACGAAGTGGATGTCTAAGGTGATTGATGGAATGCTGATCAAGTGACCAGTTTTTTCATGGACATATTGAGCTTTGGGCATATTGCTGGAGCTGCACATGGTAAAACAAGTAGGATCTATTTTGTCACAGTCTTGAACTGTGTCTTTGAAATAGAGGAATATGTTTGGAAGTATCTGTCTAAAGAGCCTAGATGAATTATCATGCAGCATCCTGTGGATAAAACACATTGTGTGGTGGTGAAGGGAGTGAAGATGCTGGATCAGAATGCTAATAAATTTGGCTGGAAGGTGCCGATCATCCTGAGTTTTGATAGCCTTTCACCCACCCAGGCAAGTAAAAAATATTCCATCATACTTCTGACATGTGCCTTGTAGATGGTAGACAGGAGCTGGAGAAACTGGAGATGAATTATTTGCTGCAGAATTTCTAGTGTCTGACTGCTCTTGTATCTACAGTAAAGATATGGACATTCAGTTTCTGTGGTTGTATGATTGCCATGAGGCCAACTTGTTTTTGAATATTTATTCAATTCAAATTCACCATCTACCATGGTGGGATTTGAACCCATATCCCCAGAACTTTATGATGGGGCTCTGGATTATTGGTTCAGTGATATTACTTCTATGCCAGTCCTCCCCCTCGTTTAATTAGATATACATTTGTGAGGAACGTGGTGAATCTTTTGGAAAGGACTGGTTGAAATGTTTTGAGTGGAGCTGAGAAATGATAAAGGCGAGAAGTCACTTGGGGAGTCATACACAGGCCCCCTAAAGGTAATCATACAGAGATGCATTATAAAGGAAGAAATCTTGAGACATTGTCAAACAGATGGTAACTATCATGGTGGATTTAAACCAACATATGGATTTGAAAAATCAGATGGCCAAAGGTATCCTCAATGTAGAACTTATAGACTGTTTATGTGATGGTTTCTTAAAACAGCATGTTCTGTTTTGTAGCGGAGAATAGGTTATACTAGGCCTAGTATAAACCCTCCCTCTATTGGAGGGAATTGGAATTGGAACTTCCAATTCCCCAGTCCCCAACACCTCATTTTTACTATGGACGTCCAGTCCCTATACACCTGTATTCCCCATGCAGGTGGCCTAAAGGTCCTCCGCTTCTTCCTGTCCCGCAGAACTGACCAATCCCCCTCCACCGACACCCTCATCCGCTTAGCCGAACTCGTCCTCACCCTCAACAACTTCTCTTTCAATTCATCCCACTTCCGACAGACAAAGGGGGTGGCCATGGAAATCCGCATGGGCCCAAGCTATGCCTGCCTCTTTGTAGGTTACGTGGAACAATCCCTCTTCCGTACCGACACTGGCCCTAAACCCCACCTCTTCCTCCGTTGCATTGATGACTGCATCGGCGCCGCCTCGTGCTCCCATGAGGAGCTCGAACAGGTCATACACTTCACCAACACCTTCCACCCCAACCTGAAGTTCACCTGGACCATCTCCAACACTTCTCTCTCCTTCCTGGACCTCTCTGTCTCCATCTCAGGTAACCACCTAGAAACCGATGTCCATTTCAAGCCCACTGACTCCCACAGCTACCTGGAATACACCTCCTCCCACCCACCTTCCTGCAAAAATGCCATCCCCTATTCCCAATTCCTTCGCCTCCGCCGCATCTGCGCCCAGGATGAGACATTCCACTCCCGTACATCTCAGATGTCCTCATTCTTCAAGGACTGCAATTTCCCCCCCACAGTGGTCAAGAACGCCCTCGACCGTGTCTCCCACATTTCCCGTAACTCATCCCTCACACCTCGTCCCCGCAATAACAACCAAAAAAGAATCCCCCTCGTCCTCACGTACCACCCCACCAACCTCCGGATCCAAAGCATCATCCTCCGACACTTCTGCCATCTTCAATCAGACCCCACCACCAAAGACATTTTTCCCTCCCCACCCTTATCTGCCTTCCGGAGGGACCACTCCCTCCATGACTCCGTTGTCCGCTCCACACTCCCCTCCAGCCCCACCACACCCGGCACTTTTCCCTGCAACCGCAGGAAGTGCTACACCTGCCCCCACACCTCCTCCCTCACCCCAATCTCAGGCCCCAAGAAGACTTTCCACATCAGGCAGATGTTCACCTGCACATCTGCCAATGTGGTATACTGCATCTGCTGTACCCGTTGTGGCTTCCTCTACATCGGGGAAACCAAGCGGAGGCTTGGGGACCGCTTTGCAGAACACCTGCGCTCAGTTCGCAACAAACGACTGCACCTCCCAGTCGCAAACCATTTCAACTCCCCCTCCCATTCCTCAGACGACATGTCCATCCTGGGCCTCCTGCAATGCCACAGTGATGCCACCCGAAGGCTGCAGGAACAGCATATCATATTCAGCCTGGGAACCCTGCAGCCCAATGGCATCAATGTGGATTTCACAAGCTTCAAAATCTCCCCTCCCCCAACTGCATCCCAAAACCAGCCCAGCTCATCTCCACCTCCCTAACCTGTTATTCCTCTCACCTATCCCCTCCTCCCACCTCAAGCCCCACCCCCATCTCCTATCTACTAACATCATCCCGCCCCCTTGACCTGTCCGTCCTCCCTGGACTGACGTATCTCCTCCCTACCCCCCCACCTACACTCACCTTTACTGGCTCCATCCCCGCCTCTTTGACTTGTCTGCCTCCTCTCCACCTATCCTCTCCTCTATCCATCTTCTATCCGCCTCCCCCTCTCTTCCTATTTATTTCAGAACCCTCTTCCCCTCTCCCATTTCTGAAGAAGGGTCTATGCCCGAAACGTCAAGCTTTCCTTCTCCTATGATGCTGCTTGGCCTGCTGTGTTCATCCAGCTCCACACCTTGTTATCTCAGATTCTCCAGCATCTGCAGTACCTTTTATCTCTCATCCCGCAAGAATGTTAGTTCCACTCTCATTCAGATGTATGTTATCCTGGTTGTCCAGGTCTCTCCTTCCACAGAAATGGTTCCAGTGATCCAGGAATCTAAAACCATCCCTCCTGCACTAACTCTTGTGCCACACATTCATCTGCTGTATTCTCCTATTTCTGGGACTGTTAATCAGGTCCAATCAGGGAGCTCTGGCCAACATATAAGAAGAAGAGTGTCAGAGCAGCTGACGCCCTAGTAACTGACTCTGAGGCAAAGCTAAAGTTCATTTCTAATTAAAGGATGACTTGATGACAGATGCTGGCCTCGGTGGAGTGATTTCAGTAGTGTTGAGAGTGGGGTACAACCTGAAGCAACTCACAACGATCATGTTTGAGTTGGGGTAAGCATCTTTTACATCATGGCTTTGTTTGGGGAGCTTGATTTGTTCGACCCTGCTGTTGAGGATTGAGTCCTCTAAGTGGAATGAATGCTTTATTTTTTCCAGGCAAACAACTTTGTGGCACTCAAACAGCAATGAGTAATTATCCTAACAGGCTGTGGAGCTGCAGCTTTTTCTGTTACAGGATCCTAACATTCCCTGAGGCACCAGAGACTAAAACCTTTCACCAAATTGACGGACATAGTAAAGGAATATTATGACCCCAAGCCTCCTCTAATTCTGAGACGCTGTCATTTTTACTTGGCAGTTCAAGAACCAGAGGAATCGCATTAGAATTTTTGACTAGGTTAAGATGACTGACAGAAGCTTGTGACTTTGGTTTAACCCTTAATCACTGTTTGACACACCTCTATCTACATCAACAGAGCTGAGGTGGAGAGGGTCGAGGGCGTCAAGAGCCTAGGAATGACGATAACCAACAATCTGTCCTGGACCTCCCACATAGATATGATGGTCAAGAGGGCACAACAATGCCACTTCTTCTACAGGAGGTTTAGGAAACTCAACAAGCCCATAAGGACCTTCACCAACTTTTACAGATGCACCATAGAAAGCATTCTATCTGGGTGCATAAAGGCTTGGTATGGAAACTGCTCTGCCCAGGACCATAAGAGACTACAGAAAGTTGTGCACACAGCACAGACCTTCACAAAAGCCAACCTCCCATTCATGGCCTCCATCTCATTGTTGCCAACATTATCAAAGATCCTATCCACGTTGGTAACACTCTGTTCCAATATCTTCCATCAAGCAGAAGATACAGAAGCTCGAACACGTATACCAACAGGTTCAAAAACAGTTTATTTCCTGCTGTCATGAAACTGCTGAATGGACTTCTCCAATTTCAATCTAATGTTCATTCTGCTTTGTGAACCTCCAATGCAGCCGTGACCTTGTATGCCTCACTCTGTCCAAACACCCTATGATATGTATGTCCTTGTACACTATAATCTGCCTATACTGCTTGCAAAACAAAGCTTTTCACTGTACTTAGGTACATGTGACAACCATAATCAAATCAAATCAAATCAAATGATGAGATACTGGGAGATGATCTGGTGTGTGAAATTAATGATGTAGCTATGCAAAAATGACTGCTTGCTGAAGCCCAACGGGACTTTAAACAGATGTTACAACTGGTTTTATCATTGGAAAATGTGGCAAATGGTACATATGTGTTATGGTATTTGATGGACTTGGATGGCCTTGCCAGCTTGGGGAACACCACTTGGGTGCAGGCAGTTGCAGAGCCTCACTCAGGACATACGCTGATCAGAGATACGCTAGTTTGGCCCACACCAAAACCCCAAAACAAAGCCAAGCCATGGCCAAATGGTTAAAATTTTCGTCAGGATGCTGGATGGCAAGCTATTGTAGTTGCTAACAGTGTGCGGACTTGAGACAGCAAAACAGTCCTACTAGACTTAAACTGTGTTAGATAACTCATAGGCGGGTATCCAGGAGGGTACCCAGGGGAATTCATATCCTGGAAGGTCCACCTGCAGCTGGTTTAGAACAGTATTGCAGAGCAACATCCAAATCAGAACCAATCAAAATAAACATTTGGTTAAATGATTGCATTACTAGTTTCTTACAAAATTTGCTCTGGACTCCAGCCCTTAATTTTGTACATGACCTTGGCTAGGCTGAGAACCTATACCAGGGAACCTTTATAGGTTAAGGGTACAACTTCAGTTCCAGTCTCTGCAAAGCAGCTGGTGCAATTACCAATAATTTTTTTAAAAATTCATTCACGGGCTGAGGGCATCACTGGCCAGGCTAGCATTTATTGCCCATCTCTAATTGCCAAGAAGGCAGTTAAGAATCAACTGCATTGCTGTGGGTCTGGAGTCGCATGTAGCCCAGACCAGGTAAGGATGCCATTTTATTTCCCCAAAGGACATTAGCGAACCAAATAGGTTTTTCTGACATTTAACAATGGATTCATGGTTGTCATTGGACTCTTGATTCCAGATTTTTGTTGAATTCAGATTCCACCATCAGTCGTGGTGGGATTTGGATCCAAGTCCCCAGAACATTACCTGGGTCTCTGGATTAACAGACAGCCATAATACCACTAGGCCATTGCCTCCCCTGTAGTAAAAGGCTGGACCCAAGTATGAAGGGGGAAATTGGTTGTGAGAGACTCACCTAGAATGGATGTCAACATTTTTCTATTAGAAAATGGTTGCCTGAGTGAAGTCCTAATTAAGAACCTTTCAGTCATTCAGGAAGGTCCAGGGACTATCAGAGGAGCCAAGGCCACCCTGCATGTTGACCATGAAGCAATTCCACAATTTGCAAGGCTTGCCCAGTGCTATTTCCCTTACGAGCAAAAGTTGACACATAAATCAGAAGGCTGGAAAGTGAAGGACTCAAACCAGTCCAATTTGCAAATGGGCAGCACCAGTCATACTGATTTTGAAGCTGACGGGTTGCTTCACTTTTGTGGGGATATTTTAAAAAAATGGTAAATCTTTGACTGTGGTTGCACGTCATTTATACAGGTTCTTTCATGGGTTTGATGTTCTTAGTCATTGTACACACCCACTCAAAGAGGTTGGACGTGCATAGGGTTAATTCGTTAAACATGAGGACGACAATAGAAAAATTGCGCACATCTTTTTCAATACATTGAGTGCCGGAAGTGTTGGTCACAGATAATGGGCCATCATTTACCAGTGGGGAATTTGGTTATTTAAACGATCAAAGAGAGTCAGAGTCATTCAGGACCAAAATACACCCTTAGGTCAACCAGTCCATGCAGATCATAATCCCAAATTTAAGTAGACCCACCTGCCTGCACTTGTCCCATATCCCTCCTGACATTTTTTATTTATGTACTTCAAAAATGAATCAAAGTAAACATCCTCTCCTACTGAAATGTAATAACTGTAAGAAAACTAGAAGGAAATCTAGCAATAAGCCTGAATCTTAGGAGCAGCAAGATTCATGCTACTCTCAGATCACCATTTTAGAATTTTAGAATGGGATTCAAAATATAAGAACAAGTTCATACTATCCATCATCTAATGGCCTGGCAGAGAGAGCAGTCCAAACTTTGAAGGCTGACTTGAAGAATCAGCCTACAGTCTCGCTAAATACCAAGCTGTCATGGTTCATTTTTAATTATAGGACCACCCACATGCAACAACAGGGATCAGCCCAGCAGAGTTGTTTATGAGTAGAAGACTCTGCATCAGGTAAATCTGATCATCATGGACCAGCAGGGGAGGAAATGGCCCTGTATGGATAAGAGGCATGGTTGACGTGGGCTCAGGACCAGATCAGGTTGGTGCAGTCACGAATAAGCATGCGGACCATATGAAAGTGGCAACTTCACAACTAGTGCGGGTGCCCTGTCCCTTGGAACAGTTGAAAAGGCTGCTGTGGGTTTACCCTCCCTGTCAGGCATTGTTGAGTCCTTAGAATTCAAGATGGACATGATAGATGTAGCTGCCTCGACGTCTTTGCTACTAGAAAAAGAGAGTGGAATTCTGCTGAGGTGCTCCTGCTATAAGAAGTGATATCCTGTGCATTACATGTTGGACGCCGAGTTGGAGGAATCTAACTCCAAGCTAAAACACTCCAGGAGGCTTTCCAAGAGAAAGGACTGGCAAATGTTCTTTGTCTCAAAGGGGAGGGATGTCATGACTTTAACGAGGTCAGCCAGCTGGACCTCTTGAAATCTTAATTCCTGTTTGGGGCTGTTAAACAGGGACCCCAAGCTAGCAGAGAAAAAAGGGAGTGTCAGAAATACTGCCACCCTGGTAGGTGACTCTAAATGAGGCAGCGCTAAGGTCAAGCAATCTTCTTGCGTAAATAAAGGGTGACTTGTGGACAGGTACCGCCTCTATGGAGTTATTTCACTTTCCCTTATCTTTTGCTGCCCTTTTCTTGTCTTATTCTTCCATCAATAGTTTCCTAATGCTTATGGTGGTTCAAATATGATTGATTCCAGCCTTTCAATGCTGAGCCAGTTTAGTACTGTATCTTAAGCTTTTATCTTAAGCTTGTCCTTCAACTATCTCTCCTTTTTAGCTGTTTTAGGCAATGGTGCCTCCATTTTACCCCCAAATCAACCATCTTTGATTTTGAAAGGAGCAACTCTGCCACCTGCAGCAAATCCTTTGCTGTTTCCATAGCTTTGTTCTAAATGCAGTATAGAACCTGGTGTTTTTCTTCAACAGTATTATTTACCAATATCATACCAAATCCTCGTTTTCTATCCAATCCAAATCCAAAACAAATCCTGCACCACACGCCCCCAAATGTTGCTATGATCCCCAACGGTAGCATGCTGTAAATTGGCCTTCTAGTCCCAGAGTCACACTGACTGTTAAAGATTTTCTAAAAACATATACACAGTACCACCGCCGCCACCCCCGACCCCCACCAACCCACCCTTCACCTGACTTTCACATCAATGTTGACAGTAAGCATGGCCCAGGTCTTTGCACTAAACAAGAATTATTATTAATTACAAGCAATTAGGTTATGATTGCAGGTAAACAGATATAAATCACTGGCAAGGTGTCGAGCTGGATGAACACAGCAGGCCAAGAAGCATCAGAGGAGCAGGAAGCCTGATGTTTCGGGCCTAAACCCTTCTTCAGAAATGGGGGAGGGAAAGGGGATTCTAAAATAAATAGGGAGAGAGGGGGAGGCAGATAGAAGATGGATAGAGGAGAAGATAGGTGGAGAGGAGACAGACAGGTCAAAGAGGCGGGGATGGAGCCAGTAAAGGTGAGTGTAGGTGGGGAGTTAGGGAGGAGATAGGTCAGTCCAGGGAGGACGGACAGGTCAAGGGGGCGGGGTGAGGCAAGTAGGTAGGAGGCGGGGTTGGGGCTTGAGGTGGGAGGAGGGGATAGGTGGGAGGAAGGACAGGTTAGGGAGGCGGGGACGAGCTGGGCTGGTTTTGGGATGCGGTAGGGGGAGGGGAGATTTTGAAGCTTGTGAAGTCCACATTGATACCATTGGGCTGCAGGGTTCCCAAGTGGAATATGAGTTGCTGTTCCTGCAATCTTTGGGTGGCATCGTTGTGGCACTGCAGGAGGCCCAGGATGGACAGGTCGTCTGAGGAATGGGAGGGGGAGTTGAAATGGTTTGCGACTGGGAGGTGCAGTTGTGTAGTGCGAACCGAGAGTAGGTGTTCTGCAAAGCGGTCCCCAAGACTCCACTTGGTTTCCCCAACGTAGAGGAGGCCACAACAGGAACAGCGGATGCAATATACCACATTCGCAGATGTGCAGGTGAACATCTGCTTGATGTGGAAAGTCTTTCTGGGGCCTGGGATTGGGGTGAGGGCGGAGGTGTAGGGGCAGGTTTAGGACTTCCTGCGGTTGCAGGAAAAATGCCGGATGTGGTGGGGCTGGAGGGGAGTGTGGTGCGGACAGGGGAGTCACGGAGAGAGTGGTCCCTCCGGGAAGCAGATAAGGGTGGGGAGGGAAAAATGTCTTTGGTGGTGGGGTCGGATTGCAGATGGTGGAAGTGTCGGAGGATGATGTGTTGGATCCGGAGGTTGGTGGGGTGGTACGTGAGGATGAGGGGGATTCTGTTTTGGTTGTTATTGCGGGGAGGGGGTGTGAGGGATGAGTTGCAGGAAATTCGGGAGACACGGTCGAGGGCGTTCTCGACCCCTGAGGGGGGATGTTGCGATCTTTGAAAAACGAGGACATCTGAGATGTACAGGAGTGGAATGCCTCGTCCTGGGAGCAGATGCGGCAAAGGCGAAGGAATTGGGAATAGGGAATGGCATTTTTGCAGGAAGGCATTTTTGCACATCTGCTAATGTGGTCTACTGCATCCGCTGTTCCCGTTGTGGTCTCCTGTACATCGGGGAAACCAAGCAGAGGCTTGGGGACCGCTTTGCAGAACACCTATGCTTGGTTTGCACTAAACAACTGCACCTCCCAGTCACGAAACATTTCAGCTCTCCCTCCCATTCCTCAGATGACATGTCCATCCTGGTCCTCCTGCAGTTCCACAACGATGCCACCCGAAGGTTGCAGGAACAGCAACTCATATTCAGCTTGGGAACCCTGCAGCTCAATGGTATCAATGTGGACTTCACAAGCTTCAAAATCTCCCCTCCCCCTACCACATCCCAAAACCAGCCCAGTTCATCCCTAACCTGTCCTTCCTCCCACCTATCCCCTCCTCCCACCTCAAGCCACACCCCCATCTCCTACCTACTAACCTCATCCCGCCCCCTTAACCTGTCTGTCTCCTCTCCACCTATCTTCTCCTCTATCCATCTTTTATCCGCCTTCCCCTCGCTCCCTATTTATTTCAGAAGCCCCTTCCCCTCCCCCATTTCTGATGAAGGGTCCAGGCCCGAAACGTCAAGCTTTCCTGCTCCTATGATGCTGCTTGGCCTGCTGTGTTCATCCAGCTCTACACCTTGTTATGTCAGATTCTCCAGCAGCTGCAGGTCCTACTAGCTATAAATCACTGGCATACAGCACTACTAACTAAAACCCTAATTCCTTCTTAAATTCCCCTTATACACATAGATGAACGAGTAGGGAAATAGATGATTGGCGAAGATGGAAAATTCTGGGAAATCAGTTCAGTGCTTTTTGCTTCCTGATTCTGGTGTTGAGTCAATCCTCCTTTAGCTGGCTAGTGCTTGGTGTTCAGTTGTCTTTCTTTGGAAACTTCCACTTGTTTGTGAGAAGTACAGAATGACTAATTCACTTGGAAACTGTCCCTGATTTATCAATTCAAACATCACAGCAATTGCTGCAGGAAAGGTAACTGATTTTCTTCAAGTTTAATGTGCGATCATATGACATATGAGCCAAAGTAGGCCATTCAGCCCATCAAGTTTGTTCCACTGTTCAATGAAATTTTGGCTGATCTGAAAATCCTCAATTCCACTTTGGAGATAGTAGGAACTGCTGATGCTGGAGAATCTGAGATAACAAGGTGTAGAGCTGGATGAAAATCTGAAGAAGGGTCTGGACCCGAAACGTCAGCTTTCCTGCTCCTCAGATGCTGCTTGGCCTGCTGTGTTCATCCAGCTCCACACCTTGTTATCTGAATTCCACTTTGCTGTCTTTTCCCTGTAATCATTGATTCCCTTTATTGATTAAATAATTGTCTATCTCAACCTTGAATATTCTAATGACCCAGACACAGCAGCCCTCTGTAGTAAAGAATTCCACATATTCACTACCCTTCATGTTCTAACCTGCTCAGTAAGCCTGGAACCAATCAGCTTCACTTGTAAGCAGCTTGTTGGCTGGCTGCTGAACATCTGCACATTGCAAAATTCACTGCCACAATACACAGAGTTCATAATAGGTATTACATTTCTTGCTGTGAAATTAAACAATCATCCTGGTCAATACCAGATTTCTTTAAAAAAATTCTGTCATTGCATTCCACAGTTTATTAAGACACATGAACAGAATGCATTGTCCTTACTCTTTTGAAATGTTTGGAGTCTGCAGACAGCAACTCTGACCAATGAGGCCGAACAGCAGAATTAATGCTTTGTTATGACAGCATTGTGTCATTATACTTGGATTTTACTTCCCGAAGGTTACGATGAGGATCATGAGCATCAGGAGCATCCAATCTAGCACTGTTCTCCTAACATACAGGTAGATAAAAGCAAAGTACTGTAGATGCTGGAGTTTTGAAATAAAATAGAAAGTGCTGGAGAAACACAACTGGTCTGGCAGTATTTGTGGAGAGAGAAATAGAGGTAACGTTCTGAGCCCGATATGACTCTTCTCAAGTTCTTACCTTTGTATCCTTCGCCAGAACTGGCAATTGGTGAAGGACTGCACCATTGAATTTTTAACCACTATCATTGTACCCATGCTCTCTTCTCCTGGGCAAGGACATCCATAAAGCCATTTACGGTGCAGTTTTCAAAAGTATTTTTCAGAAAGAATATAGGATTCTACCTGGGGTAACTGGCATGTTACAATGTGGCACCTGAGTGTAGTGATTATAATGAGGTCAGCCAGGTGGCCTTCATAGAATTTGAGTTCCCTGGTTGGGATGTTAATTTGTTCCAGTAGTGGCAGATAGGGATAGCCTGCCTGACAGATATAAACAGGAGTGTCAGAGGTTGTGTTCGCTCTGACAGCTGGCTCTGAGGAAGCTGGATCAGTGTCAAGGACTCTCCACATGTAAATACAGAGTGGCTTGGTGATGGGATACCAGCCTCTGTGGAGTCATTTCAATGAGTAACTGTGGAAGTGACATGCGGAAACATACATGTGACCGGGTTTGAGACTGCTACAAGACAAAAGCTTAAATATTCACAGGATCATAAGCAATAAATTATAGGATCATAAACAATGAATGACAATATGACAAGCTTTCAGGAGAACCATAAAACTGATAAGTGATTGGCTCAAAAGCATGACAATATTGGCTCATAACTCACTATTTTAGCAGTAGTTATTAGAGAACATATTTAAGCTTAAGAAGCTGAATTACAAAATGCCAAGTCATTTTAAAACTTAGAGGAACTTTTGAACATCTATAACATTTTTTAATAAGATCTAGATGTCCAGAAATTCAAAAGCGTGAAATTTCTTTTGGCATGTAAGGTCAGAGAGCAGGTCCTTCACCTATCTATTCCTAATCTTTGAAATTGAGGTAGTTTGCTCATGTTCCATCCCATTTCTCCTGTCCTATCATTGGCTGGTGATATTGCTATATTTTTGCTGATGTGACTACTTCAGGTGGGCGTGTTCCTGGGAAGTATTGCTTGTAAGATCTTCATTATTGATATGGTTTCTGGAATGAGGAACATCCTTTTGAGAAGAGAAGGTTGAACAGAAATTTGATAGACATATTGAGAATCACGAGGGGGAATAACATTTTCATGCCGAGAGGTAGGACCTGGATTGTAATGATAGAGTGCAGTCGTGGCAGATTGAATTCAGGCATTCAAAAGGGCGTTGGATTATTATCTAAAAGGGAAGAGTGTACAAGATTACTGGGAGAAAGCAGGGATTGACGTTGAGTAACTTGCGAATTCAGAGAACTGGCCCAGACATTGCAGGTTAAATGACCTCCTTTCGTGTTGAAACCATTCTCTGATTCTGGGAAAGCCTACCCTTTGGAGTGAAGTCAGTTCCATTCAGAAATGAGAACTTTTTCATGTTTTTCTTTTCAATTTGAAGACCACCCCATAGGTACATATTAGATTTAACGCCATTGAAGTACTGTTGCAGACACAGGCGGACTAACCAGCTGTAAAAGTGTCCTGACCTCACAATTTGGGTCAGGCTTTAAGTATTTGTATTTGGGCAGGTCTGGTTCTGTTCTGTCACATTTGCAACTAAAGAGCAGGATTCCCTTAAACTTACTCATTTCCATATTTTTAGATGATCAGAAGCTCTCCGGATACAACTAAAACACTTAATGGTGCTTTACTCCATTAAAGATACTATATTAATACAAGTTATTATGATAGTTTACTGTCTTTAAAAAGTGTAAACTTGTCCTTTAAACAGAAATAAATAAAAGCAGGAATTTAAGGAAGCCGAAGAATTTTTATCACAATGTAGCAGAACATAAAGATGTAACCAAATTAGTCGCAATGCTGTCTACTTCTGTCAACACCACCAGGGATGCAGTCGTGAGGGCACTAGAACAATTTCAAAGATTCAACCAGCTGTGGTTGCAAGACAGGGATACGACAGTTAAGGTATTGTAAACATTTGCATCCATCTCTCATATCCAAGATTTTGTATTCTGGACTTTTTCCTATCACTATTTCTGGACTTTCACAGAAATGTATAACAGACCCTACCAATTTTTGGATTATAATCTCACTTGCCCTTGTGAGGATTTCATATACTTCTCTTAACTCTTAGTACCTTCAGAAATGAACTAATAAGCCATTTAATTTTATAAACAACTACAAGTTCTCAAAAACAAAAGCCCAAAACCAGGGAGCAGAGATGGTGAACCTAATAAAATAATGAAACCTATTGAACCTCATGAGCACATCAAGGAATAATCACATGCTAAATTGTCAATATCACAACGTAGACCTGTCAGCTTACCCAGCACCTTCTCCTTAATGATGGTCATTACACTTACCTTTGCTCCCTGACTCTTTTGAAGTTTCAACAATTTTCCATGCAACTGTACTTGGAGTAGCTAGTGGTGCTGCCTTCTTGATGTACAAAGGGACCTGTGTGTCCTCATGCACCAGTCACTGAAACCAAATATACAGATACAGCAAGGAATTAGTAAAGCAGATGGCATGTTGGGTTTCATTGCAAAATGTCTTGAATACATAAGAACATAAGAACTAGCAGCAGGAGTAAGCCATCTGGCCCCTCGAGCCTGCCCCGCCATTTAATAAGATCATGGCTGATCTTTTTGAGACTCAGCTCTACTTACCCGCCCACTCACCATAACCCTTAATTCCTTTACTGTTCAAAACTTTATCTAGCCTTGCCTTGAACACATTCAGCGAGGTGGCTTCAACCGCTTCACTGGGCAGGGAATTCCACAGATTCACAACCCTTTGGATGAAGAAGTTCCTCCTGACCTCAGTCCGATGTCTGCTTCCCTTTATTTTGAGGCGATGCCCTCTAGTCCTAGTTTTACCTGCAAGCGGAAACAACCTCCCTGCCTCCACTTTATCTATTCCCTTCATAATCTTATATGTTTCTATAAAGATCTCCCCTCATTCTTCTGAATTCCAATGAGTATAATCCCAGTCTACTCAGTCCCTCCTCATAATCCAACCATCTCAACTCTGGAATCAACCGAGTGAATCTCCTCTGCACCCACTCCGTGCTAGTATGTCTCTTCTCAAGTAAGGAGACCAAAACTGCATGCAGTACTCCAGGTATGGCCTCACCAGGACCCTATACAGCTGCGGCATAGCCTTCCTGTTTTTAAACTCCATCCCTCGAGCAATTGCGGACAAAATTCCATTTGCCTTTTTAATCACCTGCTGCACGTGCAATCCCACCTTCGGTGATTCATGCACAAGGACACCCAAGTCCCTCTGCACAGCAGCGTTCTGCAATTTTTTAACCATTTAAAACACAGTCCATTTTGCTGTTATTCCTACCAAAATGGATGACCTCACACTTATCAACATTGTACTCCATCTGCCAGGCCTTTGCCCACTCACTTAGACTATCTATATCCCTCTGCAGACTTTCAGTGTCTTCTGCACACTTTGCTCTACCACTCACCTTAGTGTCATCTGCAAATTTTGACACACCACACTTAGTCCCCAACTCCAAATCATTTATGTAAATTGTAAACAATTGAGGTCCCAACACTGATCCCTGAGGCACACCACTAGCCACTGACCGCCAACCAGAAAAACACCCATTTACCCCTACTCTTTGCTTTCTACCGGTCAACCAATCCTCTATCCATGCCAATACATTACCTGTAATACCATGGAACTTTATCTTACGTAGCAGCCTTTGGTGTGGCACCTTGTCGAATGCCTTCTCAAAATCTATGCACACCACATCCACAGGTTCCCCATTGTCCACCATGCAAGTAATGTCCTCAAAGAATTCCACCAAATTAGTTAAACATGACCTACCCTTCATGAACCCATGCTGGGTGTTTCCAATGGGACAATTTATATCCAGATGTCTTGCTATTTCTTCCTTAATGATAGACTCAACCATTTTTCCCACTACTGAAGTTAAGCTAACTGGCCTATAGTTTCCTGCTTTTTGTGTACTTCCTTTTTTAAACAGTGGCATTACATTGGCTGTTTTCCAATCTGGTGGAACCACCCCAGAGTCCAGTGAATTTTGGTAAATAATTACTAGTGCATTTGCTATTTCTCCCATCACCTCTTTTAGTACCCTGGGATGCATTTCATCAGGGCCAGGAGACTTGTCTGCCTTTAGCCCCATTAGCTTGCCCAGCACTGCCTCCTTAGTGATAATGATAGTTTCTAGGTCCTCGCATGCTATAACCTTCTTGCCATTAGTTTTCGGCATGTTATTTGTGTCTTCCACTGTGAAGACCGATGCGAAATAACCGTTTAATGTCTCGGCTATTTCCTCATTCCCTGTTATTAAATTGGCCTTCTCATCCTCCAAAGGACCAATGTTTACCATCGCCACTCTCTTACGATTTACATATTTATAGAAACTTTTGCGACCTGTTTTTATATTCTGAGCTAGTTTACTCTCAGAATCTATCTTACTTTTCTTTATAACTTGTTTTGTGGCTTTCTGTTGGCCTTTAAAGATTTCCCAGTCTACTAGTTTCCCACTACTCTTTGCTTTTTTGTATGTGTTTTTTTTTCCAATCTGATACTTTCCTTTATTTCCTTAGACATCCATGGCTGGCTCTCTCTTTTCCTACAGTTCTTCCTTATCACTGGAATATACTTCTGCCGAGCACTGTGAAGAATGGTTTTGAAAGTCCTCCACTGTTCCTCAATTGACCCACCATAAAGTTTTTGCTCCCATTCTACCTTAGCTAACTCCTCCCTCACTTCTTCATAGTCTCCTTTGTTTAAGCACAGGATATAGGTACTGGATTTAACCTTCTCACGCTCCATCTGTATTTTAAATTCGACCATACTGTGATCGATCCTTCCGAGAGGATCCCTAACTGTGAGATCATTAATTATTCCTGTCTCATTACACTGGACCAGATCTAGGATAGCTTGCTCCCTCATAGGGTCCATTACATATTGTTCAAGGAAATTATCGCAGATGCATTCTATGAACCCCTCCTGAAGGCTGCCATGACCGACCTGGTTTGACCAATTGATATGTAGATTAAAATCCCGCATGACAATTGCTGTACCATTTTTACATGCATTAGCTATTTCTATGTTTATTGCACGCCCCACCACGATGTCATTATTTGGTGGCCTATAGACCGCACCTATCAGTGACTTCTCCCTACTATTCCTAATTTCCACCCAAATGGATTCAATGTTTTGCTCAGTAGAACCTAGATCATCTCTCACTACTGCCCTGATATCATCCTTAAAAATCAGAGCAACACCACCTCCCTTACCTTCCTGTCTGTCCTTCCGAGCAGTTTGATACCCCTGGATATTTAACTCCCCGTCATGACCATTCTGTAACCATGTAACCATGTCTCTGTAATGGCCACTAAATCATACCCATTTGCCGTGATTTGCACTGTCAACTCATCCACCTTGTTTCGAATGCTCCGAGCATTCAGATAAAGTGCCCTTATGCCAGTTTTTGCACCTTTTTGGGTTCTATTACCTCCATTACTAACAGCTCTTGAGTTCTCCTTCCCTTTAAATTTTTTCCTAATTTTCAATGGAGTTGAAGCTTCCTCGTCACCTGCTAACCTGCTGCTTTGCCTTACATTAATTGTTATTCTCCCTGTACGCTCACTTCTCCCTTCCCCCTACTTACTAGTTCAAAGTCCTATTAACCACCCTATTTACCCTTTTCGCCAGAACACTGGACCCGGCCCTGTTCAGGTGGAGTCCATCCCAGTGGTATAGATCCCTCTTGTCCCAGAACTGATGCCAGTGCCCCCTGAAAAGGAAACCCTCTTTCCCACACCACTCTGTTTACTTCCCTGATCCTCGCCTCCCTATGCCAATTTGCACGTGGCTCGGGCAGCAATCCAGAGATTATGACCCTTGAAGCCCTGTTTTTTAATTTTGTTCCTAGCTTTTCATAATCCTTAAACAGGTCTTTTTTCCTAGTCCTGCCTCTGTTGTTGGTACCTACGTGGACCACAACAATTGGATCCTCCCCCTCCCTCTCTAGTATCCTCTCAAGCCAGTCAGAGATGTCTCGCACCCTGGCACCAGGCAGGCAACACACCATGCGGGATTCTCTATCCTGCTCGCAAAGGATACTGTCTATCCCCCTGATGATGGAATCCCCTACAACTACAATCTGTCTTTTTGCTCCGCCCTCTTGAATGGCCTCCTGGGCCATGGTGCCATGGTCAGTTGACTCATCCTTCCTGCAGCCCCATTCCTCATCCACACAGGGAGCAAGTGCCTCATACCTGTGGGACTATGTCAAGGGCTGTGGCTCCTGTGTTCCTGTCTGCAGGGTCCCTCTACCTGCCTCACTCGCAGTCACACACTGCTGTCCCTGCCCGCCGATCGAATATACATTAGTTAATCTACCAGGTGTGACTGCCTCCTGGAACACAGCATCCAGGTATTTCTCCCCCTCCCGGATGTGCCGCAGTGTTTGGAGTTTGGATTCCAGCTCATCAATTTTGAGCCAGAGCTCCTCAAGCAGCCAACACTTGCTGCAGATGTGGTCACTGCCGTTCTCAATGGGATCAGCTAGCTCCCACATCATACAGCTACAACACATCACCTGGCTTGACATCTCTACTTAGTTAATTATTTAAAATTAATTGGGATTAATTAATTAAAATTAATACTGGAGCAAGGAAGTTTTACTGCAAATGTACAGAGTCCTGCTGAGACCACACCTGGAGAATTGCGTGCAGCTTTGGTCTCCTTACCGAAGAAAGATATACTTGCCATAGAAAAATGAGCAATTGTAGGACATTCAACTCCTTAAGCCTGCCCCACCATTCTATAAGATCACAGTTGCTTTGAGTATAACCTCAAATTTGCATTCCTGGCTACTCCTGGCAATGAGAAAACAGGACTAATGTATGAAGAGAGACTGGACTGGTCAGGACTATATTCACTGTAGTTTTGAAGGCTGAGGGATATCTCATTAAAATCTATAAAATTCTAATAGGACTAAACTGGTTAAAATCAGGAAGGATGTTCTTGATGATAGGCAAATCCAGAACCACGGGTCACAGTCTAAGGATATGGAGAAGGCCATTTAGGAATGAGATGAAGAGAAATTTCTTCACATGGAGAGTAGTGAGCCTATTAATTCTCACTCACAGAAAGCATTTGAGCCCAAAATATTGAATGCTTTCAAGAAGAAATCAGGTATAGTTCTTAGGGCTAAAGGGATCAAAGAGTATAGGGAACAAGTGGTAACAGGGCACTGAGTTGGATGATCCTGCCATGATCAGATTGAATGTCAGCATAGGCTCGAAGGACTAAGTGGCCCTATTATCTATGCCTGTAAGTTTAATTCACCCTTAATATTACAAGAATTCATTAACTTCTGTCTTTAAATATTCCAGGTGTTTTTTTTCACCAGCTTTTATAGGAGAAGTGTTCCAAAGAACTGCAAACATCTAAGAGAAAATAATTTTACCTCATTTCTGTTTTAAATGAATTATCCCTTTAAATAGTGGCCTCTAGCTCTTGATGCTCCCAGAAGAGCAAATATTCTCTGCATAGTTACCCTATCGATCAAATCTCCACTTATTGTTTTAAACACTTAAGGATACCAACTTAGTCCGTCCAACCTTTCGTCGTAAGATAACCCACTACTGGTGAAGGCATAGTGATTTTATTGCGGGACATTTGGGGGCTAGTGCAAAAATTGGAGAACTATCTCACACACTAGTCAAACAACAGTTTGACATAATCATACTCACAAAATCATACCTTACAGACAATGCCTGGGACCCACTATCATCATCCAAGCAGAGACGATGGTGCAGTTGTATACAGTTGAGGAGATGCTCTGCGAATATTTAACATTTACTCTGGACTCCATGAAATCTCATAGTATCAGATTAAACATGAGCAAGGAAAACCCCCCTGCTGGTGACGATACACTGTCCCCCCTAGACTGAAGTATCAGGACTCATCCATGTTGAACACTTGGAGGAAGCACTGAGCATGGGTAGGGTGCAGAATATACTCTGCTTGGGTGGTATTAAACATTCATCAAAAGAGTAAATCAGTGGCAGCTCCTCAACTCACAGAAACAAAAACAAATTGCTGATAAAGTTCAGCAGGTCTGGCAGCATCTGTGGAGAGAAATAAGTTAATGTTTTGGGTCTCAAAATGGGGGAATTGTCACTTGACCCGGAAACTTAACTCTGATTTCTCTCCTTGGATGACGCCAGACCTGCCGAGCTTTTCCAGCAATTACTGTTCGTGTTTCTGATTTACAGCACGTGCAGTTTTTTCAGTTTTTATTAACCTCAACTTACAGACCTGGTTGAATTCTAAAGGTCATAACTGCTAAAGTGGGTCTGCAGCAGGTTGGGACAGGACCAAGGAGAGGGAAAAGTCTATTTAATCGTATCTTCATCAATTTACCTGCAATGAATAAGTCTGTCGATTGCAGTATTGGTAAGAGTGACCATTCAACAGTCCTTGTGGAAACAGAGTCCTGTCCTCACATTGAGAATACCCTCCATTATGTTGTGTGTTACTATCACTATACTAAGTGGGATAGACTTTAAGCAGATCTAACAACTCAATCAAGGGCACCATTGGGGTGCTCTGAGCCATCATCAGCAGCAAAATTGTACCCAAACATAATCTTCAACCTAACAACCCAGCATATTCATCTCTCTACTATTACTGTTTGAGGGGCTTTCTGTCACCTGCCAGCATCCTGAAAATTCCAGCTACACAACCACATCCAGACTGGGTAGGGCAATTGCCTTGACCTGTGAGGAGAGAGTCAGCAATGTGCAGCTATTCAAGGGAAAGCAGCATTACACATAGAGCCATAAAATATTAAGTAAACACACCTGAGGACTTGCAATTCTGATGGATTCTTATGAATTGAGTCACTGTGTGCTATACACCACTCAGGCTCAAACATTGCCGACCATTTCATGCAAGACCAACACTTTAGGACTACCAACACAAAGCCAATGTCTGTACAGCTGACCAGTTGGTGCGCAGGGACAATTATGCCTGAAACTCTTCAAACTGTGATATTCACATTGTATACATATGGCTCCACAACATGGCACTTATAATAAGCACTACTCAGAGGCATGAGCAGACATAATTTCATTCTGAGCATGTTTGAACACATATCTGTAGTGACTGTAACGAGGCCGGCCAGGTGGACCAAATAGAGTATGAGTTATCTGATTGGGGCTGTTAATCTGGTCCAATCAGGGAGCCCTGGGTGAAAGATAAAAAGGGGAGTGCCAGAGATTTTGGTATTCTGAAAGCTGACTCTGAATGAAGCAGTATTCAAGTCAAGGACTGTTCATGAGCAAATAAAGGGTGACTTGGTGATGGGATTCCAGACTCTGTAGAATTATTTTAGTGAAAAATGGAAGTAAAGCATGGACCTGAAGAAACAAGATTGCATCAAGCTTTGCCCATTTGACCCTGCTGCCAAGGACTGGGCCCAGTTTGTGAAAAGGCTGAATTAATTTTTCCAGGCAAATGACATTGTGGCAGATGAAAAGGGAGGTGTGGTGGTTCAGTGGGTAGCACTGCTGCCTCACAGCACTAGGGACCTGGGTTCAATTCTACCCTCGGGTGACTGTGTGGGGAGTTTGCATATTCTCTGTGTCTGTGTGGGTTTCCTCTGGGTGTTCCATTTTCTTCCCACAGTCCAAAGATGTGCAGGCTAGCTGGATTGGCCATGTTAAATTGCCTGCAATGTTCAGGGATATGTAGATCAGGTGGCTTATAGGGGGATGGGTCCAGTGGGATGCTCTGAGATTGGTGTGGACTTGTTGGGCTGATGGGCCTGTTTCCACATTGCTTTTCATAGAATTCCTACCATGAGTAATGTTCCTCATAACCTGTGGAGTTGCAGCTTTTTCTGTTATTAGAATTCTAACTTTCTGAGGAATTCTAAAACCTTTTCAAGAAGTGTCAGACAAAGTTAAGATAACAAGGTGTAGTGCATGGCCTGCTGTGTTCATCCAGCTCTATCAGAGGAGCAGGAAAGCTGATGTTTCGGGTCTGGACCCTTATTGAGAAATGGGGGAGGGGAAGGGGATTCTGAAACAAATAGTGAGGGGGAGGCGGATGGAAGAAGGATAAAGGAGCAGATAGGTGGAGAGGAGACAGACAGGCCAAAGAGGGGGGGATAGAGCCAGTAAAGGTGAGTATAGGTGGGGAGTTAGGGTGAGGATAGGTCAGTCCAGGGAGGATGACAGGTCAAGGAGGCAGGATGAGGCTGGTAGGTAGGAGGTTGGGGTGGGGCTTGAGGTGGGAGGAGTGGATAGATGGGAGGAAGGACGGACAAGTTAGGGAGGTGGGGACGAGCTGGGCTGGTTTTGGGATGCGGTCAGGGAGGGGAGATCTTGAAGCTTGTGAAGTCCACTTTGATACCATTGGGCTGCAGGGTTCCGAAGCGGAATATGAGGTGCTGTTCCTGCAACCTTCAGGTGGCATCGTTGTGGCACTGGAGAAGGCCCAGGATGGACATGTCATCCAAGGAGTGGGAGCAGGAGTTGAAATGGTTCGTGACTAGGAGGTGCAGTCGTTTGTCGTGAACTTTAGACAAAGTTAAGATATGTTATGATTTCAAGCCTCCTCTAATTCTGAGACACTATTGTTTTATCTCAGCAATTTGAGAAACAGGGGAACCCATATCAGAATTTTTGACTAGGTTGAGAAGACTGGTAGAAGCTTGTGACTTTGGTTTAACCCTTAATGAGATACTCAGAGACTGTTTGGTATGTGGAATTAATAATGTAACCATGTAAAAATATCTACTAGCTGAAGCCCAACTGGACTTCAAACAGACACATCAACTAGTGGAAACTCCCTTGCCAGTCTGACTGAGCCTGGAGAACACCAATTGAGTGCAGGTAATTGCATAGCCTCACTGAGGACATATCCTGAACAGTTAATTTGCTTAGCAAAATTCAAATCGGAACCAAACAAAATAAATGTCTAGTTAAACGGTCATCCAGTTCTAATGGAAATTGATACCAGTTTTAACAAAATTCCTGCTGGACTCCTGTCCTTAAGTTTGCACAAGACCTCAGCTAAGTTGAGAACCTATACTGAGGAACCTTTACAGATTAAAGTTACAACTTTGGTTCTGGTCTCTTATGAAAAGCAGCTGGTACAGTTAACAATGATTGTGGTAAAAGGCTCAGACCCAAGCTTGACAGGGTGAAATTGGTTGTGAGTGTACTAATTGGGTTTATGTTAGTGAGACTTATCATTATTTAAAAACATTCCAGTAGAATTTAGACCCGTTAGGAAGTAGTTAGTAGTATAAGGGGGAATTGTTGATTTGTAATTAGTTTTGTTAATTTGTTCATTGGGTTAAGTAAATAAATTATTTTTTGTTACTTGTAGAGTGGACATCAGTGATTTTCTTTCTTTTTAACAGCTCTTTTAATAGATTATGAGGGAAAGATGAGCTGCTTCGGTGTTTTGGGTGTAATTATTACTGGGGCCCCCTGCTCCTGTCACAACGGATTGGGGCTTATGTTTTAGTTTAATTATCAAAGGGAGTTCGGCTATTCCCTCTCTGGAACACCCCACTACTAACATTCGGTTAACAAGGTGTAGAGCTGGATGAACACAGCAGGCCAAGCAGCGTCATAGGAGCAGGAAGGCTG